>OZ026807.1:413517-1013517 GCA_964023185.1 Macaria liturata | reverse complement strand
ATACCTATTAAGAATCAATTGAACTTGAACTATACCTATACATTTTTTCATATAATATATTACTTACAATGTATAAATGTTATTCCACATATCACTGAGTGATGGTATACGCCTGTAGCGGGTAGAACTCCTTGCTGGTTAGATGGCTCGCGTTATGCGCGGGCAGATAGCCCCACAGCTCCATAGCTTCCTTGCACACCTCCTGGAAAATAGAGGGGTAATGTATTAGAGATGGTAACATGTGGGCAAGAACAGCGCAAGAAGCGGATTATTGGCGTAAAAGGGAGGTTTATGCCCAACAGTGGGCTCTAATGAGTAAAAAATGTAGGTACTCAAATCGAGTTGCTGCTTCTTCTGATCGAATTAGAGTGGCCAACCCTGACAAACAGCCGGGGCCTACAATTTAACGTGTCACCCGACCCACGGAGCGCCCAAAATGGAATGCCACTTTTCGGTCACCCATCCGCGTACTGACCGCGTCGACCTTTGTTTAACATTGGTGATCGCATGCGATTGCCTCCGCTAGCTGAGCTACAGGCGCTTCATGTATTAAGATAGGATAATCACTTATTGTCCAATAGAAAATCCAACATTCCGAACTAAAAGTTACAAAATTTAGTAATCCTATGGTCTCGACAGTTTACAAGAATTATATTTATGTAAGTTAAAAATTTATACGTGTTTAAATGAAATGAGTCAATCTGTCTTTCGGTACGGTCACCCATCCAATGACTAACCGCGACGGCAGTTGACACAGTTGAGTTGGCTAGGATCACAGGGACAGATTTAATCCCGCCTAGCTAGAATTGGTTGAATAATTGGAATACAAATCTAAAAGCTTTAAAAATCTGTTTTTAATTTCTCAGTGTTTAATTTAATGATGTGTTTTCTAGTATATGCTTACTCAGGTGACCCAAGTAGCAAAAAGTAGTTTTTCTAGAAATGTAAGTATACTTATCACATTACAAAATATGTAAGATCAACAAAAATCATAGATTTAATTACTACTTACATTTTAATTCGTTAACGATATCAATTATAATTTTGCAGTCAGTAAATAATATAAATATTTTCGTCAAAAAATTGTCGTTCGAGGTCATAAGCGATGTAGGTGCGTAGGTTGTTATTTCCTGGATTAGGTACAACTAAGCAGGCAGAATTATATGTAATGTATTTCCACACATGACTGCCTACTAAAATTACTTTTATCCCATCCCACTTCCAGCACTCATATTAAAAAAAACCTAATGGTTTGTTTGTGTGTGAGTGTGTATGTTTGTCATTTCTTCGCGATCAAACGGCTGAACTGATTTGGATAATATTTAGTATGGAGATAGATCAGTCCCTAGATTAATACATATAATATCCCAGAACAACAACGGTGGGTAACACCGAGGAGCGTTGATTTTGATGAAATTTGGCATAAAAGTAGATTATACCTTGGATTAACACATAATACTACTTCTTCTTCTTCTTATCGAATGAGAGTGGCCAACTCTGGTGTCGAGAGTTTATCAAGCCGCCCTAAGGGCCTTAGACATGGCTTAACGACTGCCAAAGTAAGATATTGAATCAGCCGTTACCATGCCGAGAATATCTTGCCGAAGGAGAACAACAAAGCTTCAAGACACAAGGTGCGGTGTTGGTAACATCTTGCCGAAGGAGAACAACAAAGCTTCAAGACACAAGGTGTGGTGTTGGTAACATCTTGCCGAAGGAGAACAACAAAGCTTCAAGACACAAGGTGCGGTGTTGGTAACATCTTGCCGAAGGAGAACAACAAAGCTTCAAGACACAAGGTGCGGTTTTGGTAACATCTTGCCGAAGGAGAACAACAAAGCTTCAAGACACAAGGTGCGGTGTTGGTAACATCTTGCCGAAGGAGAACAACAAAGCTTCAAGACACAAGGTGCGGTGTTGGTAACATCTTGCCGAAGGAGAACAACAAAGCTTCAAGACACAAGGTGCGGTGTTGGTAACATCTTGAGAGCCACGGAGGCCACGTTGGTTAGGAGGAGAGGTGTGGCGGTGGTATATGGAGGAACACATCTAAAAACCATCAAGTTTGTTGTTTGAAGTCGGTTAAGGAGCAGTCGCAGCGGAAAAACACTACACATTTCTCCAGAGTTTCAGTGACTGCCATAGTAGACAAACAGCCGGGACCTACAATTTACTAATAATTAATTAATAATTTATTTAATATGCCAAATTATTATCCCAGATTACCGCAGGTAGCACCGCGGGGCGCTGCTAGTAACATAACAGTAGTGTAAATAAGGTAACTGACTCACAAGCATCTGGCAAAAACACCACTAGTGAGGTTGAATTATAAACAATAGGTTATAAATAACTAAATAATCACTCGGCACGAGTCAATTTGCGTACAATTTGATTTACTTACTTACGGAACATTGTAAATTTTGTATTATGTTGGTAATTGGTTGATAGCGTTTTAATTGTATAAATTAATTAATTAATTAATGTTAATCATTTCTGATTATGTATCGTTGATTTTTGCCATGTGTGGGTCACAGTAACCTGTTTTTATTTCTTACTAGTGGGTGCTCGCGGTTTCGCTCGCATTTAAGAAGTAAAACTTGCATTGCCTATTTCACTCCTTTAAAAGTGCATTTCTAAAAATCCTTTAGCGGATGCCTACGTCATACATAACATCTACCTTCATTCCAAATTTCAGCCCAATCCGTCCAGTGGTTTGGGCTGTGCGTTGATAGATCACTATATCAGTCAGTCAGTCAGTCACCCTTGAGTTTTATAGTACTTTTCCATAATACATTTCAGTAGCACAGCCACAGATGTGTGGATAAAAAAAATGCAAGGATCACCACGGACTGTTACTAGTAAATAAATTCGTATGAGAGTGGCCACCAATGGCGACAGTTTTCAAACCGCCTTAGGGGCTTCTGACATGGCTTAACGACTGCCGTATTATGACAAACAGCCGGGACCTACAATTTAACGTATCAACCAACCCGCAAGAGCGACTAAAATTTAATGCCACTTTTCGGTCACCCATCCGCGTACTGACCGCGTCGACGGTTGCTTAACATTGGTAATCGAATGCGACTGCCTCCGCTAGCTGAGCTGCGCTACTAGTAATTTACTATGTATACGTTTTATACATATTAAACATATTTCTATACGTTACATTTACCTTTAAAATTGCTTATGCCTAAATAAATGCCAAGGGCATACTATTTTGATAGGCAATAGACATATTTCTCAATTTACGTCAGAAAAAAAATCAAATAAGTAGCCGCGAGGTCAAACATATATTGATACCGTTATCTGACGCGATTTAACGTCAAGCGTAAGTGCATTTTACGTAAAAATGTATTGTAGAGGGTAAACTTTCTTCATCTGTCCATCTTTTCTATCAAATCTTTTCATAGGAAATCGCATTACCAAACAATTTTGTTATGAGATTTCCTATGAAAAAATTCTGAACGCTTCAGTGGGTTGGAAAACTATTGTTTTCCTTCCTAGACATGTAGCAGTTATATATATATGAGCTATGTCGGAGGCCCTTAGGGCGGCTTAATAAACTCGCGACACTATAATTGGCCACCCCCATTCGATAATAATAAGTATGTATGTATCTTAATCATTAAGCTATGCTTGTATGACAGAGACCTCAAGGGCGTCTTGATAACTCTCAACACTAATAGCCACTCTCTTACCTAAAGTTTCTCAATACACCATATTTTTAACAAAAAAGAGGTTTTATAAGTATGACTTGTCTTTGTATCTATTTTTATGTCAATAAGACCAAATGAAAGTTTTCATAACGGATTGACTGTATTTGATCTATTTTGTTTTTAAATAGGTAAGTAAGTTGATTAAGAGTGTTCTTAGCTATGTTTCATCAAAATCCGTTTTTTTTTACGTGGCTTAGGTTTACGTTTGACTACAGCCTGCCTGATGTTAAGCATTGCTGCAGCCTAGGGTGTAACACGCTTACCTAGAAGATACCTATTACCTCTATATTTCAAGTAGCTAAGTCTCATCATACAAACAATTTTAAGTAAATCCAGCCTTGAAGTTGCCCCTTAACAATCCTCTAATTTACTCTAACCTTGTCAAAACATGCTGTTAGTTTTTATCATTAAATTCACGTCGTATATTTTATTTACAACTTTTTGTGATGAACACAGAAACCTTGTAACATGTGTCATTATTTTTTGTAAAACCTACACGTTGGCGTTGCATGCCTTTGAGCGTGACTTTGCATGTTTTAAAATGCTACTTAAAATTCGTATTTGTTTGAAACAAACATTTTGTATTGAGTAAATATGTTTTTTTTCATTCGCAGGGATCAACTGAATTGGATCTGCTCAGAACCGGGAAGAGAGGCGTACTAGAAGAGAGACCTATGCTCAGCAGTGAGTGAAAACGGGCTAATGTTGATAATAAAACATTGGAAAAATAGTGGATAACATTTGGCAAGAATATTTAGGAAGATCATACTATTGTGTAAAGCAAAATATAAATGTCGTCTTGTACCTCGGAACGGAGCGACAGATCATCGTGATTTTCGGTATGGCGGTAGTGTAGTACCCAGAAGTGAGATCAGCTACTTTCATGAAGTAACAGCCGAGACGAGGGAGCCACTAGCATATTTATTTCTTAATCAAGAGAAACATGTACATATGTCAATAAATATTATAAATTAAGTAAGTCAAAAGTTATAAGAATTAGACACATAGATTAAATTTTAAATGTCAAACCTAATGTAGACCACCACAAATGTCAAATCTGTTGGATATAACAGGATGTATGATAAAATATATAACAGGATGTATGATAAAATATATAACAGGATGTATGATAAAATATATAAATTACACGACATAGATTAGTACTCTAAGATAATACCTAGTTAGTCAGATTAAGCTCAGTACAGATAAACTTTGATGTTCAGTATGCAGTATTATTATATATACACGGTGAATCAGTAATAATAAACCAATAGCAATAATGCCGCCACTTGTGGCACTGGTATACGTTTTTTTTCTGTCTTTGTAATTATTATCGTGTGTTGCAATAAAGAATTTTCTATTCTATTCTATCAGTAAAAAATGCTGAAATTGATGAAAAACTACTTATGGAAAAATAAAACCGTGGGACGCTTAACGCTTTACAGCAATTCATCTGATGTTAAGCATAGATACATCTCAATTTAGCTCGTATAAAATAAGACGAAACACGTGTCGACGAGAATCTGTGCCGAAGGAAAACAACGAAACTTGAAGACACAGAGTGCGGCGTTGGTAAGATCATAAAAGCCACGAAGGCCACTTTGATTAAGAGGAGAGGAGTGTGGCGGTGGTATATGGAGGAACGCACCTAAAAACAACTTGTGATACATCTTAGACTATAGTGGTGCTTAACATCAGGCAGGCTGTAGTCAAACGTAAGCCTAGTTCGTGTTAAAAAAAAACTACTAAGTTTGTGGTTTGAAGCCGGTTAAGAAGCAGTCACAGCGGAAGAACACTATATACATCTCCAGAGTTTCAAAAGCTTAAAGAAATTTACGAAGTACAAATTATCTGTATGTCCTCAACGTATCCAAAGTCGAGCACATTTTTCCACCTGAACGGCACATACTTGGAACTCAAACATAGCTTATTATTCATATACTTATGGAATTGACGTACCTGCTCGATGGTAAGTCGTCATAACAGTCTATATTCTTAAAGCCCAGAATCTAAAATACCTGGACAAATCGGCCAAAATCATTGGAACACTCTACCAGAGGCTATTTTTTGGGTACCTACCTACTACCAATCCAGGAGTCTTCATATCTAGAGTTATTATGTATCTTCTAGCACGGAATACAGAGTCTTCTAGGTAAGTGTGATACATCCTAGGGTAAAGCAATGCTTAACATCAAGCGGGCTGTATTCAAAGCGGACTTATTCCACGTAAGAGAATGCCAAATGATCCGCCCAATATAATCCATGCACCATTACCTATAGACACCAGTTCAAATTATAAAAAAAAAACAGTAATCATCCCATAGGAGACCGGTTTATGGTGGAAGTTGCTAAGACCCGCACGAAACGGTACGCTTCTTGGTACCTTTATTGTTCGTACCGCAAGGTTGTGGAACTCTCTGTCTGACTCTCTGTTCCCCACGCACTATAATCCAGCGATCTTCAAAGCGAGAGTGAATCGGTTCTTATCGGGTAAGCACGCTCCATCTTAGGCCATAGCCTTTGCTTGCTATCAGGCAAACTATGGCCAATTGCAAACCCGTTCAAGTTAAAAAAAGGAGAGAAAAAAAACACTATAATCACCTGTATATCCTCAACGTATCCAAAGTCGAGCACATTTTTCCACCGGAACGGCACATCCCTGGACACCCTGAAGGTGGAGCTCACTCCGGCCACCTCCACGTTGGTGTGTGAGTGGAGGAACTCCTCCACGGACTGCGTACTGCTGAGGCGGAGGAACTTGAGCAACTGCTGGGCGGTGCTGTTGGGGCTCAGGGCTAGCTCCTCGTAGCGGAGGACCCTGGGAACAAGTATAATATATTATTAGCTAGTAGGTATAACATATTTTAATTGTAATCAAATTGATCCCTGGAAGATCCTGCCTTCTACAACACAGTCAACACTACAGTAGAAGGCAGAGTAATACTAAATTGTATCACATTGACCTGTTTACAAAAACAAAAACAAAAAAACAAAGGGAAGGTAAGGTTATATAATTGCAACAAGAACTTTGGATTATGTTAGTACAAGGTGGCTTCTCAATTGCTGCAGTGCCCATACCTGAGCTAGCGGAGCTGCAATTTGCTGCTAACCCATTAATGAAATAAATAAATAACAAGTGAGTACATACATGAGTCTATCAGGGTAGTGCTGCAGCAGGCGTCCAGCGGCCACGTAGTCGCTGATCATGTCAGCACACAGCAGCTCCGGCTGCCAGCAGTCTGCTGCCGGCTGGCACCAGTCGCGGTGCTGTCTGGACTGCATCACGCCGCGGGGGTCTCGGATTAATAGCACCACTTTCACGTTAAGCCTGGAAATGACGTAGAGCATTAGATAACCCATATTGTTGTAGAGGTCTAAAAAAACATCAATTATGAAACATTAAATTGTAGGTCCCGGCTGTTTGTCTAGTACGGCATTCGTTAAGCCATCTCAGAGGCCCTTGGGGCAGCTTGATAAACTCTTGACACCAGAGTTGGCCACTCTCGTTCGATAAGAAGAAGAAGAAGAAATCTGAAGGCAGTCGCTTGGAATAAAACCAATGTTCTGAGCATTAGATAAGCGTTATTGCGGAATTCTGATGGCTGTTGCTCGGTGTATTACAAGTGTTCTATCTATCAGTTAGATTGGGATTCGACCCTATAAATTGGGAACTAAGCTAAGGCAACTAGGCTAAGGGGAATAACAATTTGAAATTACTACGGTTCTGTACCTTTTGTGAAGAAACTTGAATCAGTAATCAGTTTAAACCGTTTTTATGGTATTAACTATTCCACATGGACGAAGTCGCGGGCACCAGCTAGTAAACCATACTCAACACAAGTAATTACACATTTTAATAATCATAATTAACCTAATATTTTCTAAATACATACTTATTAAGTATACCTAAAAAGAAAAGTACATATGTTTTATATCCATTATCTAGTACCCATGATACAAGAGTAAGCTTAGTAGGTAGTTTATCTTTTTTTCTATCTTTAGCAAATTACCAAACAATAATTACTTAGTTATTATGAACCTTTGGCAACATTTAATTAGTAACTAAACAAGCAGCCTTCTAAAACTTAGAGTTGATTTAGTGAAAGGCAAAACATAGTTTAAGAACAGTGTTCTTGTTCAGATAGTACCTACCTGGTAGACTGGTAGGTATACTTTCACTGATTATGTTATACTAGTCTATGCCTGCGGCTTTGCTTGCATTATTTCGGAATAAAAAGTAGTAAAATAGTAGTAGTATGTCACTCCCAAGACCTTACCAAATAATCTTTATGTATGCAGGTGATTGTTTTTTGTATTTACTTAAATATGGCTTTATACGAGGGCGGGTCAATAAGTCCGTGACTTTTTTAATTTCTGACCTCTTTACTGAAAAAGCAATACTACTCCTGTCAACAGGCATCTGTCAGTTGACTGCTGTCAAAATTTGAACTTGCTGCGTCAGTTAGTTTGTGTTAATCAGCTATCTTTATCAGACTACCCAGTAATTTGAGGAAAAAATGGAAAAAAGTGAATTTCGTGTGCTTATTAAGCATTATTTTTTGCGAAAAAAAACCATTACCGAGACCAAGGCTAAGCTTGATAAATACTATGGGGACTCTGCACCATCGATTTCAATGGTAAAAAAGTGGTTTACTGAATTTCGTTGTGGCCGTACAAGCACTGAAGATGCCGAACGTCCTGGACGCCCAGTTGAGGTCTCTTCACCCGAAACAATCGAAAAAATTCACGATATGGTGTTGGCCGACCGAAGATTGAAAGTGCAAGAGATTGTGGAAGCCGTAGGGATCTCGCATGGCTCAGTGGTTTCAATTTTGAATGATCACTTGGGCATGAGAAAGCTTTCCGCAAGATGGGTGCCGCGTTTGCTCACAGTCGACCACAAACGCAATCGTGTAACAACTTCACAGGAAGGTTTGGCGTTGTTTAATCGCAATATGGAGGAGTTTTTGCGCCGTTTTGTAACCGTGGACGAAACATGGATCCATCACAACACACCAGAGACCAAACAACAGTCAAAACAGTGGGTTTCTAAGGGTTAATCGGCGCCAAAGAAGGCCAAGGTGGGTTTGTCAGCCAATAAAGTTATGGCAACTGTTTTTTGGGATGCACGCGGGATAATCCACATTGACTACCTTCAAAAGGGAAGAACAATCAATGGGGAATATTATGCCAACTTATTGGACCGATTCAATGACGATTTGAAAAAAAACCGACCTCATTTGGCCAAGAAAACAGTTCTTTTCCACCAAGACAATGCAAGGGTGCACACATGTGCAGTTGCCATGGCAAAAATCCTTGAATTGGGCTATGAATTGCTCCCTCATCCGCCCTATTCTCCAGATTTGGCTCCGAGTGACTACTTCTTGTTTCCAAACCTGAAGAAATGGCTTGGTGGAAAAAGATTTGACTCCAATGATGAAGTCATCTCGCAAACAAAGGCCTATTTTGAGGACCTCGACAAATCATATTTTTTGGAAGGGATAAAAAAATTGGAGAAGCGTTGGACAAAGTGTATAGAGCTAAAGGGAGACTACGTTGAAAAATAAAATGATTTATTTATCAAAAAATCTGTGTTTTATTCCAAAAGTCACGGACTTATTGACCCGCCCTCGTATATTTAACTAGTTAAGTTTTAGTTCAAATTAAGTTAAAAATTATGTATATCAGTAACTAAATGGACAAGCTTATATGTATAAATTTACACAGGAAATATGTACCTAAGTTAAAAAGCACATATAATTTTAATTTAATTATCATCATCATCATCATATTGAATTAAGTAACTAAAATCCTTATTGTACCACTTACTATAATATATGAACATTGTTTAAAAAGTCAATACTTATGTAAGTATACATAAATGATATGTACTTACTTATAGTATAAAACTAAGTAACTCTAAAGCTACAACTACGAAACACATTAACTAACATTTTTAACTACTCTTTAGCACTTGACTGGATAATAAAGCATTTCAGCTGCCAGTTTTAATTTTGATTAAATATTGAGTAAGTATTACTAAATACAAAGAATGTTTTCATTGTTGTTTTGTATTATTACTTTTGCTCGACTTGCAATGATAATTTTGTCCCACTAATATAAAAAGGTGAAACTCTTCCTGTGTATTGTACTTAAGTATGTTTGTCTAGGTGGAGCGAGGAATCCTGAAGATAGCAGGAACAGGTGGAGACGAGAAGCACAAAATCGGTCTGTGTGGTGTTCTTGGGAGAGGCCTATGTTCAGAAGTGGATGACTGTAGGCTGATGGTGATGATGTTTGTTACTTCTTCATGCTCAAACAGCTGAACCAATTTGGATGAAGTTTAGTGAATTTTACTTCTTCATGCTCAAACAGCTGAACCAATTTGGATGAAGTTTAGTGAATTTATACCTAAGTAAGATAAATTAGGCCATGGCTATTACAATAATCCATTGGCTACTTTTTATCACAGATTAACACAGACAAAACCACAGTGTGGCGCTAGTTACCAATGAATGGTTAATCTATTTATCAAACACTATACCTAATGGGCTTACTTAGATAATTAATTAATTAAGTAATGTGGTTTTAAAAAAAACTAGCATAAAACTTACTCTTTATCCTCTAACAGTTCCTTGATGAGACGTAACCTCACTCGTACAACCTTCATACTTTGAAATGGAAACAACTTGCAAAACCTCATTGTAAAGTTTGCATCCAAACATAACTCCTTCTTATATTTACAATGGTCCCATAATCTTGTGTTATGGCTAAACTGGTGCAAATGTGTCTTCCCATATTCGAAATACTCTTTCATGTCTCTAAAGTCACATTTGAGCATACTTTTAATAATATTTATAGCCTTGTCAGCGTCAGGAGGCCCTCTGATTTGTACAATTTCATAGTTTAATAATGGCTCGTAGTGGTAGAAGTTTCCCGGCATAGAGTTGAGGATTTCACCGAGGAAAGTTGTCCCAGAACGCCAGGTTGAGAATATTATGTTTCTGACAGGCTTTCCGCCTGATTCCAGGATTAAGTCTTCTAGTTTGTGAGCACCTGAATATGTGAAGTTGTAGTTGGACAGCTCGAACTTGATTTTCGAGCGAGTTTTCTCGAGTATTTTCTCGACGTTGGGAGAGCCATCGTCAGGGTTTGTAGGCAGAGGCTGGAACAGGCTCTCCTCTCCGTCTTCTGTTCTCAAATAATTCTTCAGAGTCCTCTGACTCTCGGCGGATGGACGGTAGTTAACGTTATCTGTATATCGACTTCCAGCTAGTATTAGCAAAACGCTGAGGCCGAACGCGAAACATATTGAGTAAAAATTGACTCGTCGCAGCATCACGTTTTAACACGACTTAATTATTTCTAAGTAATTGAGAGACTGGAGATAATTTATACAGCACGAGCACTACGAAGACACAGTAATTAACATTTTTTTAAGTTTTTTCGATTGCATAAAAATCATAATTCATTACTTAGCGTTTCCGCGGAAACACCGCATTGCACCTTCACTGCCATTTTGAATTTGATTTTAGTGCTTTTGACGTTGACGTTTTTATGATCCATGGAGTGCAACTGTCAACGTCAAAAATGACACAATCGCATCTCGTGCTAAAACTCTGAATATGAACGTATTTAGTATTTTGATCTTATTTTATAGGACAAAACCCAGATATATATTTCAATCCATTGGAGTTGGACATCCAGAGTTGCAGCATTCAGTCAAAATCCTGGTTTGAGAAATTATTAGTTTTTCAATGGTGAACCAAACCTGCGTAGTGCCTAATTAAAAAAAAAACTTACTACCCTGCACCTTGTATCTCTAATCCCTGCACATATTTAAAAGGCGGCAAAATTAAAAAGCTTTTGGAAAGAGAGGGATGAAATAAAAAATCATTGGTTGTTCATAAGTTTGACTTATATTTGTTTGTTTATCAGTGTTCCAAAGGTATTTCATTATTATATTCGTATTCGTTATAGATATATTACTCTATACCTAACTAAAATGATACTTGAATCACCATTAAAGAACTATCACAAATTTTATTCACAAAAACCTAATAAGTTAATTAAAAACTTTTTTCCCAAATCAATTAACTTGATATCCAACAATATGCATTTTCCCGATAGTTTCGCCGAGGTAGAACCACAGTGCGACTTCCGTGGCGACTAAAATGAGGAGCCAAGCTTGCTTGACAGTTAGAAACTTGAAGCAACCGCTTCTAAAGAACTCGAGAGCCAAGGCGAGGTCCGCTTTCAGTTTCTGATGAAGACGAAATTTAGATAAGTAACAAAGTCATCAAGTAAGATATTTGAAATTTTGTTAAATTGATGCCTTTTATTTAAATAGGAGTGTACGAGGAAAAAAATATACGGAGCGATTAATTTAATTATTTATAGTTTTTTTTTTTATCTGTTTATCTCATTCGATAAGAAGAAGAAGATCCTAGATTATAAGCACAGGGTGCATATACTGTAGCATTGAATTGTAAAACACGTGATTGCAATAAAGACATTTGAATTTTAAAAAAGCACACTAACTTGCATTTCCTGAGCGCTAGTCGGTGGCGCCATCTCTAAAGTGTAATAGCCCTTGAGTACTCGCATCTTGTGCGCAATCTTAGATTGCGAAGCCATCTCGGCCTTTTCTGTATTAAAGTAGGTACGTATAATTATACCTATGTCAGAGGCACAATAAAGTATAGAAATATGGAAGGTCAAATTATTTTGTTGTCGATCAATATGAGCTTAGAACGCGAGTGGCGAAATCTGGTAACAATAATTTCTATGCTATTTTAGAGGTCGCTGGTATAGCTTTTAGCTGAATTTTTACAAACAGTCCCACAATTTTTGTTCATGCATAAATTTAGACGACAAAAAAATGTCGGCGTTTGATCACCCATCCAAGGACTTATTTCGTCAGGCGTTGCACTCCACACGATACAACCAAAATTATGAATTTCCTAAAGCCGAAGAAAACAATTTGTTAATAGGTACCTAAGTAGGTATTGATGACTACAAACCCTGTTAGATTTTTAGGAAAACGTTTGTTACAGTTCACTTGTTTAATTTAATTGTATCACTGAGCACCATAGATGTAGCACGTACGCCTAGAAGGAACCTGTTCCTCTGGAACTGAAACCCTAACACGATAAGTATGTATTTACAAAAGAAAAATATATAAGTATTAGGTATATCCGTTATCTAGTACTCACGACACAAGGATTTGCTTAGTGTGGGGCTAGATGGCGCTGTGTGCAATGTTCCGGAATATTTATTTTATATCGCTTCGTCCCGGCAAGGATGGGTTTCGCGGGCAAGCAAGCAATACTCCTCCGCAATTGTTACAGACAACCCTGTACATTCCAATTTATTCACTTACCTTTAATTAATTCAATCAATCTCTCCTTGTGCCTGTTTATTGATGGCCTATACAACTCAGCTATTCCGTACGTGGACAATCTTTTACCTGTAAAAATAATGCAAGTAAATAGGTATTCGTTTATGTCAAGTACAATTGATCTATTTACTAAACTTTCTGGTATATAAAGTTTTTTTAGTCGCTATGATATATGCAGGCATCTTGTACGTTTATCAAACATTAACTTTATAATTAAAAAAAATAGATTAAAATTACTTAATTTAAAAGTTAATCCCTGTTTGATTAAAGCAAATCGATTCTATTATGTAAATTACTCCAAATGTTAATAAATTAAGCAGTAAATAATTATGGTTATGTTTATTATGATTGGTCTAAGTGACCATAAAATAGGAGGACACGTGCCATCCGTGGCAGATGGTAATATACTTAGTCAAGAAAATTTCCGAATTCAATGTTTTTGCGAAGTTATGATCAAGACCACTTTCTCAAAAATGTAATGATAGAAGATGAAACAAGAAAATAAAAGTTTGCTACTTAGGTATCTCTATTTAGATTTATCTCCTTTTTTCATTGAAGATGGAAAGGAAGAGGTGCCTTCTCTTTGATTTTATATTTATGAATAGCCTCCCTATGCCCAAGTTCATGTTTTGCTAAACAAATAACTAGGTACTGGACGATATGTTTTTCTGCATAAAACAGAAGGCATAAAAAACTTACGGAATAGCTTTGAAATTCCTTTTAACGTCTTCAATCCTGGATCCATTTCGGAAAACTCACAACTTTTTACTTACTATTTTTAATATTTACAAAACAGACATCAACACAAAAAGAATTTGACAAATATTATGACATTTCCAACTCATCATTTATTTCATCACCATTAAATGCATTCAAAGAGGTTTTATCAAGATAAGTACAAACTATTTCTTTTTAGGATCTTTTTTGTCGTCCTTCTTGGCTAGCGGTGGTGGTGTTGGTTTCGGAGGGTCTTTTTTAGCTGGTGCCGGTGGTGCTGCTTTTTTGGCTTCTGGCTTAGGAGCTGGAGCCGCTGCTTTCGGAGCTTCCTTTTTCTCCTCTTTCTTGGCATCGCCTTTTTCTTTTGGTGCAGCTTTCATCTTTTCATCCAGCGCTTTCTTTTCGGCCTCTAACCTCTTTTTCATTTCTTCTGCTTTTGCTTTCTCTTGCGCTGCCAAGATCTTTGCCTCTGCGTCTCGCTTCTTTTTTTCGGCTGCTGCTTCCATACTTTTTATTGATGCTTGGGCAGAGTTCATGATTCCACTCAAGACTCCTGAGGCAATGCCTTCAATAGACTTCCCAAGGGGTCCATCAAACATCGCCATTGTCGTTGGAGGCACACATTCTACCCTTATATAAGGCCAAGCTATACGCATATTCGACTGCACAACCTTGCATGTCACTAAAACGAAATAGAAACGACAAATTGGTTAAAACATTTTATTTTGACCCCATAAATATGACAAGAGAAACACGTCAACAAAATCTTAACAACAACGACTGGCTGAATAATAAAATAGAAGCACATCGAACTCGTAATAGGTATGGCTAAAGATCTGAGCATTTACATTTGCTTCCATCCATTTTCTGACATTTTCCCTTTGACCTTCTCTATTTCTTTTTCTAAATATTTCAATTCTGCTGGTAGCTGTTGGTCTCTGAATGATTCCAATTTGTCTTCAAAGAGCGATACGGCTTGGTCTGTGAGAGACTCGACCTTAGATACAACTGGGTTGTTGACTACAGCAGAAGCTTTTGTAGAAGATATGGAATTCTTTAAAGAGTTCCATCCATCTGAGATGATTGGTCTGGCTCTTCTTATAGAATCTGCAACAAAGCAAACGTGGATTTTGAGACTTGCTGCAGCAAGACAATATTGGACTTCAGAGGAAAATATTAGGTCTTCTGTACTTTAAAAGACTTTATAAATGTAGGTTTTCAAAAACTGCTTAGATTATTTAGTTGGGAGGATCCGCGTTTGTTTTGCCGCAGTTCCGTTGATCAATATATCAATTATTGAGTTTATGAAGCACTTACATAATGTTAAATCCAAAGCTTGTCGTATAATTCTTGCCATATTTTAGGGAATTATGTTAGTTTTCTGCGGTTTTATAATTTTGTTTACAAGAATTGATTTTGATGTTTTTACGATAGGTGGCCATGACGAGACATGAACATGACATTTCCTTTTGATTACGTTGGATATGTATACAAACTCATTGGTTTTAATCACAAATCCATAGAAAAAAATAGGTTTTCAGCAGAGAGTTTATGGTCGAGTCGTTTACAATGAAAGAATCTGGTAGGTTTCATATATTCCTTTATGTATTTTTAACCCTGTCTAAAACAAACGAAGCCATGGGAATCCAGTAGCAGATACTTACATAAGTAAAGTTGTACTAGTAAAATAAAACAATCGCTATTCTCTCAATAACTAAAAGGAACTTATTATTAATTTCGCGGTAGTTGTAGTCAAGCATGAATTTGTTGGGAATGAAAAAGTCGGTACAGAAATATAGAATTAAGGAAAAAAAACGTTTTTTTCTGGAATTGTTGTTTTGGTACCAAAAACCACAAAATTCCGATAGATATTTTCGGTAACGGAGTTTCATGGTCCATGCCATAATTATTACGTACCTAAATCCCGTCCATACCGGTCAAAAATTTGCCAAATTGATATGAAAAAAAAAACTGATCAAAGATCATAATCTTTACGTGGTGTGCCTAATTTATTCTGCTAAACTACTGGTCATTCGCATACCATTTCCTGAGCTCCTTAGTCCTTATGAACCTTCGAAGTTCATTGCTCTTCCACTACTGGTTTTGACGAAAATATCTGGAAATTTCCATAAATATCGCAACCATTTTACAATGTTAAGAAAGGTGATAGGTGATTTCAATCATGAGTTTTGGACAGCTGTCTTATTGGACAAAAAAAATGTAAATTGACGAAGTTGGTATAAGAGTGGTTGGTAAATTTATTTGAATTTTAGAGATAAGAATAAGATGAATAGCGTGCCAAAATAAGTAAAATGACTTTCAATGAATAATGTTTTAGATGGTTTGTGGTTTTTAGAAGCACCTAAATAGTTCAGTGTACTACGGCATTGGTTCGTGATTACTAAAGTTAAGCAACCGTCGACGCGGTCAACCTTGGATGGGTAACTTTAACTTGTGTGTCTCGGATAAATATAAGTGTATAAGTGTTACGTGATTAGCATAGTACAGCAAATATTAAATCATGTCATATTAGATAGATTTGAAAATTCTCGACTCTGTAGTTCACCAATTACATACGAATTCACACTATTCACTAGTCGTTAAGCCATGTCAGAGGCCCTTAGGGCGGCTTGTTAAACTCTCGACACCAGAGTTAGCCACTCTCATTCGATAAAAAGAAGAAGACACTATTCAGAACTAACTACTGCGAAATCTGCTTAAACAGGTGCTTGCGCAAATGATCAAATCGATCAAATTACTGATGCGATTGCATTCACATCAGTCCATACAGAGTTACTTGTTACATTTTTTATTCGATTTCAAATAGTAAAATGTAATTTGCAATTATATCTCGTTACAATACAATACAATACAATACAATATATCTTTATTGCACACCAAAATAAATTAATTACAATAAAAGGACTTAAACTAAAAATAATGTACAAGTGGGCGGCCTTATCACCTTGAGTGATCTCTTCCAGGTTACATTGACAAAACTCTAATATCTTCGCCTAGCTGAGCTACAGGCGCTTCGGGACAGGCTCCCAAATTAAGCTGCCGATATACATTTGGACAGATTTACTATCTAGTAGGAGTAGTGATTAACGGCGAAGGATAACATCGTGAGGAAACCGACATGTTTGAGGACCACAATATCCGAGGACATGTGTCTTCCCTGGAAGGACCTGGGCGCTCATCACGATGTATCTGCACAAGAGAACTCCCCTAACAAATTAATTCTGCGAAGGAGTCACGACCCTCAGTCATGAGGAATACGACTAAGTAGGAGTAGTTGTGGTAGCTAGGTGGACTCTTCTGTGAGTGATATTATATTACTATTCTAGAGTGGATTGCTAGACAGACTTTCCAAGAAAGAACTAACCCGGTATATTACAATGGTTGAATAAAATTGAACATTTCGCAGCATCAATTTGCACATGCATCTTTGACCCACATCAATTGTTTGCGTTCACCCAATAAGTACGACTATTTGCTGATTATGATGTTGATTGGGATGTGTTTGGCTAATCTGAACGTGATGCAATTCTGATTGGATGAGCGAGGCCTTTTTAAATAGGTTTATTGGTCTAATAAATATATACGTTCTTGTGTGAGAGTATGAAACATTATTTAATTAAATAAAAGCATTCGTGGCTTAGATGGATGTGGTCCTCGTACTTTAACAAAGTTAAGCAAAAGTCGATGCAGTAAGCAGTTTGGATGGGTGACCGAAAACCGGCATTAAAATCTCGACGCTATCCGTGAGTCGGATAGAAAGTTTTTTATGTTGCATGCCATATAGCTTCGGCTTAACAACAACTTATAAGCCAAGTTAAGCCTCTAAATTGGTTTAAAAACTCACAACAAGAACCACTAATTAACTGTTCTTTGTAAAATTCCAAAATGAGTACAAAAACCTACTTTATTCGCTCCTACGCTTGCCTTTTTTTTGTTGACGAGGGTGAACTCTTCAGAAGGAAACCCGACCACAATGGGGTGCAGTCGGGTTATGTAGGATTTTTACCCACTAAAACCCCCCCGGTGGCCAGAACCCGGAGTTCTTCTTCACATGAGGGTGAGGACCCTCATGTGAAGAAGAACTCCGGGTACTCTGTCTACTGCAACACAGGAATTCCTACAGCAGTAGGCAGGACACACAATGTAACTATTCAATGCATCCTAACTTAAATTGCATAAATGTAAATTGTAAATAGCAAGATTGCATTGTGACATACTGTAACATTTTTAGAATACTCTGTTCATGAAATGTGTGTTTATATATTTATGATTATGATGACTCTGGTGGCTTGCCTAGAAAAACATATTACTTATTTACTTGTGTATAAAAGCACAGTTTGCTATTGATCTAACTTGAAACTAAAAGTGCGAAGGTATTTCATAAGTCACATAATATAATAGCTCTAATTGTTACGCCACAACACGGCGGTTACTTTCGCTGTAGCTGA
The DNA here is from genome assembly GCA_964023185.1 of Macaria liturata. Classification (NCBI taxonomy): domain Eukaryota; kingdom Metazoa; phylum Arthropoda; class Insecta; order Lepidoptera; family Geometridae; genus Macaria; species Macaria liturata. The sequence continues at coordinate 995,215 of OZ026807.1, read as the reverse complement.
TAGTGTAGGAGCTAGGGGGTGTTTGTCTTACTACTAGAAAAAGAATGTACAACGAGACGACCGCGGTTTTTGCTTGCGTTATCTATACTTATAATATTATAAAGCTGAAGAGTTTGTTTGTTTGTTTGTTTTAACGCGCTAATCTCAGGAACTACTGGTGCGAATTGAAAAAATATTTTTGTGTTGTATAGACTATTTATCGAGGAAGGCTTTAGGCTATATAACATCACGTTGCAACTAATAGGAGCGAAGAAACAATAGAAAATGTGGAAAAAACGGGGAAAATTATTCATCTTTGAGGGCGTCCGTTGCGTGAAGCTGCGAAAACGGTTCAAGATATAAAAAAAATATGTATAAAAGAATTATTCCTCTTGAAATGAGCTAGCAAAATGTCCGCAACAGTATATGTCTATCTTTTAAGGTTAACTTACTAGAATCATTTTTATGGTAATAGCTATTCCACGCGGTCGAAGTCGCTCATTGGATAAAAGTAATCTATGTTACATCTTAGAAAAACTGTTGCTTTTGATGTATTTTAGTGGATTTTAAAACCAAGTAACCCTGAATACATACATACATACCTATATACAAACACATTTTTACACACGAATGTATAAGCCTAAGCACTTCTTTAAAATTGCCTTTGAATATGTATATGTATAAGTAAGTAAATCGTACAATAGTCTCCTTCACTAAATGCATTTACTTTGTTTTCAACAGTGTAGAAATAACCATATTTTTACACACTAACCTACAAACTATTGCTTATTCCATCACACCTTGTTAGTACATGTTTTACTCAATGCTCTAACTTGCTATATTGAAAGTGTTGATGTGTATCAAAGCAAAACATGTTTTCGTAACTCTAACTATTTTTTTTGTTGACATTGGTGCAAAAATATTTGTCTATAATCTACCAGTTGATTTAGCATCTGTTTTTCAGGATTCATGAATCGACAAAAATACTTGATCAATAAACAATTTCATCTGATTCAGATTTTATAATGCACATAAAATAAGTGTTTTATAAATCAGAAATCGTAAATATCATTCAAGAATCTATCTCATCGAGAAGTATGTCTCGTCACTGGGGGTCGTGACTCCCTCGCAGAAATAATTCATTGGGGAAGTTATCTTAAGTAAAACAAATCCACGAATAACTTTTAAAACTAAGCATTGGTGTAGGGCTGGAATCGAACCGGATTACGTCGGCTTGTAAGGCACACAGCACCGAGCCACACTCGCTTTAGCGCATCTTAGAAAAAAAAATAGTTAGGCGGAATTAGAAGTCTAAGACCTACTTAGAGGTCATTGAACTCAATGAGTAAGCGTTCTCTATCTCTAAATACGCAATTCTGCAATACAGTTTTTAATCTAATTGAAATTCAGCACCAGTTCCAGTTAATACGTTTTTTGAGGTTTTTTGTAATGCTTGCAGTACTTTTGGATTGGATTTATCGGTAAGCAGATATGTGTTTTCGATGATAGTTGATAGGTAATGTTTTTGGTAAGCTATACTAATAGATCAGTAGGCATTAAGCAGGCATACAGGTAAATCAGATATTCCTGATTATTATTAAAAAATAACGTAAAATAAATGAGTAAGTTCAAACAATTTAATAATTGAATGTACTTAGTGAAGTTAACAGCTTAGTTTTCTTTCAAGCCAAATATGTAAATGACTCATCCATAGATTAAATAATTTTGCTATTATTATTCATGTAAGTTCTTACAAGATGTAATGTTTATAATATAAAACACTATAAACTACAATATAAACTTTATATTGTAGCCCTTGGTGTTTAAATACGTATATTGGTCGCACCACTAAAAATAAATGAATGTGAAATTTGTTTCAAAAACAGCTTACCAAAAAATTTATTCACCTAACTGGCTGACCTATTAAATAGATTTTTTTGTTTTGTTTTGTCAACATTTTGGTGCATTTTTTGCTAGTTGCGATGATAGATACCTACCTACTAGATAACTTCACGGAATAATACATTTTGTATATACGGTCTTCACTTAGATATGATACGTCTTCAATTCACAGAATAATATTGTGAGCATACATGTGTAATTTACTAAGAGTCATATATTAGGAGTGTACATACTTAATTTGTTCACTTACCATGAAAGTTTTCGATTTAGATTTTTTATTGTGCTTACAATAAACGTAGGTATGTAAACACAAGTAAATAATTGAGTTATTGCTTAGCTCCATCTGGACAAGAACAGCGCAAAACAGGGAGTACTGGCGTAAGAGGGAGGAAGCCTATACCCTGCATTGGGTCTTATTAGGCTGATGATGATGATGAAATAATCAAGAGCCCAAAAATTGTCTAAGAGAAACATCATGGTCTTTCTGTTTTATATTGATAGCCAATACGTACTAGCAATAATTTATATCTACTAATACTAGGTATATTAGTCATGCAATACTACTTATATACTAATACGTCCATCAATTATATCGAAACTAGCGGTAAACGAGTGGCGCCATCGGTCAAAAGAAAAACGTAGCGCAAAAAAGCGTATGAATGATTACCTGCGCAGTAGCATAAGTAATTAATATTCATAAAGAAGGTACCTTTATCATGTTAGTATAAATAGCATATGTAGCACCCGTCGTTGCTTATATGTGTCTCTGTTTGTCTGTAATTCTATCATAATTAAATTACTTTAATTCTTCTTAATCGTTAAATAAATCGTTTATTAGAATTCACGTTGTATTCATGCAGGTTCTTTAGCAGACTAAGTACTGAGAGGGAGGTTTTATACAATATATTTTTAGGCGTTGTAGTCAATTACAACATGTTTGTAGCCATCATAATATCAGAAGGAAGAATAGGTATATGTATATCAATGCAACTAGCGCCTGACAAAATTGTGTTATCAATAAGTTTGTGTTACGTTTTACATATTGATTATTTTAGTAGGCGTTTTATTCGAACATGTAGGAAGAATGAACTATAATTTTGACTAGAGAGAATGACTATGGCTTGAAGAGAGATTGCTTTAGCACTCCCAGTGGTTGCTTGATATTCTTTATGACTATGACTGGACAACAGAATATTCTCAGAACAACGTTTTTTCTTTCAATTATCATAGGTACGTGCTTTTTAATTAACTGAGATCATCGTTGTATCATCTTTAAGGTATTTTGTACGAGGATAATAGGAATGCCTCATGACGTCAGAGGCCATAGAGCATGGTTTTACTGGTCACGACTTTATACACTTTTTATAAATAGGTAAGTACTAAAATAGGTTGTTATTCATGGAGGCCCTATGGAAAGGAGGTTTTAAAAGTAGCTTTAGAAGACTTTTTACACATAAAAATGGACCAATAAAATAAATTGTTGTAAATAACCTCTATGATAAAGGCAGTTTTCAACATAGCATTGGAATACATTTTACTTATTTAGAGGTTTAACTAATTCTGTAATTTTTAAGTATATACCTAATACAGATTTTTTTAAAATATGTATATAGCTACCTGCAGTATGTTAAATAATTTACTTAAAATTTCAAAGTTATTCTTAAATCATTCATTATTATTATATTATATTATTTATTATTAAGAGCCGATTCGGTCCCACTGCTGGGCAAGGGCCTCTCTATACTCTCTACACTCATCTCTGTTTTTCTGTTTATTAAAATACAAAGTAATAAAAAACAATTTAAATGATTATTAAGAAATTAATATAAAAATAACTACTCCATCACAGCAGGCAAAAGTAAACAGGTACCTTACAATATAGTAACTAAAAGGGAAATAATTTATTTATTTACTTGTATAATGAACACACAAATCACGATAATATACAAATGACATAAAAGGGTTCAGTAAACTTTTGAATAATGAAATATTACTTTAAAATCAATTTATTAACTAAGTTTAACTAAACATGAACTTGTCACCAAAGGTGATTGTCCTAAAGAAGTTAATTATAGCTTTGTAACTTTATATCTATAAATCAAATTTGTAAAGTGACTACTAAAACTTGTAAAATGGTAACCATTTGAGTATATCATTTATTAATATCTATAAAAGATATTATTTAAAGTTAAAATGCTTTGACTTATGTCATGAAGAATAGTTATACATAATATAATATAATAATACATATAATGATATCTTTCGTATTACCAGTTGATGGATTTAAGCTGAAACTAAGAGTACCTAATTATTTGTTAAAATCTAAGCATTGACGATCCAAAAATCTTAAAAGAAAACAAATCTATGTTTCGATGGGGCAACATATGGATTTGTATGACGGTTCATTCTTTGAGAAAATGCAAGGAAATGAGATATATTTTCCCGCATATCCACAAGTTTTAGATCAATATTTATTCTATTGGTATTCTAAGGTAAATTAATTAATTTGTTTAGGTACATAATAATTATCACAGAAGAACTAACAGCCTTAGAAAATCATGTGTTTGTTAGCAGTAGTCTTGTAAAAGTGATTGCCCATGATTAAAAAAAATGATATAATATTGTATGATAAGGTAAAGACAAAGAATCTTTATTGATACTAAGATTCTTTACAGTTAAAGAATCATAATTATACGTATAAGTACTAAAGAGGTAATGAATGACGAACGCAACTCTAAAGACCTGAATAAAATTATGAAATACACTGATTTATTACATTTACAATTCTCAAACGAACAATACAAAAAGGAATTTACATAAATCCCATAGAATTCCATAATTTCCGTATAATTCACAGCTTCCTTAATAATTATTAATCGAAGGTTGTTAAGAAATTAATAACGTTTGCAGAAAAAATAGGAAAACGTGCTGAATGGTTTCCGTGAATCTTCGTCACGATCGGTAAACACGGCTGATGAGTTAGCTAAGTGATTTGCATAATTTTACTATGGTTATTAGTTATTACATCATTGATTAGAATACCTTGGTATTGTCTTAGAAAAGGACAGCGAGTATAAACAACGGCCGACCGTGCCACTTTGTAGCGAGGATAAGACAGGTTACGTGTTTGGCAGGAGTTATGCAAGAGTGACTCAGTTAAGTTAGGGACCTGCATTTTATACTGCGACAAACTACCTACAAAATAGGAGTCAATAATCGTCAGTACAGTAAGTGTTATAGGCAATAGTTATATTCGTACTTAGATAGACATATAATAAAGCTGAAGAGGGTCGAAAGTCTGAACATTGAAGATAATTATTTTTTTTATCTACACTAATGTTGTAACATTCTACTTATGTTTCCAATACTTGACTTATAATTACTACTGTTATAGCGCAGACAACAAAACACTCAATTTAAGCAATTTCACATGATGGTATAATATCCACATCGATATCGTAATATCTCATTATAACATCAATAAAACGCGACCAACCTGATTGCAGGGCCAATTAGGATGGTCGCGTTTTATTGATGCGCGCAGCTGCGCTCTCATTGGTTAGATTTTAATGGCGGCAAAATCACTGTGACAATACACGTACGCGTGAATTTAATTTAATAAATTAAAAGTTAAAAATGGATAGCGACGATGATTGCATTAGTGAAGATAAAGTAGTGTATGCAACTGCATATAACACGGGTATTAAAACACTCGTTACTATTATGATTTAATACCCTTCATTATATGACAGTTGCATAAACTACTATAAACATGAAATAGATAACAGAACACGTTCCAACAATTCATAGATTTTGGTCTTTTTATCTGTGTCTCTGTTCATCCTTTCATTTAAACACGCATCGCACAAAAACGGCTGAACGGCTCATAATGAGTTTTAGTACGAGTATGTAGGTAGTATAATGAGGATCTGGGAGTGAAATAGGTAATAGGCTACTTTTTATCCCTAAATAAGTAGGTACCTAAGCTATGAGCTCATTGTGCTGCAGTCTTTGATTATTTAAGAAAACTGTGGTATTGTTACCAGTTATCAAAGTCCACCAACTGTCGAAATCAAATTTATAATAAGAAAAAATCATAAATTGATACAAAATAAGTATGAAACTAGCAAACTTTGGTGTCGAGAATTTTACCATGACCACTATATGGGACCTATTATTTAAATTGTCACCTGAACCACCGAAGCGCGAAATTGAATTGAACTGGTCACCTATATGGACAAACAGCACACACAGTTGATTAACTTTGAAAATCGCGCGCGAATTCCTTTGCTAGGAAAACTATGGGCGCGTGCTAAAACAGTAGTATGAGTTCATAATAGTTAAAGTTTAAACCAATTAAAGTAATAAATTCAAGATGCCAAAATATAAACGTTAAAGTCACGGTACTCCATTAAATTTTATGGCCTCTGTTATATTATTTACTATGGAGTCTTTATTAAATGAATAGGTATTATTTTATTTGATTTCCTGGCTCGTTTTGAAACGCTTTAACTGTTTATTGAAACGCTCATAACGCAAAAACGACTGAACAGATCATCATGATTTTTGGTATGTACATAGGTAGTATGAAGCCTTAGGAGTCTTACACTACTTTTTATCCTGAAATCATGAGAGCGAAGCCGCGGGTGTCCACAAGTAATAAATATTTCTGTACCTAGTAGTATATATTTTGTGAATAGTTATAGTATATTGTGGTAATAGGTAGGTATTAGAGCTAAGCGACGTGCTTTGGAAGAGGCCTTTGTCCAGAAGTAGGCAAGTTTAGGCTGAAGATGATGATTATTTTCCGTGACACAGCCGCGTCATTTTTCCCAAGAGCGCAATGAATGTTAAATTCACTGGCATACTTCATACACGACCTCTATGCGAGGTCACATTTTCGATTTGGCACGACTTGCATTTCCCATCGTCAGTTTAATGTAGGAATTTAATCAAAGATAAAATAAATTTAGATAGAGAAAGACGTAGAAGAATGTTATTTACTAAAATATTAAATTAAGTTTCAGATAGTGTTATTAAGAGACCACTTGCAAGACGATTTTTAAACGCGTTTAGCGTCAAAAATACCTCGTTAGCGTTTGTGTTGGAGTTATAATCACTTTAATTTAAATTATAACTATCACATAATCTTTTAAAGGTCACTTCAAATACAATAACTTTGTATCGACGATCTTCTTCTTATCGAATGAGAGTGGCCAACTCTGTCGAGAGTTTATCAAGTCGCCCTAAGGGCCTCTGACAAGGCCGGGACCTACAATTTATCGTGTCATCCAACCCACGGAAGCGCCCAAAATGGAATGCCACTTTTCGGTCACCCATCCAGGAACTGACCGTGTCGACATTTGCTTAACACTGGTAATCGCATGCGATTGCCTCTGCTAGCTGAGCAACGGGCGCTTCGACGATGGTCTATTGTATATAGTATGGAGATAGAATAGGGACCCAAAAGTGAAATATGTTTCTTTATATCCCAAAAGAGCAAGTTAAAGCCGCGATTATCCACTAGTTACCTATATATGAGGTTGAATCGACCTCATAAACATGTCATTTGTGTATATCTAAGGCACAGTAACATATTGCACGAAATGCCAACATTACGTGATATAGCTTCCTCTGCTGTAGCAAATACCACATAAAATGTCATTTAGGGGGGATACTATTGGTTTGAAAAGTGTCGGCAAAAGAGTTCGAAATTCACACTGTATGTATGTAATCTCTTTCTTGAGTCTTATATCCTCAAGACCTGTGGAAGTCAAATTACTCAGGTCAGAGTTAATTTGTTAGGGGAGTTTTTTTGGGCAGATACATCGTGGTGGGCGCCCAGGAAGTTGTGATCATCAGACATGTCGGTTTCCTCGGTTTCCCTCACCGCTAAGCGAATCCACACTTGAAAATGCAAGTCATTGGTGTAGGTCCGGATTCGAACCAGGGTGCGTCTGGATGAAAAGCCAATGATTCCAACATTTATATTTTTTAAGTGTGACGCGTTGACAGTTTTAGCTTATGTTAAAACAACGATTTATCAGGAATTCAATTCAATCCAAATCGCTCTTAGAAGTTGCGTAATGACTGTGTAAAACAGCTAGGATCTATATTATATACGAATTATCTGTAGTCGTATAATCCTAACTCGATGATAGTCGTAGAAAAAAAAATGCTATTGATATTCTAAAGGCGTGCCTTTAGGGTGTCAATAGCATCAATATTCATAAATAAAAAATATAAATGACTAGCTGGTGCCCGCGACTTCGTCCGCGTGGAATAGTTATTACCATAAAAACGGTTATATATTGTTGAGGACATTTTGTTAGATTATTTTAAGAGAAATAATTCTTTCATACATATTTTTGTGATATCTTGAACCGTTTTCGCAGCGCATGCAACGGAAGCCCTCAAAGATGAATATTTTTTCCCGTTTTTTCTACATTTTCCATTATTTCTTCGCTCCTATTAGTTGCAGCGTGATGTTATATAGCCTTAAGCCTTCCTCGATAAATGGTCTATTCAACACAAAAAGAATTTTTCAATTCGCACCAGTAGTTCCTGAGATTAGCGCGTTCAAACAAACAAACAAACTCTTCAGCTTTATAATATTAGTATAGATTTGCGTAAGTTACGAGTGTAAGATAAACCTTACTTTACAGGGATAAATTAAACACCAGCTTCATTATTTCACTTCAAATATAATAATTCATCTTTACTTATTACTCTAAATCACAATCGTCAATCTGACTTAAATTCCTAGCTCACAATCTATTGAAAACACTCTTTCGAGCGGGTCTCTCTCCTGCCTTTATACAACTATAAATACCCCCACCTCTATGTCATCGCCACACTCACCGTTTTGCTAGTCTTTGAGAATCAAATACACAACCATGTTCATGACACTTAAATATTATTGTGAGCGATGACTAAAGGTGCTGGTATCGCAGCATGGCAGATAATTTATAAAAAAACAATTACAGTATTGAAAAACTAGATCCATTTAAAATAACCTTACACGAGTAACTCGGTAATAAATTACTATATCTGTAGGTCAATGATTGGTATTCTATTAGTATTAGTATTAGTTATTTAATTCGTAGGTCATCGTGGTGACGTCACTACAATTTAAGCCTGCTAAAAAGTTCTGCCAATAACCTTAATCCGGTCCACGTGACAGTTTATTGCATTTTATTGTGGAAAACATGTCGCTGTAGTTGGAGTGACAGTAACGTACAGCTTCCCACATTTAAAACACCATCTCTTACAAATAACTGGTTGTTTAGTTTATCCATCAACTTATTCTTGACGAGTAAAACTAGCAGGCAAGTGTACTAGCTCATTACAGCAACTTTTCATTGTTATAAAAACATTTTTGTAATCATTCGCTTATTCATAAGCTCCAGATTTTATGTTTATGAGTACCTAAATCTACAAGAGATTCTAGTTTAGTCCTGTTAATGAGTATATCAACAAGATTTAAGCAACACGCAAAGGGTACAAGGGCAGTTAAAGTATACATTTAACTTTAGTTTCAAATTTTTGTGTGTGGAAGGAACATCGCTAGTAGGCTCAGTACTATTTGAAAATTTGTCCTATGGATAAATCCTTTGCCGAGGGTTCATCGCAGCACAATTGCTCATCAACATTTTTATAATCGTTATGGATGAGAACAACGCAATGCCAGGTCACTAAATTTCATATCGATAAGACCATGGATTATGGCATCAACAGCGCGTTTAGCGGGATTGTCGCATAAATTTAAAAGGGTCCACTTATCATGATAACAATATGTTTATATGGGTTCATTAAACCTACTACAAAATCTTTTCCAAGCATTAGCCATAGTTTTGTTGGTAAGGGATACCATTCTGTAATTTAACCCGCTACTCATCTCAGATATAGAAACATAACATAAAATTACTAGACTGTCCAACAAAATCTTGGCCAATACCTGTAATCTTGAACTGAAAAAATAAATAGTTTGATCTCCTATAGTCTCATCCAATGTATATCGCAACTCTTTCGCTGACTACTACTACTACCAGATATCTATTCTCTGATTTTTGGCCGAAAAATGCTCTGCGGCATTATTTCATTACATCGTTACAAGAAAATATTAATTATTTTAGCAAAATCGTTATAAGAAAATAAAGGACTACGTGACCTTGTGCGTGGTGTTTGAAGCCCGTGGTTGATCCCGCCCCGTTGCTCGTCGGTGTGTCTTGGTGTCTCTGCCCTCTCACGACGTAGTGGCAGGCTCCTCTCATGACGTAGCAGCTGGCTCCTCTCACGATGTAGCAGCAGGCTCCTCTCGCGTCGCAGCAGCAGGCTCCTCTCGCAAAGTAGCAGCAGGCTCCTCTCACGACGTAGCAGCAGGAAACCTCTCTACTTCGACTGCACGAAGGTGTCTCCAACCAGCTTTCCTTTTCTTCGATCACGTTCTGGAACTCGCAGACAATTTCAAATATTAGAAATGTTAATAAATAAACTATGAACTATTTTATGTTTCACTAGCTTTTGCCCGCGGCTTAGCAGCTAAATTACGCACATAAACCTTCTTAGATCACTATCTATTACGAAAACCTGCATCAAACCTTTTAGTTTTAAAGATCTAAGCATATGTACATATTACATACAGAGTACAGACATAGGGACAGACGCGGGGAGTGAGTTTGTTTTAGTAGTGTAGTGATTTTGAAAACCACAAAATAAAATATTAAGTGAAACCTTCTAGTAAAAATAAAAAAATATGTTACTTGTAGCAATGGTCTATTGCATGATTTCGAGAACATTCTAATAATAATGGTTCAACAACCTAGAACATGCAAGTGTTCCTTCTCTTGACTATCCAATTACGAACATCTAATATTTCTTATAAACAGATCTGCGGGTACTTTACTGTAAAATATCGATTTGAAACCTGGCTATATGTATTAACAATAAGAGCCGTAACATATGGACAGCGCAAACTGAAGTCTGCTTTTAAGCAAATGATTAATCGTAGGAATACCTGTATATTTTTATAATGTATATATTTTGTAAATATATAAAAGCAAAACATGTAAATCATACAAACTTCGGTGTTAAATGGCGGTATAACCATACAAGCCATACCATATGACCATTTCAACCAATGAAACCTCACAGGTTTTTATTATCAGGAAAGATCTTACCTAGCCTACCCTCTTTTATTAATACTTACTAATAATCTAAAAATATGTTAATTTAAAATATTAAATATCTGCTCTTTGATTATTTACAATGATTAAGATTGTTAACAATTACAAGCCCACAGTTTAAGAAATCAATAATTGATCTCATTTACTGAGTATTGTCAAGGTATTGTCAAAATCGGAAAACCTTTCAAAATAGAAATTGCATAATAAAACCGTACTTACGTGGGAAGTTCCGCTTCTGAGATGTAAGACTACCCTTACTTTACAGGGATAAATTAAACACCAGCTTCATTATTTCACTTCAAATATAATAATTCATCTTTACTTATTACTCTAAATCACAATCGTCAATCTGACTTAAATTCCTAGCTCACAATCTATTGAAAACACTCTTTCGAGCTCCAACGGCCGACTAACCCCGTCGCGGGTCTCTCTCCTGCCTTTATACAACTATAAATACCCCCACCTCTATGTCATCGCCACACTCACCGTTTTGCTAGTCTTTGAGAATCAAATACACAACCATGTTCATGACACTTTAATATTATTGTGAGCGATGACTAAAGGTGCTGGTATTCGCAGCATGGCAAATAATTTATAAAAAAAACAATTACAGTATTGAAAAACTAGATCCATTTAAAAATAACCTTACACGAGTAACTCGGTAATAAATTACTATATCTGTAGGTCAATGATTGGTATTCTACTAACACTAAAGTAATATTAAAACCACAATGGTTTAATCACTTTTAGACATTTAATACCTAGCTGTTTGACTCCCGACCGGCCTCTCGTCGGGAAGTGACGTAATACCTATTACATTACTCTTCCTAGTTTATCCAGGAAGTATATAGCGAGTTTATCGGGAAGATATGCATACTATATATTTATAATGTATGTTATTGTCGAACTCAATCTATTACTAGTGTTTAAAAACTGCTCTATGGGCCTCTGATAGGGCTAAAAAATAACGGTTTACTGAGAAATGGACATAGAATTTGTATCGTATATTTTACACAAGTGATGTATAACTCACTCTTCCTAGTTTATCCGGAAGTATAATATGAACTATGGTCATAGAAAACTAGCTCAGTTTATAGTCTATGGAGAGTATTTAAAAAAAAAAAAACATTATCACACAGTGCTACCTAGCCCTTAAATCTAAAACCATTATCACACAGCGCCACCTAACCCTTAAATCTAAAACCATTATCACACAGCGCCACCTAACCCTTAAATCTAAAAACATTATCACACAGCGCCACCTAGCCCTTAAATCTAAAACCATTATCACACAGCGCCACCTAACCCTTAAATCTAAAAACATTATCACACAGCGCCACCTAGCCCTTAAATCTAAAAACATTATCACACAGCGCCACCTAGCCCTTAAATCTAAAAACATTATCACACAGCGCCACCTAGCCCTTAAATCTAAAAACTTACGAGTTTTCGTGATTGTGCAATTCAGTCTACAGTGGAGAGTTTTTAAACAGCCAATAGGCCTCTAACACGGCTAAAATAAATAATAATATACCTACTATCTTTGTACCTATGGCAACTAGCTGGGGCTTATAAATTATTCGATCTGCTTTGTTTTTTCTACTAAATTAAGAAATAAATGTTTTTCACGTCAGCGGATCAAACAAGCCTATATTGCAACTAGAAATTAGTATGCAAAACTCTATTTTCCTCTTTCCTTCGGGAAAAGGAGCTCTTTAATTCACATTATTGGTAATACAGTATTTTATCTTAAGATAGCCTTACATAGATTTTACCAACTTCAATCTGGTCTCATGTGATGTAATAAGTAGTCTACTCTATCCTTCCTTGTTGCTCCCGGAAGTATTTTCTCAACTAAGTATAAGCTGTACTATAAGGCCATAGAAAAACTAATAGTGTTCTATGGAGTCTATTGCGGACTGTGATTTAGGTAGAGCGTGCTTACGTGATTCAGACTTATGCTCAGCAGTGGGCTTATGATGATGATGATAAAGATGATGTGATGAATAACCTGAATGAATTATATTCGACACAACTGTAGTAAGTTTGTTAATTGAAAGTGTACATTTATTAGTAACTAAGTAATGCTTAAGCTGACAGTGCCTAGTTCTTAAGTTTTTTTAACCACCCCACGGGCTTCTGGCATGCTATAAGAACTGTTGTACTATGACATGATGTGACTACTAATAATAATACTTTTTTTTCTTTTTTTTTTCTGTCCTATGTCGGTCACCCATCCAAAGTCTGACCGTGACAACAGTAGCTGATAATCTCGTGCTTATAGCCCAGTAAACTGAACAATATACTTACTATAAACCCTGTAAAAAAAGTATCTAGTAACCTTGAAATAAACGATAAAAAACAATCTAAAAAGCCTATTAATTTCAGTAAAACCCGTACGCACTAGACTAGCACTATGAAGTATTCTGTAATAACGTACTGCTCTAATTTTTGCCTAAACTCAGTGCATAATAAACTGCCAGGAATGTGTATAATCTGGTTAACATCTCGACTATGGTAACAAGAACTGTAACAGATGTTGAAAATTGGTAGTTTATTTTAAGTATTGAGATTTTTTATTTTGAGCGGATTTTGATGAAGTTTTTAATGTGGATGTGTTGATGATGGGAAGCTCACTTGCACAATGATTTTAAACGCTTTTATCTACAAAATCCAGTAAAATGGTTAAATTTTGCAAGTATGCGATCTTTTATAAGTTTCTTCTTATCGAGAGAGTGATGAGAGTGAGAGTGGCCAACTCTGGTGTCTAGAGTTTATCAAGCCGCCCTAAGGGAAAAATGTATACTTTTAAACACTTCTCTTTTGTGTCCATGGTTAAAAAGTATGTATTTAAATAACCATAGCCATGCCATGATGTACATGTATACAGACACTACTATCCAATGCCTACCTACTCTTCAAAATCATCATCAACCCTTTTTGGTTTACTGCTAATTGGTCCTACCTAATACACTAATACGTACAAATTTCGTCAAATCTGGAGTTATTGGGTTACCTTCTGGAGTTACCTTCTAGGTAAGCAAGTTACACTCTGGGCAGCAGCAATGCTTAACATCAGGCAGGCTGTTGTCTAACACATACCTAATCCATGTAAAAAATACTTATATAGACGTAGGTATGTATTATGTTATGTACCTACCTTGTCCAGTCCAGTTCCCTCCCAGAATCAGACATAAATCAATATAAGTTTATTGCCTAACAGTACATCTATTGAGGTCTCCATTGAATGAACCCGTAATCTAAGACGGGACAAAAAACCAGACGGCTTCGACCCTTCTACCAGTCCCAAAGGTGAGACGGCCGAACCTAAATGAGACGGGAACTGTTTTGTACCACGATCTTTTAAAATTTTAACTACATTCTACAGTAAAAAGTAAAAAATATTACACAATTTTGAGTCGTACACGGATAAGTTAAAGGTTAAAATCGCGTGAAAAAAGATAGAATGGACAGACAGAGTTCAGAGTACGGCTAAAAACAAAATGAGACAGACAGAACGATCAACGAACAACGAACGAGCTTCAAGCAAGCAAGCAAAGCAAGCCACCAGCCAGCCAGTTGACCGCGTGCTTTTGAACGCGACTGTTGTGTTTTACAATATTGCGTGTTATTTTTATCTCGCCCAACAAAAACCGCGCCTGTGATCACTAGTGTTTTACCAACAGCTTATAAAAGCAAATAACGTTAATATACAGTGCAAAAATAGTTTCTAAAGTGAGAAAACGGAAGGGTTGCGTGCGTTAGTACGCAAATGAAGATAGTTTGCTTTGCTGGAGGAAAAATAAACATAATACGGTGAGTTTAGTACTAGTTCGTCTTCTAAAATGAATATTGTCTCATTGAGAGTGTTCCCAGGACTCGTTGTTATGACGATGATTAAATGCAAATTATTTTCCTTATTGCAGTTTTTAATGTTTTTATGTGTGGTTTAGCAGTGAAAGTTTACTTGTAACTTACGTGTTTTAGTGAGTTATGCTGCTAATTTGTGGTTTAATAATAATGTGATCTAGTATTGTCTAATTATTTATAACTTTATTTATAAGTATTTCGTAGGTAGGTATACGTGCTGCCGCGGTGTTACCCGTTTCGTAGACAATTTTTTTTTAATTTAACTACCTACCTATTAATGTAAGTACCTAGGTACTTCTTTATATTATGGAGTAGTTATTTAATCTTTCTCCATAATTCATTCCATAGGTAGGTACTACCTAATCCAACACATAAAACTGTACCCCTTCTAAAACGAGAAAAAAGACCAGACAATCTGATATTGATAATTGTCGTAGGTAATAGTTATCATTACACGGTCATCATCGTCACCCGCTGCTGAGAAAAAGAAAACTAATGTGGTTGTAGACGAGAGGCCTATCTCTCGTCTACAACCACATTAGTTTCCTTTTTAAATAGTAAATTTTTAGTGTAATTTCTATACACCTATTATATTCCAGTAGAAGTATTCTTTGGAATGCTCCACCTTTTACCTACCACATTGTCGTTTGTACTATGTAGTTGTCGTTTTAGTTGTAGGTACCTACTTGTGTAAAAAAAGTAAATCACTTACCTATTACCTACCTACTTACTTATTGAAACACGATTGATTTAAACCGATTAGTTGTACTTGGGTAAAAAAGTGAATCACTTATTACTTACCTACCTACTTACTTATTGAAATACGATTGATCCGATGTCGTATCGGCTATTATAGATCAGTAGGTACCTACCTATAACGAAAGAACCGGTCTTTGGATTTGTCCGCATTAATTATTGTCCAGTTTATTCTTACAACATTCCATGTATTATACTTACGTATATTAAGATTATAGTACAAGGACAATGGTTTTATATAAGTACCTAATCTGTATGACTAGTCGTGACGTGCGGTTTTTCCTGCTTTGCTACCTTATAGGTAAGTACCTATAATTTTGAGAGCCAGTGTAATTTCAATACTGTAAATGATTCTTCCGTGATTCATCAAATACCTAGGTACAATTGCAAATGTAAAATGGGCCTCTCCCTCTAACATGCCTGTACCTAGGTACAATATCGAAACGAAAAGATTGTCTTATTAATAGGTAGGTAATTACCTAATCTCCTGAGCGACAAAAATAAATCGTTTGGAAATCGACAATCGTCATGTTTGAGGAGATTGTGGTCCTCAATGAGGACCACAATATCCGAGGACATGTGTCTTCCGTGGAAGGATCTGGGCGCTCACCACGATGTATCTGCCCAAGAGAACTCATTGACGAATTAATTCTGCGGAGGAGTCACGACCGTCGATAATGAGAAATACGATACGACTCCAGGAGGAGACACATATACAGGTATCTATGTAGTTATTAGGAAGTAGTTAAATAAACCAGTGTTCGTGACAGCGTTATTAAATTCCTGTTTTTCTCCAAACCTGATCTAAACATTAGGTGGAGTAAAAACCAGATGATGAATCATTTTTCATGATAAGTAGGTACCTTCTTATTTTTAAAGACGCCATTAAAAAAAGAGGATAATTCTACTCATATGTTTGTAATTTGAGTACCTACCTAGGTATAATGATTTGAAGATCTATATTTACTAAGGTTTCTTAACACACGTGCTTCATTTTGTACGTTTCAATTACGAGTTTTTTTTTATCAAATTTCACTAGTTTTTCAGATATTTAAGCATTCCAGGAGCAGGCATATAATACGGATATTGAAAGAATACCTATTTAAAGAAAGGGCATGTCACTGCGTCGCGTTGGTAGGTATTAAGTATTTTTAACCGACTTCCAAAAAAAGAAGGTTATCAAGTCTTCTGAAAGTTTTTTTGTGCCTGTAAAAAATAATCGTTTATTCATATAAAGAACTTAATGTCTACGTACATACCTAGTTACATAAATAGAGAGTTTTTTGTTTCTTTTGGCTAATCCAGGTAGGTATAACTGGGCTATGCGCTAGGTATCCTGGGATCCTGTGATGCAAAGCCGCAGTATCTCCTGCCGCGGCAAGCAACAACTTACTTATTTACACTCACTATAGATACTATAATTGTGCCTATGTTACGCGATTACTCCGTTATTTATCGGTGCCAGTCATAACAATATCTATCAGGATAAGTTAGGAACAAATCCAAAGCCGACTAGAAGTGCAACTTCTGGCACCGGCAAGACAACAAATATTACTGATTTCAATAATAAGAATACTTAAAGGATTGTAAGTTTCAATAATTTGATGAGATTCTTTACTCCCACCCAACTCTGAATTTTGAAGTCGCAAAAATGAAAATAAATTATTTATTAACTTTTTAGTGACAGTAGGCTTGATTCGGTTTTTGATTTTTTTGAAATAAATTATATTCAAATAAATTCTTGTATACTTTTTGAGTCTTTCTAGACAACAGATTGTATCAAATTACGCACGGGTGAGTGCACTAAGGGTCGTAATTCAACCATGTCACTCTACACATGATCAATTAAGCATACAGTTTATATAGGGGAGGTCAAAGCCGTAACGAAAAGTTACCATAAATACAGGTTTTTGAACGATTTAAGTACCTAAGCAAGACGAAGCTAACAATTTGATAAGAAACAAAATGTGGCTATGTTAGTAAATAAATAAATACCTGGTAAAATGCATTTACCTAGGTACCTCATTATTTGAAGTATTTGGTAAACATAATATGTTGGTAAGTACCTACCTACTTGAGTAACTATGTATATGGTTTTTTACAAAGGCTTTTAGAACGCTCAACAGTTTTTTTGCACATTTTGTGAGTTGAGTTGATATCAATTACTTAAAAATTCGATCTCTTTCAAAAGCTAGTTCGATATTATGATCGGCATGCTCCACCATCGACCACTATGTCGTTTATACAAATAAATACAAATACAAATTTATTTATTTGCCAAAAAAATTTGTCACATAATGTTTCGAATCCTCTGACCTCGTGGTAGCCGTTAGGCTGTGTTACGAGGCCAGAGTCATCTCTCAGTATATTTCTAACTTAATGAAAATGTCACTTTAGGTGACCTGCTAGCCAAATGCCTGCCAAGATAAAAAAATATATATACAAAGCTTAACCATTTGTAAATTTTATAAAATCGAAAACAAATCAATACAATAGACACAGGATGCTATATAATACTCCAGACTAACCAAAACGGGTGCAAACAAACTTGTTAGCCAACCAAATTAAACCATAACTCAACTGAATAGAAGTTATAATTGCATAACTTTCCAAATGCACTCAACTGCGACGCTTCAAAAAGCTGCTCCCTTTTTCTGTACAATTTGTGAATAATAAATAAGGGACTTATAAAGGGTCATTGGTAGGAAACGCGTAACGTTTATTACCTTTTTTTACTTATTAAGTTAATAAGTTCTTAATAACTTTTGTGTTCACTAAGTAGTTCTAACTATGTGAGTTTGGTACTTAATTAAAAGTTAACTATTATTAAAAGTTCATTAAAAACTTTTTTCTTGTCGTTCCACCTTTGTTTCCCTCAACATGAGTCAAGGACATTTTCTGGCTGAACATTTGCTAAGGCGTAATGAGATTTTATGATCGGTTTATTAGAAACGTCACATGCAAAATTTGTACTTGTATATGAAATCTGATTGTAAATGTTGTGAATGAATGTGTTAAGTAATAATGTAATGAAATGGTTATAAGAAAGACTACTAGGTAATTGTGAGAATCATAAAAACAAAAATTTCAATGAAGATATGATGAAAATGATATATGTAATTAAATGTGAATAGTTAAACTCTTGAACGAATTAAAAATAAAGTTCATTAAAAACTAGTTATTAGTCGTATTAAACTGAAATCTTATTATTGTAATTGGATGTAAGTAAGTAGGTAATACCTAACTTATAAACTAAAACTTTTAATAAACTTAAAACACCTATAAAAAAAGTATATCTGTAGGCAACGTTCCCAGCATGCTAGCGGTTAATTAGTTAAGTTTTTATTTGTATTTAATAATTTTTTTTTGTAAGTTTTTATTAAATAAATACATTTTATTTAAAAAAAAAGTAAGTAATTAGATATGACATAATAAGTAGGTACATATTATGTATATTGACATTAAATACATCGCAATAATTACAAACCTAGGTAATTATCATGTTTCATAAGAAAAAGGGAATAAAAATATGGCTATTTGAATTTGAAGTAATTAGATTTGATTAAGACACTTATCTTTATGGTAAAAAAGTGATCAACATACTTAGTTTCGTGAGCTTTCAAACCACACTTAGTTAGTGCCTTTGAACATGGTTTACGGACTGCTATGTAACTACAATACGAAATATTCGCGGGACATACAATTTGTAAAAAAAAAACAATGGAACTCCTCTTTTTGGTCACTCATCTCTGAACTGGCCGTGGTTATAGCGATCAGCAAAACTATTAATAGCTTAGTTAATAATTAGAACCTATTTACATAAGAAACAAATTCGTAGTAAATAAGTACATTTATATAATCGTGTCGTATGTTTTGATAACGGTAATTAACAGAGTTTTGTTCATTAATTAAACGATAAGGCTTAATTAACGAGCGATTTCAATTAAAATTGTTACGGACGTTTGGACAACAATATTAAAAAAACGCTTTTTAACCGACTTCGATAATTGAGGTTATCGGTTGTAGTCGTTCTTTATTGATGGTTTGTTTTCTTTCTGTTATAGTTATAGGAGCTTTTAAAAGACCATTTATTTATGCCATTTCCATCTTAGCTTGATAACTTGCTTTTAGTTTATTATATCTATTTTAATATTAAAACTTTCGTGAGACATTTTATCAATATATTAACTAAACGATTTTCACTCACG
Organism: Macaria liturata; assembly: GCA_964023185.1. Classification (NCBI taxonomy): domain Eukaryota; kingdom Metazoa; phylum Arthropoda; class Insecta; order Lepidoptera; family Geometridae; genus Macaria; species Macaria liturata. The sequence goes on along the minus strand of OZ026807.1, from coordinate 975,315 downwards.
TGTAAATCGCGTAAGGTATACGTTCTGAAGATGGATGTCATAACATCCGAAACGCGTAAACAAACTTACGCGATTTACACGTGAGTGAAAACAGTTTAGTTAATATATTATTATATCTAAGCTAATTTATTTTTATTATGCTCTCACGACGTCACAGCCAGCCCCAACGGAAGACCAGCGCTGATTGCTTCCAGGTAATCAGCATTATGCTGAGTTGGGGCTGTGTTGGGGCAGATTTAATATATTATGTTTGTGTATTTTTAACTGTCCGACCAAATGTAAATCTGTCACAATATTTGTGATTGTTGTTTGTATTGGGGCATCACAATTTTTTTTTTATTGTGTGTGTCTCAATAATTATATTTCTTTCTTTCTTCTCTTTTCTTTTAGTAAAAAAAAAAATAAGTAACTAGTTAATTACTTAATAAGTAATTTCTGGAAAAAAACAGCGCAAGACAGGTATTGTAAAATGGAGGAGGCTTATGTCCTGAAGTGGGCTCTAATGAGCTGAAGATGATGATGAATGCTATTGATATTATACAACCAGCATAAGACCTACAAGTGATTTTGTCTCATTCCTGTGAGTGTACGTGGCATTAGCAACTGCGTGTAAAGCTTTACCATTGTTCTAGAATACTCGATAGTTTCCTAGTCCAGTGTTTAGATAACTGAACTTAAGGGTGTGATAGCGTAGACACAGGAGCAATGTTGTTTATGAATTGCTAGTAGCGCCTTCTTCTTATCGAATGAGAGTGGTGTCCAACTCTGGTGTCGAGAGTTTATTAAGCCGCCCTAGTGCCTTCCGTGATTCGGATGCCACGTTAATGTTTTGTAGGTCGCAAAATTGTTTACTAGTAACAGGCTTTTACCTTGTTTAGGCTTAAGCTTGCTATTCCCTCTTACATCCGTATAATTAGTTTTCCTGGCTTGTAGTTTTTGAGCAAATGTTATTTTAACATATTCTTCTAGATTTATAACGTATGTGACTGACTTCCTACTCGTATTTTAAGTTGTATGGATTAAGCTACAAAATGTTTTGAAATTCCGTCAATGAAGTTGAATTTTGTTGTAAAAAAATTATATCATTGGGCTTACATATAACATACCTACTTACTAATATACTTATTTAAATCAGATGCAGAATTGCTTTAGTGTTCTAACCCCACAGGCTGCATTCCAGCGAGCAGGGAATTAGCTATAACTTATTTTAGAGCCCTAGCATTCACACACGCAGTCTGAAGTACCCAGGGATGTAGGTAGTAAGGTTATTGCAAAGCAAAGCTTTGGAACACCTTACCAGGAGCTGTGTTTCCTGCGAACTACAATCCAGGGGTCTGCAAATCTTGAGTTAATAAGGTAATTTCTAGGTAAGCGGTTTGCATCCTAGGCAGCCGCATTGCTTAACATCAGGCAGGCTGTAGTCAAAAGTAAACCTATCCCACGTAAAAAAAAACAAATTGATACTTGGGAGCTGAAACTTTGCCGCACCATTTTGGCAATTTTGGATGTCTTCAGAGGTTTTGAAAATGATAGATAGGGGGATCGATTCCCGCAATGGAATAAATAATTATTTTAATAGGTAATAGTGAATGGAATATCTCATTTCCGACAAGCATAGTAAATTTTATCAGTGTATTGTACGCTATGATAGGTAAGCTGTAAAATTACAATTAAACCATACTGTAACTACCTATTAAAAAAAATAAAAATAAAAACTATACAAACACATATAGTTACTTACTCAGATAGTTTCACTTTCTTTCTCCAAATAACTAGATCATGATGGTCACAGATTTTTATACTAAATCACTGATTTTGTTGTTCCAAAAATGTATCGAATTCCTCACAATATTTATTTCAAATTAATACTAAATATACCCCTAGATAATATCCTGACTCCACCCCTGTTTCCTCTAAAGACTGAGGAATGTATTGTTTTATCGAAAGCGCGTATTTGACCCTACGCTATGCAACTATGTACAAAGCTCGCTGAGCGTAGAAGCTTGTTATTGGTTTGTGAGCTTATGGCATTTCCATCATCATCATAAGCGCCCTTGCTTCGTAGACTTGTTTTTTAAAAGCTTGACTTGTATATGTTTACAAATCTTGCAAGTTTAATTTAACCCACTTCCCGGTATCCGATTAGTATATTTGGTATAATATTGGAGTCGCTAACTCCAGTGTTGGTAAGTATTTTTTTAACTAAAACAGGTTTGCATTTGATCATAGTTCGAAGATGATAAGCAATAGCAATGGCTTAAGATGGATGTGGATGATACCTTATTAGCCTAAATTTGATTGTTTGACTTATATTGTACAGTCTAGCGTATGCAAATACTGTTATGGTCTAAATTAAATAACGCTTGCTCATAAGAAATCTATATTCTGTAATAAAACATCCCAAACCGTGCCAATAAGAAGGAAAGATGCGATGACAATTTTTTGTCACATCTAAGGTGACAAAAAATTGACATTTTATTGAGATTCTCAAACTTTATTATAAAGCTAGTTTTCTTAGTAATAGAGCAACCCAAAGACGCTTAGAAGCATAAAGCTATCTGTTTTTGGCTTTTGAAAAAAAAAATAACTATAACCATACACTTTCGTTTCCTTCGAACCTCTTTTGTTTCTACCTACTACGTAAATCTAGAAAAACAGACCTACACTTGAGTACTAGCTTGCACTCCTCAGTTTAATTACTAGTTAATCGCCAGCCGGTGTGAAAGCATGGGGCTTTTATGGTCTCAGATGGAATGCCATGTGTCTAAACCATTTATTTAGTTTTAAGCGAGCGATAACAGCATTACTAGAGAAATAAAACTTTAAAACGGGGAAAAAAATGTTTAATTCAATATTTTTTTGAAAAATGAAGCGCATTCTCTATATTTTACGTTTTTGTTCTTGCCCCTAGCAGTATACAAGAATATCCTTTCTAGTCAAAACCAAGTTCAAGTATCAAAAACTACTGGACTTATGTTGATAATACTCGTACTACTTACTTATTCCCTGAGTTTGAACATACGTAGTCTAACGCAAAAACAATAAGTTCGATGTCACGTAGATACTCATACTTTCGAGAATTCCGCAGATAGTTGTTACATCAAACCATGGAGATAATATCTTTACTAATATTATAAAGCTGAAGAGTTTGTTTGTTTGTTTGAACGCGCTAATCTCAGGAACTACTGGTCCGAATAGAAAAAATATTTTTGTGTTGGATAGACCATTTATCGAGGAAGGCTTTAGGCTATATACCATCACGCTTCAACTAATAGGAGCGAAGAAACAATAGAAAATGTGGAAAAAACGGGAAAAATTATTCATCTTTGAAGGCTTCCGTTGCGTGCGCTGCGAAAACGGTTCAAGATATCAAAAAAATGTGTATGAAAGAATTATTCCTCTTGAAAAGATCTAACAAAATGTCCCAAACAGTACATGTCTATCTTTTAAGGTTAACTCACTAAACCGTTTTTATGGTAACTAATAACTATTCCACGCGGACGAAGTCGCGCGCACCAGCTAGTAATAATATAAAAGAAAGGGATGAAAATCCTTGCATCAAACATATCTACTCAAATATCCAATTCTGACATAATCACATTACAAACGAGTCGAATTGAAAACCTCCTTTCTGTTGAAGTCGGTTAAAAAGGTTACAGTCATGCGAAAAAAAGTTTGCTTACATTCTTACTTACCAAGATCAACCGTTCGCAGAGCTCTTACACCCGTATTCACGAACGGTACTTCTCTAAGTAAAGCATCAACACTGTGCTAAGGGTAACTCTTCTCAGTGCGTTCGATTCATCGAGCCTTTCTATTCATAGACAAAATTTAAGTAATGCTTGGCAAAGTAAACGCACTGCGTTAAATGGCGACATGTGATTGGTCCATTGGTATTGCTAACTTCATGCTCGAGTTTGACAGGAGTAAATAAATGACAATCAAATCAAATAATAAATAAATAACCTCAACTCAAACCGTTTGTTTAGAAACATTGTCGATTTGTCGTGTTAATTTTAATTGAATAACTTGTACTATATTGTATTGTATTTAAAAATGTCGCAAGAAACGCCAAATAAAAAAATATACATTACGGACGCGATGTGGTAAGTAAAATTTTATAATTTTTGTTTTACTATCTTCTAAAATTATATATAAGTACACATTGTTGTTAATACTTTGCTATTGAGTATTTAATTTTAACTTGGTTTAATATGGCATATTGACTGGCAAACTAAGGAAAACTGAAGCATATTAACGAACATTTAGAGTGACTTATAAATAAAACAATATACCTAATTGTATTCCAGTTCTAAGAAAATACCATTCACCACGTCGGAAAGGGAACTGATCGTGGCTCTTGTACGTGACCGACCCATTATAGAAGACAAGCGTACTAATTCTAAAAATATTGATTTAAAAAAGCAAGCTTGGGAGGACTTGACTGCTGCATTCAACTCGCAGCCATATGTTTCCCAAAGAAATAACACGCAGTTGAAGAGATGCTGGGAAAACATAAAAACCTTGAGAAAGAAGGAGCTTAGCCAAGAAGCTTCAAGCATGCGACGTACCGGGGGTGGGCCTCCTGATGCAGGACCAAGTTCAGACAACTTGGTTGACATCATATGTCCCTTTATAGATTTAAAGGTGCCACATGTCATCGACTCCAATTCTATTGAAAGTAAGTTTACCTTAAAATTATTACATAGACTATTTATTTCGAGGCAATGATCTGTTAAAACACTTTTGTATCATCTGTTTAAACACCTTTCTATTTATATAGTCATTCAGTGTAATTTTCATTTATCAACATTATTGTTACCCAAGATGATAAATATAATGTTTACTTTTTGTGTGTTTGTCCTCAAATTAATGTATGAAATATGACATTAAATTGTTAATGTTTCTTTTTCAGTACTGAGCGACTTGAATGTAGAGATAGAAAACACATCTCAACATGGTATGTATCTTTTATACATAGTAGGTATATTTTTTGATTTTATAATCAATTGGCCTAGGGCTGCAGATATGTCATGTATGTGTATCTGTGCGATAACACTGTGCAGTGTTACTGTACAGATATATGTTATGTACCTAACAGCCAAAATTAGTTTTTATCACAGCATTTACACAGTTAGTAGTTGTGTGTGAATTGTAGTTAGGTATTTGTTAGTAAAAATAATGTTTTGTTGCAGGTGTTTTGACTGTGGATTTGAAGAGGGAGGTAAACGAAGACATTCCTCCTTCATTAAAACGGAAACTTAAAGACATGGATACTAGCACAAGTAAGATTTATCATCATTGATCATTTTTCATCATCAATCAGTCTTCCGGTCTCCTCCACATGTTACTTGTTATGTTTACTTTATTTGGTTGATATTCATGTATATCTATGTTCTAGGTAAAAAGAATTGTAAAGAAAATATGGTGGAAGAAAGTACAAACCATGAAGAGGAAAATGATCTCCGTTCTCTACAAAGAAGAAATATTAAGCACTTCACACCAACAAGTAAGTAATATGTAATTTATACTGGCTTGGTAGTGGAATAGTTAGTGATCTAGTAGTTAAGCCAAAGGTAGTGAGTTTGATTCCCACCCAAGTCAAACATTTGTGTGATGAATTCGGATGTTTGTTCTGTGTCTGGGTGTTGTTATTTATATACATACTTACTTAAGTATGTTTTTAAAAATATTTATGTATGTTTATTAGCTGTCTGGTTACCATAGTACAAACGAAAGCTTAGTTTGGGATCAGATGGCTGTGTGTGTAACATGTCCTGCAATATTTTATATTTAGTATAATATACCATGGTATTTTCTTATGCAATTTTTTTATTTATATTTCAGGTGGCAAAAAATTAATGTCCGAAACACAGGCTCGGATAACAAGAACCGATACCAACATGCAACATGACCAGGCATTATTTGAACTACGCTTGGAGAGGGAAAAAATTATAATTGAAAGAGAAAAAAACACTCTTCAATTTGAAAAAATAATGCACAAGTTGCAAATAGAGAAGTTAGAGTTAGAAATTAGTAATTTAAAACAAAAGCAATAAAATATTTATGTACATATTATGGTTTAATTTATTTCTTAAAAGTGACGTATTATAAACATTCTCCTAAACAACAATCCTGTAGTATTTTCTTGTCTCCTTTGAGTTGAGTGATGTGACTGCTGGTAACTTCTTTCTGCATCAGTGTATTCAGGGATGCCATGGTGTCTACAAATATTATATAATATAGCAGTAGCTACTATGACGTGACATGTGGTTGTTAACTTTGTTGCCATCTTTTTTGTTAAGCAAGGAAACATTCTTTTCCAAACTCCTATAGTTCTTTCAACAGTGTTTCTTGTTTTAATGTGAGATTTGTTATAATTTTCTTCCTGCACTGTTGTAGTCCGAAGTACTGGTGTTAATAAATAGGTTTGGCATCCATATCCACTGTCACCTAAGAGAATACCACTTATTACTCCTTCATTTAGTTTCCTGTTGAGTAAAGACGCCTGAAAGATTCTGTTGTCATGTACAGATCCAGGTCTATCCGCAACAATATCATATATTTCCAGATGTGGCCCACAAACAATCTGAGTGTTTATAGAAAATGTTTTTTTGCGGTTTCTGTATACTTCAGCATGTATTCCGCCAGGATTTTGTATTGGTATATGTGTACCATCAACAGCACCGATAACTCCAGGAAACTGTGCAATTGCATAAAAAATTTGCTGAACATTTTCCAAATTTGATGGAAAATTTATATACTGCTTTATTTTCATGCAGATGAGCCGAGAGACTTTTTTTACTATTCTTGAAACTGAAGGTTGGCTCACTTCTATAAGATCTCCCGTAACCATCTGTAAGTGAAGATTATACATTATTATAGGTACTTACCTATACTATGTACTTTATTCTGAAATATTCTTAAAACTGTACCTACTGTTAGGTAGGTCTTTTGATACAATAATATGTATTAGGTACTTTTTGTAAATTATAAGTAGTTACTTAGGACTTACCTGAAAACTTCCAGAGGAATAAAACCTTATAGCTATCAGCAGCTGATATTTTGGCGGCACTGGTAAGCCTCTTTCAGTCAATTTGACTAAATCATTAAAAACTAGTGGCAAAAGGACATAATAAACAACATCTTTCGAAAATCTGTAACGTTTTCTAAACTCTTCTGAACTATAGTAATCAAAAGGATCTTGAAAGTCCCGTACCACTTTTCTTGTAATTATTGTCCTTTGTTCAAATATCCTATCGTTGATATAATTATCGAATTCTTCTTCACTGCTATAATCCATTTTGAGGTCGTAAGTAACAACAAAATAAGGAGACAAAATAATAATAACCTCACTCGTTTTGTATAAGTACGTGGCCTGTTGTTGGTCTACTATGCGTTGTCTAAAGTAGCTACCCAGCTTACTTAGCTGTGCGTTCAGTTTAAAGAACGCATAGTGCGCTTCACCACTTAAGTATTGTTTGTGAAACGATTTTGCTACCCCTATGCGTCCATGCGTACTATGAGACCTCACAGTAACGTTCGTGAATACGGGTGTTAGTGCATTTATTAGTAGTCCCTTTGTTATACAAATGCACGAGTACCGTTGATATATTCTGACGGTCTCGTGAGAATCTTGCCTAGTACATAGGAAAGTATTTTTATGGCAATATTTCTGCAAGCACTTGACCGATTTCACGTATGTCGTACATACGCTCAAGCGATGATTGGAATGTAGTAGTCGTTCGTGATTGCCAAAGTCACATAATAAACATGAACTACAATCCAGGGTTCTTCAAATCTAGAGTTAATAGGTATCTTCTAGCGTGTTACACCCTAGGCTGCAACAATGCCTAACTATCACACGTTAAAAAACGTACCTACGAAAGTTAGGTTGAGATTAGATTTCGATGGTGAGGCCTAAACGTACAAAAATAAAACTGTAAACTGTCTAAAATACAATTCACATGTAGTTACAGTTACAGTACCTAATTATAAAGATATAAATATTCCTATGAATATGCATAATTTTATATAAAAATATTAAATATTCTTAGGAATATTCATTATTTACTATATAAATATTATGCATATTAATAATTTTATATGTAAGCAGGTAAGTTCTTACCATATTTTAATTTTTACATCTCATATTAATCTAACTCAAACTCAGAAAGTATCATAAGAAAATATCACAAACACACGGGACAAATTTATAACCAAGCATTTGCTTTTGAAGAAGTCGGTTAAAACATCAAAATCTAATCTATACGTTCAATTTATTTATTTTGGTCTGACAATTTGAGAGTAGCATTGGTTTTTCTAGAAGCCAGTTAAAATATCAAAATCTAATCTTTCCGTTCAATTTATTGTTTATTTATTAATTTTGGTCTGTCAATTTGAGAACTATGAAAGACGGACATACAATTATTTATTTATTTATTTTGTTATATCCATTTGAGAACTATGAAAGACAGATAATTATACAGACAAATAGCTACGAAGACTCGTCAAACTTATGACACTCCACTTTTGTGGGCTAATGGTAAGCACATAGTGACTCGAAGTGGAAGTAAGTAATTTGCTAGGAGTGCCTTTGCGTCAATAGGGTGGGTGGGAATATCGACAAAGAATGGAAATAGACTGGCTAGAGTGAACTTGTAGAAGCATTCTCAGTTTTAAACTGTCTAGGAATGTCTTCTTCTTTCGATAAGTGTAATAAGATTACACATTATTTAAGGGAGAGTTAGAGGCACATAGAGAAAGAAGGACGAGGAGAGCATTATATATAGACCAAATACATAAAGGAGAAGGCACTCCGTCATGTCATATAAGGAGGTTAAAGAATAAACCAAAAATTACCAAAAAAATGGCGGATACAAAAAAAAGGCTTGTCGCTTACTGGATTATGTCGATTATAGAACCTTGGCACTTGATATCCATACATATTGACTTAGTAACTAGGTATAGAAGTACTATATCTCTCTCTCTCTTGAGTCGTATTCCCTCATGACTGAGGGTCGTGACTCCCCCGCAGAATTAATTCGTTAGGGGAGTTCTCTTGGGCAGATACATCGAGGCCCAGCAGTGTGTTTCACAATGCGTCGGATACGAATCCGATTCCATTGAGACGTAAATCAATCGGTACGGAATGGATTTTTCCAAATCACAATGCTTCCTTAGATACGAGTATGATTCCTTTAACAAATCTATACGACAGAAAAATCTAAAACTTTCCCTGATCCAAAAGCTAGCGGATTCATTTCCGTCAATGAAAAGTTTTTTTTTATGATATAAACACGACTTACACTTCATTATTTATTCATTTATTTTTATATATCACTAGTGGGTGCTCGCGGCTTCGCTCGCATAACTTAAGGAGTGAAACTTGCATCCCCTATTTAACCCCTTTAAAAGGGCCATTTCCTGAAATCCTTTCTTAGCGGATGCCTACGTCATAACATCTACCTGCATGCCAAATTTCAGCCCGATCCGTCCAGTGGTTTGGGCTTTGCGTTGATAGATCACTATGTCAGTCACCTTTGAGTTTTATATATTTAGATTTTTATTCGACATTTTATTTAAATTTACCTACATAGTTAAGTACCTACATAAGATAAGAAACAGTAATTAAAATTAGGAACCGTTACGCGTGCCAATGGCGAAAGAATTTGCCAAAAATTTCGCAAGTAACAATTTCTTATTTTTCAGTCAGCCTTCAGAATAAAATTACTTAAGTGAGATAAGATACCTACCGTTGTATTTAACGGATACTTTTACGTTTTGTATCAATTCGTATGCATTACGTTTCACGCTATTTGACTCTTGCGGTATCCAGTCAAACTAAAATGGAGCGAGAAATTTGCGAACACAATAGCGGCATTATGATTTTCAGCTATTTTTTTAAATAATTATTCTTCTTTTAAACGGTATGGTTTTGCTCTTGACCATGATTCGACTAATTCCGTCTTATTATATAACGTGGTTTAAATATTAGTCTAGAACTTTAAAAATAAAAAGTCGGTTCTAGGTGTTCAAACATCACATACAAACAATCCAAATTTCAACTTCAAAATGGAACGTTATTTATCATTGGTAACATTTTGACAGTTTGATTATTATGACAGTAGACAGAGAAATTTCGATCAACAAAAATGGACTTGGTATTTTCAAAGTCCTGGTAATAAGGCCCATTGTCTTTATGGTCTACGATAAAGCGCCGCTCCATCCTTCATTTTATCGACGAAGCGTTCTCAGTTCTGTTTCCTATATCTTAAATTAAATTATTTTAGTTAAATTTTTAGTACCTAAGTAATAGTTAGGTAATAAATTATACATTTTGATTTAGTTTTATTATGTTTGAAAGATGGCCATTTGTCCAATGATTCATGTACATTTTTTTACCTATTTCAGAAGATAAAATAGTTTTATAACTATGTTAAGTAACTTACATATTTATACTGCCTACTGTACTTATATATAGGTATATAGGTACTGCCGATAACATAAATAACTGAATGTCTTTAATTCAAATACCTAGTGTACAGTATTTTATCTGAATAAATAATTATTCCGGAACATTGCACACAGCGCCATCTAGCCCCATACTAAGCAAACGCTTGTGTCGTGGGTACTAGATAACGGATATAATACTTATTACTTTTCTTTTGTAAAAACTTACTTATTATACATACTTATCTATTTAATAGTTTTCTATATCTAAGTTATTTACTTATGTACAAGCAATAACATAACTGAATCTATACTGGCTATGTACCGTACGACCGGTATGCCTACTACATTCCTAGACTGCCTGCAAGGGGTTAGCACGGGTACATTCCGTGAATCACTACATGATTTGTATTTATTGACTAGTTAAATTATTAATCTTGATTGAATAAATTTGAACGTTCGATCGATACAAAAATGTGAACTTCTTGCTTATTTAGCAGACTTAGTGGTATTTCTTTTATTTATAAGGACTAACTATACAAAATAGTGAAATTTAGTCCAAGTACTGCACCATATTTTATTAAACAATAGGAATAGCAAAATTTCGGTATTTTTTTGGTGGACAAGAAATTATGAATCTGCAAAACGAGGACAATCCTTCTATGTAGTTTCGTTAGCGTATGAAGTCAGATGTAACACTTTATAAAACTGAGTTACTTATTTTTAATTGAATTCATTTTTTTATGAATCGCCTACCATGCATGCTAAGCCTCCCAACCATTGCGTGTCCCCTTACAACTTAATGTACACTTACCTGCTTCTTAGATAACTTGGGCTCGTAAAAAATGACTCAAGTTTTTGTGTAGACGAGGATTTAAACGGTACTTAAGTTATCATGGCACAGATAATAATAATAATATGTTATACATGCATATAAACATGCAATGTCAATCGCTGTCTTTAGCGTCTTTTCAATAAGGCTTTGGATTTGACTTCTTTTAAAAAAAGGTCATTAATTATTTATTTTTAGATTTCTTTAGAGCTTAGTTCTTTTCCCAACGTACTTACTTGAATTTAATTCATCAGTATAAAAAATCAATGATATTCTGGCGATATAAACAATAACATAATATGATTCATTGGTTTAATCGTACCTTTTAATCCATGGATTAAAATCCAACATACATTATGGGTAACTATCAGAGGTACTAAATTAAATACATTAGGTATATATATTTATAAGTATTTGATACCACTTAAATTAATAAATAAGTAATTAAGATTAAGGTGCAATATTCCGTGCATTATTATACCTAAAATGTACAGGTACCTTCTAAAGCTTACATGACTATTATTCCTGACTAGCTGTGCGCGCGACTTCGTCCGCGTGGAATAGTTATTTTGAGCATTGTATTTATTTTTGCAAACTACCTCTTCAGCTTTATAAATTTAGCTGTTACCCACGACTTGAACCATTTTCGCAGCTCACGCAACGTAAGCCCTCAAAGATGAATAATTTTCCCCGGTTTTTTCCACATTTCCAATTATTTCTTCGCTCCTATTAGTTGCAGCGTGATGTTATATAGCCTAAAGCCTTCCTCGATAAAAGGTCTATTCAACACAAAAAGAATTTTTCAATTCGCACCAGTAGTTCCTGAGATTAGCGCGTTCAAACAAACAAACAAACAAACAAACTCTTCAGCTTTATAATATTAGTATAGATTATATAAAAATTGCTCAATGTATAACCTTAGAAGCGTTTAGCGTGCTATAAATTTTAATAAGAGATTGTGTAAAGCTCGTATAATAATTATTCTTAAGCTGTACTTTACTAGGAATACATATGTACACTAGTTTAGATACCTTGCAAATTTTATTTGAAACTAGTGGGTGCTCGCGGCTTCGCTCGCATTAAGAAGTAAACCTTGCATCCCCTATTTCACCCCTTCAAAAGCGGCGTTTTCAAAAATCCTTTCTTAGCGGATGCCTACGTCATAACATCTACCTGCATGCCAAATTTCAGCCCGATCCGTCCAGTGGTTTGGGCTGTGCGTTGATAGATCACTATATCAGTCAGTCAGTCAGTCAATCAGTCAGTCAGTCACCTTTGAGTTTTATATATTTAGATAAAGATATTTTGAAATTAAATATTCCGTGCGCAGATATTTGTTTGGATTAACAATACGAGTACAACTTGCAGTATTATAAATTTTATAATCCACTCAATCTTTTGATAAAATATAATATAAAAATAAAAACACACAATTTATTTATCTGACTACCGACGCCCGGCTTCGCACCGCCAGACATACTTACCTACATAATATATGTACATATATATTATAATATCTTCGTCTCAAAACATTATAGCTGTTAAAAACACATCAACATCAGTTGCGTAGTTTTAAGGATCCAAGGTAATCCAGGTAATTCCTTCATATTATGTAGGTACATTTAGCCATTATTCCTACGAATCATATTATATGTGTAGCATCAACTATTCATACCATCATCATCATCATCAGCCTAAGGACCCACTGCTGGGTATAGGCCTCCTCCATCAATACTCCCTGTCTTGCGCTGTTCTTGCCCAGATGTTTTCTTCTAACTTATTATTTATAGCTTAAATCTCTAATTTTACTAACACACATTTCTAAGCACTTTTTCCCATATAACCATCTTATTCTTCATTTTTCCACCTCTGTTCCTATCTAGTTTCTCACGAAGCTATAGCTCTAGGGCTCAATTTAAACTTAATGGTATGACTTATTTAATGACCGTCTGTTTTAGATTAGAACTTAAGTGGAGACGTTCCGAGTTCTTTAGAAATTCCCGGTTTATGACTAACACTAATCACTAGGCAAGACGGGGCAGGATTCAGATATAAATTCTCGTTTTTATAAGTAACTGTCTGTCTGTCTCCAGGCTGTATCTCATAAACTGTGATAGCTAGAAAGCTGAAATTTTTACAAATTACATATGTATTTCCGTTGCCGCTAAAACAACAAATACTAAAAATAAAAAAATAAGGTACTAATTAGGTTTGCACATGATCATAATTCCCCTTGAACTATAATTGCCGGTTTCTTGTAGGTAAGCGCTAGATGGTAGATTATCTGATCAACTAACGTTGCTTAACTTCAGGCAAGTAATAGCCAAGCGTGAGCCTATTAAGGATATAAAAATTGCTTGATAGTAAGCGATCATTATGGTATAGGGTAGAGCGATGAACCTTTTTAAAGAACAATTGAATTTTTTTTGGAAAGAAAATAAACGTGCTTTTTATAGACAAATTAAACTCAAGGCGCTATTGACTTTGGACCTATGAAATCCTATGTTTTATGAAGGACCTCTATTTTTGTACATATATATCAAAAATCTCTGATTTCGATAACTTGTACATATGTACACCTTATTTGAACAAACATAATAACCTGTTGTAATATAACTTCTTGTTTAAGTCAGAGGCATTTGAGGTGGTTTCAATACTCTGAAGACATGTGTCTTCCGTGTAAGGACCTGGGCGCCCACCACGATGTATCTGCACAACACTCGCCTAACGAATTAATTCTGCGGGGGAGTCACGACCCTCAGTCATGAGGAAATACGACTTACAGAGAATACACCTCAACCCTCAGCCACTCACAAACTTATTTAGCAAACCCCTAAATCCATGACTGCTAATAGTTTGAGGTGAAACACAAAAACCGTAGTAGAAAAACTAAAGCACGATAGTTTCTTGTTATAACTTCTTTTTGTTGAAAAGATGAGTCATTTATCTGTAAATAACATAAACAGGATAAACAGTAATACAGTAACTAAAGCGTTTCATAATAATGTTTTTAATATATTAAAACTTACAACTTTAAATCTAAAATTTTAGGAAAATTCACAAATTTCTAGTGTACAATTAAAAGACAGCAAATGAGTGAAGCCTTTGGGGCTTAAAAAAATAATAAGCAATCACAACTAAGTTGGCACAACTTAGGGTTTCACTTTTCAATTTAAATCTGATTCCAATTTTAACAAAGTTAAAAAAGTTTTTGCACTGTCAAAAGCTTTAAATTGAATTTGAGTTTAAGATTGTAAGGTAAAATTTAAGTACTTAAGTATGTGGAAAAAATACATAAAAATGCCCTATATCAGTAGTCAGCCAGTAAAAAAAATATTGTTTGATTCATATAAAACCTAATTTGTAAACCTTTCAGCTATTCAGTGTTTCAATCTTGACCTTTTATTTTATTGAAAGATATTGAAAGTTATAAATTTGTTTTGGACTGGGTATCCTTGATTTTGTAAATTGTTGCCAAACGAATTAAGTAAGTATCGAAATTTTAATACTGCAAGATAAAATTTATTACTTAGTTTTGTAATTTAGGTCAAGCATTAAAATTCAGCAAAAACAAATATAATATAAATTCGCATTTTAAGCGTGGTATAGTTTTTTTAAACACGGATAGGCCAACGTTTGACTACAGACGGCCTGCCTGATGTTAAGCACCACTGTAGTCTAGTATTGCACGCTTGCCTAGGAGAAAACTTTTTATTCTGGATTTGAAAACCCCTGGGTTATAATTTTCTGGAACATAATTAAAATAAATTAATAATTGATGAAACAAATATTGTAGAATCGAAAGTTTTTGCAAGAGTGTATGTTAGTTACCTCTTCACGCTGAAACGGCTGAACCGATTTACATGAAGTTTGGTTTGAAGGCACATAGATTAGACCTTAGGCTACTTTTTATCTCTGAATTACGGCAGGAAACACCGCGGGGTACCGTTAGTAAACTTGTTAAACTGCAAATATATCAAAACAATTAGCGATTTGCCAGTATCAAGTAATTTTGCTAAGAGATGGCGCCACCGTAGCGCGCCGGGTTTCGGCCCCTCATGCACAAAATATTCACGGTTTTATTTACTGCTAGCGACACCTAGTGGGCTTTTTTGTACTTTTGTTTAAATTGAAAATTTTAAAGTCTCATTGATATAGAAGTTTCATTTGATACGAATGTCAGTTTATTGCAGATTGCAGACTTGCAAGCAACACTTGGCAACGATCCAAGCATTGTTTACAAGTTCAAACGAAGCTTTGAAATGGTTTCATTTGATTGGACAGCAATGTTTTAATATTTTTAGATGAAAAGCATAGGCTTACAAGGAAAGGAAAGGCACGAACGCTGCTAGTTAAACATAATGAATTAGTCAATTTAACCTAATGTTAAGTTTCTTAAATTGTAAATAGTTTAATAAACTTTTTATTTATTTATTTAATTAAGTTCCGAAAAAGGAGCTTTCCAACTACATTATGTCGATACAGTGTTTCTAATTACTAATGTATAGCATTTAATCGTGGGTTTTGGTATGTCAACAACTACAACTTATGTTCTACAACTGGAAAAAAATCATTTATGGTAGTCGCAAAATACCTACTTAATTAATTTGATAGTTTAGCTATTTGTTTGTTTAAGTACCTCTCGAGTTCACAAAATTAATGAAAAGTCAATTTTTTGCTGACAATCCCTTATAACTGCTGGCCAAATTAATACTCCTGTTTTTTATCGACAGCAGGACGTGCCAACTGGAGCTCACGAAAAGTACTGTAATGCTATAAAATCGTACCTTTTGATGTTTTATAATGATTCGATTTATTACGTTTGATCGATAATAAACTATCTATCTATATAAAATCTTATAAATAGTAATCTATTCGTCATTATGTTTTGGGATGGCGAAATTTTGGCTTCCATTAAGTAATATTTTCATACAAATTGTAGCTTTAAATAATAAGATTAAAGATATAGCTAGTGTAAAGTATTTCAGTAACTAATTGGATAATAGTAGTTTATGCAACTGTCATATAATAAAGGGTATTAAAACACGAGTGTGAGTTTATGAAACGAGCGCAACTAGTTTCATAATAGTAACGAGTGTTTTAATACCCGTGTTATATGCAGTTGCATACACTACTTTATCTTCACTAATGTTGTAACATTTTAACTTTTAATTTATTAAATTAAATTCACGCGTACGTGTATTGTCACAGTGATTTTGCCGCCATTAAAATCTAACCAATGAGAGCGCAGCTGCGCGCCAATCAGGTTGGTCGCGTTTTATTGATTATATGTTATAATGAGCTATTACGATATCGATGTGGATATTATAGCATCATGTGAAATTGCTTAAATTGAGTGTTTTGTTGTCTGCGCTATAACAGTAGTAATTATAAGTCAAGTATTGGAAACATAAGTAGAATGTTACAACATTAGTGTAGATAAATATAGTTAGTATACTAGTTGAAAGTCTTTTTTCACTCTGAGACCTAACCACACATATCTTAATAATACCTACTTCGAAATTATGACTTACCAAGGTCACTCTCAAATAAATTTTCCGTCAGCCTAGGAGAGCTAGTTCCATTCCAATACAGGCATTATCGAATGAGAGTGGCCAACTCTGGTGTCGAGAGTTTATCGAGTCGCTTGTGCTAATAACCTGGCGGTTTTCCTCCTCGTAATAAAAAAGGTTGCGGTCAAATGCCTGACAGTTGTATAAAAGAAGTCCATCAAATACTAACAGAATACAAGATACAAACAGGGTCCAAGATCTACACACATCCTGTCAAGGCGTGAGTCAGAACAGAACGCATAATAATATAATGGCCAGCTTCCGACGCCTTGTGACGGTCAAGGTGCTGTTTCTTATTTAGTGTCTTAGATTCTACAAATGATTTACAATTTTCATTTTTTTTTCTTTCCTCGTCAAGAAAATCACAAATTTCATGTAACTAATAACATTCTTAACGTAACATACGTTTGCAAACGGTTGGCTTTTGTTATCTTGAAAACCTTAGTTTACGCATGAATGTTATTAAGTCTCCTGCTTGAGTTGTACTCCTCATAACGAAGGTCCAGTATAACTGACTTCCCTACAGAATTAAGTATTAGCGGAGAAGTCCTCTTGTGCAGATACATCGTTGTGGGCGTCTAGGTCCTTCCACGGATAACACATTTTAACTCAAACTTGTCGGTTTCCTCACAATGTTTTCTTTCACCATTCTCTCTCTGCTATCTTTTGAGTCGTATTTCCTCATGACTGAGGGTCGTAACTCCCTGCAGAATTACTTAGGGAAGTTCTCTTGGACAGATAAAGGTAAACTAGGTAAACGTGTTACACCCTAGGCTGCAGCAATGCTTAACATCAGGCAGGCTGTAGTCAAACGTAAACCTATCCCAAGTAAAAAAAAAAAAAAAAAAAAAAAAAGGAGCATCGTGGTGATTGCCCACGTCCTTTCACGTTAGACGAGTGTAAATCCACCCATAACTCGAAAAACAAGTCAAATGTATAGGTTCGCTAAACAGATCGTTTCAATTCACCACAGAGCGAGCAGACAATCAATATTGCTATTGAAACAACCAATTATATCAATTGTAATGCACTGACAGTCCGACCGACGTGCGACGTGCATGCCTCAAGGACACTGTTACATAATATTTGTTGCTGATTGTTTACTCAAATTACATAGAGCTAATCTATGTACTGAATATGTACCCAGTAGGTATGGTAAATGATCAATGATCTTGTTGCTTGGTCAATAGAAAAGATTATCTTTGTATTAAACTTAGTACTTATGGTAAATGACCAAATTATAGCCTAACAAATGGGATAAAATGGTAAGGTGCAGTTATTAGTTTAAAAAGTCGTTTAATAGTGGTTAACTCGTGTGTTGAATTTTTAAATCTTCTTTTACACGTCAGTCAGATGGAACCTATCTATACTTTAATGTGCTCTAATATTGATAAAAAAAAAGAAATACTTAAATGTCCTCATTTAAAATATTATCTACTTAGGCATAAAACTCGGAAGACATTGCCTCAACCAAAATGTATGATAGCAGCAAATTCTTCTGCTTATTTAATACAGTCAGGTGTTTCCAAGAATCGGATCGGAGAATCCACCGATTTGCCTCGGGCCTCGTCGAAGGTTAAATAAAGTAGAGACACCTAATTATTCATGTATATCTTTGATATTCAAACACGCGAATTCATAGCCATGCTTCCACACAACCAGCGTTATACGAGTTGGAGTTGGAGTCACGACCCTCAGTCATGAGGAATTACGACTAAAGAGAGAAAACAATAATAAGATATTGAATCAGGCGTTGCTTTGCGGAAATCCATTGTAAATGAAACTCTGGAGAAATATGTAGTGTTAAAAACCACCAAGTTTGTTGTTTGAAGCCGGTTAAGGAGCAGTCGCAGCGGAAAAACACAACGTATTTCTCCAGAGATTCATTTATACAACAATGACCTGTAATATATTAACAAATCATAAATTATAAAATAAATAAATAAATATTTCAGGACATTGCACACAGCGCCATTATATTACAATATTTTAACTAAACAGTTTTCACTCACAAAATGATCTGTCTATATGGTATAATGCCTGGTCGGGTCGAAAGACAAGGCCGTCGACCTTCAACTGAGTCATATTGTAGCGATTATCTTAAGGAAATAAGTTACAATAAGTATCTGAAGACACTTGTTTCGATGTCATTACTTTTAAAAAGCTTTTATCGTCATACCTGGGCGCTTCCGTCGATCGGAAAGCATGTTACATAGTATTTTACAACCGTCATAGTAATGAAGTCGTTAAACCATGTCACAGGCCCGTTGGGCGGTTTTAAAACTCCCGATTACAGAGTTCGCCGCACTTATACGAACTCACTTTAGCGCGATTAGCCAGCTATACAAATGGGTTACCAAATGTAGGCGAAACAATTCTTCATTTATGCAATTTCCGTTAACACCACGGTTGTTAACTATTGCATTTGAATGTCGTCCTTAGAAACCAATGTTGGTATTCATGTATTTTTATATCTTCTTCATATATTATCGAATGAGAGGGGCCAATTCTGAGTCGAGAGTTTATCAAGCCGCCCTAAGGGCCTCTGAAATGGCTTAACGACTGCCGTACTAGACAAACTGCCGGGACCTACATTTGTTTTTACTATCTAAGTATGTAAGTACTAAAGTGGCTCTTTCTATACTTCTTTATTATTATCGTGTGTTGCAATAAAGAATTTTCTATTCTATTCTCTTAATATCTTATGTACTTATCCTAAGTTACAATAACACTCTAATGTACATATTCTGCGAGTTAACATAAACCAGTTGTCAAATCTCCAAGCTAAATTACTATACGTTTCTGTAACATCTTCAAAGAATAATCGTAAAAGTCTATCATTCGAAATAACGATGTCGTGAATCAGTGAGACGGAAAAAGACGAATCATTTAGCAAAAAACTTCGGGAGTATGTCAAGTGTTTGGCTATGATTTCTATTTGTAGATATTGCGTTAACTCATACTGTAATATATATAATATACCAGGGTTTAACTGCTGTATATAACGTTTATATATAAGAATTTATTAAATAAACGTTTTCTTTCTTTCTGATAGTCTCTGGTGTCAAGACATTTCTCTCTTAATATAACGAATGCTGTACTTATGAGTATTATGTCAGACTGTGGAGAGACAGATTTTTTATAACGAAATGACTGAATGGTTGCACTTGGATTAAAAACTTGCGCTTGAACATAATCAACTAATGGTAAGTGAATAATAATTGAACGTGACATCCGAGCCACGAAAACTGTCAAAATGTATAATGTCGGTTACCCATCCAAAAATTTATCGGCCCGGAAGTTGTACTTTGGATTTGATAAATAGTAACATACATAGTAGGTATAAGATTTACATTCTTATATCTTGTAAGCTACATATCCTACAATATAAAATTTAAAAAAAACATTCAGTTGTATGTACCAAAAATCTTTCAAATTACCTACGCATTTTACAACAGGGAAACAATTGTGTGATGTGTTTGAGAGAAAACATCACTTTTACTGCGTTGAGTTCACGTCATAAAGTTAAATTATGTACATAAAACCATGTTCATTGTACCTGATTATACTTAGCTATTGTACATAATATGATTGTAATTTTTTCGGCAGATTATCATGAAATGAAATAGTTTCTTCGAAATCATGTCACGTTACATTCTCATAACTCTAATTAATATATTATATTAGAGGGAAAGCAAATTCAAGATTTACTTCGTCACCATTTTTTTTAATAATGTGTGTTTTTATAGAATGTTTTTGAATATCCTTGGCCAAGGCCAACCTCTACGTACTTGTCTAAGAGATCTTCACCAATGAATTAATTCAGCGGGGGAGTCTCGACCCTCAATACTGAGGATTACGAAGAGAGAGAGAGAGAGAGAGAGAGAGAGAGAGAGAGAGATATCGTATTTTCAACATTGTTTCCCTATAGTAAAATAATCAATTTTTAACTAAGTACTTATATCTCTAACAAAAGAGGCGAAGGCTCGAAAATTCTTCTAACATAAAAACATTTGTTTGTACTAAACTTTAATTAGCTTAAATTACTTACTCGAAAAAAATGTTAATTGTTAGGTAAAAACCTAACAATAAACTGGAAAGGCTAAAAGTGATTTCTTTTTTCAGTTTATACATAAACAAATACGATCATAATAGAACAAACGCTTATATACATACGTATGACAGATGTATTATGTAAGTAAATATACTATTGTATAAAGTTACGTTAAATTTATTATATCACGAACAAATTCCACTGAGGATATAATATAAATTTGCAAATTAAATACATCTGTTTGTACGTCATTCAAAGCAAACATTATGTACAATAGCCATTTACATTATGTATCAATCTTAAGTACATATTTGTATATAGCTTTAAGACACAAAAAATCTCAAAACTGTATAGTTACATGTATCATACTACTTTATGTACCTAATTATCTAAACTAAACTGACTTTGTTGATTCGTTAGTTTGTCTTAAGTCGCAAGTAAGCAACGGATTATAAAGTTATTGCTATGGAGTTAGACCCACTTACACAAAAGCCTAAACGAATTTAGAGTCTTAATTATTTAGTTCATTAAAAGCTAAACTTTAAAGAGTGATAGGCAACTTTTCATCTTTTTATCAGAGATCCCTTAGGGCGGTTTGATGAACTCT
Organism: Macaria liturata; assembly: GCA_964023185.1. NCBI lineage: Eukaryota > Metazoa > Arthropoda > Insecta > Lepidoptera > Geometridae > Macaria > Macaria liturata. The sequence goes on along the minus strand of OZ026807.1, from coordinate 953,797 downwards.
CGACACCAGAGTTGGCCACTCTCATTCGATATGAAGAATATCTGGCAAAGTCGCAGTCATCCACTAGTTTTCTGTATTTAATATTATTGTGAATAAGTAAATAATTTTTTCTTTAGATATTTATCTTAAAACCATCTGACACTGAAAGTCAAACCGCTAGGTGTCGTGAATAACCTCGTCTTTTCATTTATAAAGTAATTTTAAACAAATTGTTGTTTACCGCAACCACAGACTCTGCTGGCTGAGCGAGCGAAGCGAGTGCATCAATTTTTTTTACTGAACGGATTTACACTTGATCACAATTTGCCTGATGTAAAGCAACCCTAAGATGTAGTTCGCTTGTATAGGAAAGTTAAAAACACGTTCCAAGAAATTAATAGAACTTTTTGTCAGTTTACGCAAAAACAGCTGAACGGATTTTCATAACTTTTGGTATGAAGATAGTATGAGGTGCTGGGAGTGTTATAGGCTTTTTTATTCCGAAATAATGCAAGCGAAGCCGCGGGCGTCCACTAGTTATACAAAGTTTAACTAAAGAAGCTTCATTCACCACTTTTGCATTGCATCATTCAGAAAGAGCGGAAGTATTTTGGCTTCGTCCAAAAATAGCCCGTAACGGTAAGCGGTCAGTTTTCAACTCGCTCTCATTGAAAGTAACCTTGTACGCCTGTTTATTTAAAAGATTCAACCTCTTTAGTACAGCGAGAGCATTTGTAAGATATTAAACCTCTTTAGAATTTATTATCTATCTTAAGAAAGGAGGTTGGCTATTCGAACCGTAATAAAGAGTCCCGTATGCAATGATATTATATGTACAAGTGTTTCTAGCTGTTAGTGGTTGGTCTTTGTACCTTTACTTATTAAAAATTAAAAAAAACATATGTACTCTTTTGTATTTTCCATTACTTAGGGTCATCAGTGGCAGTTCAAGCATTTGGCCATCATTTGTTAGCCGAAACCTTATATGTATGCTCACTGCCCGTATGTATGAGATAGGCACAAGAGCGACACCTATTGCACCTATGGAATAAGGCAGAAGGCTTTTAATTAGCAGTGGGTCGGCACGGGCTGAAGATAATGATGATGATGTATGAGATATTGTTTGTATTATGTATTCTGTGATATTGTCACAATTGTATAAAATTGGAGTATGCTATTATATAGATGTAAGATTCCAAACTCAAGTTCCTAATTTTGTGAGTTGGCAATTTGATGTTAAGAAAATTCACTAGAAATATAAAAAAAAATATCATTCATAGTGTTGACAATAGACATAAATTTAATATCTCATAAAATGAAAGAAATAATGAAATTGATTACCTATCAATATTAAATTATGAAGGTGCGGAAGTCCGACCACCTTGGCTATATTGGTCTTGGTTTCGACCACTCATTCTTCATTGTGATGTGATTTATGGACGCAGCCCGTTGAAGATAAATACGGAAATAAAATATTGAAAGATTTATTTTGGGTCTCTGACCTGTAGAATACTGTGAACGATGATCATATCATCTGTGACATTATTATTTTATTTATTAAAACAGACACAGATAAACTGATGAAAATACAAAAATTCTAAAAACTGCTAAAACGTGTTTTAATATCATTTAAAGTCGCCAATCCCAACGGAAGACCAGCGCTGGTTGCTATGCATCCAGCATTATGCGGAGTTGGAGTTGTATTATAGCAAAATTGTATCTTATTTAAGTAGTTTTATATATATGTATGTATGTGTACTTATATTTATTATATTATATATATTTCTTGTTTGTACTCATTTGTTTATTTTTCTTTCTTTCTTTCTTTCTTTTAAAGTATGTCTCAAAACATTCCTTTTCTAATATCTTCTATGTCCAGACTTTCGACCCTCTTTAGCTTTATTATATGTATATTTTTCCCATTTCTATTTTCCTTGAATCCATCGACACCAGAGCTCACCACTTTAACACCAACCTATCAGTTCCTAGGTCCCTTCCTAGTCGTCCTATCTACTAGTGTCCCGTTGCCTCCATTTACCAAGTATAAAGTGTAGCCACATTTGCATGTCGTGACTACTTCATAGGGTTACCAGGTTGTGGGTAGAGGTAATTAATTAGTGTTTTTTTTTTTCAATTATATCTCTCTATCATTGTATCGTAAATACATAATTTTGTGAATAAATGATATCCATTTCTAATTTATATAATACTAGTGGGTGCTCGCGGCTTCGCTCGCATTAAGAAATAAAACTTGCATCCCTTATTTCACCCCTTTAAAAGTGGCATATCCAAAAATCCTTTCCTAACGGATGCCTACGTCATAACATCTACCTTCATTCAAAATTTCAGCCCAATCCGTCCAGTGGTTTGGGCTGTGCGTTGATAGATCACTATATCAGTCAGTCAGTCAATCAGTCAGTCAGTCACCTTTGAATTTTATATATTTAGATATATAAATACACAATTTTGGAAAAAAAAAACAAATTATTTCAGTATTTTTTTATATAAGTAACGGTACAGTAGCCGTGATATACAACTAGAACTTACGCAGATAAATAAGACTGAGGCATTTGACACAGCGCCATCTATCTATCTATACCTACAACCGCTTGTGTTATGGTCTGATTTCACCATCAACGTCGAAAAAATGCGGTATGCTACTATCCAATATAACTAGACCACAGAATACAAAAGTTCCTATAGTACATATAATAAATAATAATAATAAATCCTATAGTATATTATACTTGTACTAGTCGACGCTCGCAGCTTCGCTCGCGGTATTTCGGGATAAACAGTAGTCTATGTATGTCACTTCCGGGACTTCATACTACCTAGGTACGTACCAAAAATCATGTTGAACCGTTCAGCCGTTTAGCTTGATGAGCGTTTGAAAAAACAGATAAATAGAGACACAGAGAAACAGAGAACTGCTGAAACGTGTCCTGTTTTCAATTAAATGTATACGCAATACGCAAGCAATTGTTTTTCTTATATTTTTCTATGTACAGATTTTTCAGCCATTTCAGCTTTATTATAACGTACCTATAGTTAGTAAGTATACTTCTATAACGTACCCACTTATATGCATAATACAGTTAAGAAATTAACATAGTTTAGATAATAACCAAAATATAATTTGTAATATATATAGGTTAAGTTTTTCAAATAGCAAATAAACCTATCTTTACTGTTTTTCAGTATACTTGTATAGTATTGTATGTTGCCATGGTTACTAAAGACAACAAATAAAAAAAAAATGCTTTGTATACTAAAGTACATATATTGGTAACCATGGCAACCCTGCCCGCTGCTCGCTAGATATATTGCGTATGCGCCTCGGCTCGCTTCCTGCCGCCGCTCTTATCGACGTTATATTTGGACAACTGTAGCACGCACTGGACTAATTAACTGCTCGTGCTAAGCAGTAGTGTGTGGCTTGGTGGTAAATGACTTCAGACCAGCGCTGGTTGCTTCCACACAACCAGCATTATGCTGAGTTGGGGCTGTGTGTGTTGTGGCAGATTTTATGTTTGTTTATTATGTTCTTACTTGTGTTTGTTTCTCTGATAAATCTGCCATAATAAATGTGTTCTTTCTTCTTTTCTTTTTACAATCTGGTTCACTCCGTTTTTCTTAAACACGGAATAGGCTTACGTTTCACAACACCCTCCCAGATGTTAAGCACCGCTTTAGTCTCAGATGTAGCACGCTTCCTTAGAAGACTTTTCAAATCGGTTCGATACCAACCCAATACCAATGGTAGCGTAGAAAAGATTTCTCTTAGCATAAAGGCTGCTATTTGGTTATGGCACTGTTGTGCTTTTTCTATTTCTCTTGCGTGTTACAATAAAGTAAAAAATTATCTATCAATGACAAGGCTTTCAAGATATTTGCCGATGTACATTCGCCCGATATATTTGAAGGCCACGAAGTCCAAGAGAACTTCCTTAATTAATGAATTGTGCGGGAGATTCGCGACCCTCATTTATAAGAAATACGAAAATAAAAATCTTATTCAAAAACTTCCGTTATTTATTTATTTATTTATTTTATAATGGCACACAAAACAGAATGTGTTAACTAACCATTATGTGCTATACGTTATATATTATATACATTACGTAACATAAGTTTCGATTTTCCGCGGACAAATTATCACATTTTCTTAGCCTCTCTGACGTAAAATATATGCAAAGTTAATAAAGCGGAAACTAGTTCTACGTTATGCCATCGAATTTGGAACTTTACCGATTTGTTTGGTTATGTAAGACAGTTTTCACTTATGTACATTATTATATACTTCTTTACACATTTTAATTTTAATCTCAGAGGCTCTTAAATACTCTCGACATCAGAGTTGTATAGTCTCATTCGATTAGAAGAAGAATTTTGCGATAGTTAGCGCCGGTATCAATTAGGCTAGCGGAAGCGGTTAGTCCTTGGATGGGTGGCCAAAAAGTGGTATATTTATTCTCTTTCAACATTTCCACAAATTCGGTGACATGTTAAAATGTTTAGCCCTGCTGTTTGTCATACTACGGCCTCGTAAGGCGCAAATTTAACTTACAACTTAACTAAACTAAACTTAAACTAAAATAATTTAAGTAGTTATACTATGTCTAGTTATAGTAGCAATGTGAACTTATGTAGATCTCCAAACATCTTTATCCTATTTATGTTTTTACACTTTGAAGTCTAGCATTTGAACACCAGGTTACCTAAAGCAATACTCTGGACAAAAGTGAAGCATATCTATTCTGAAATCTATACTAATATTATAAAGCTGAAGAGTTTGTTTGTTTGTTTGAACGCGCTAATCTCAGGAACTACTGGTGCGAATTGTTATTTTTTTGGGTTGAATAGACCATTTGTCGAGGAAGGCTTTAGGCTATATAACATCATGCTGCAACTAATAGGAGCGAAGAAACAATGGAAAATGTGGAAATAACGGGGAAAATTATTAATCTTTGAGGGCTTCCGTGCGTGCGCTGCGAAAACGGTTCAAGATATCAAAAAATGTGTATGAAAGAATTAATGCCCAATATAACTATTCTACGCGGACGAAGTCGCAGGCACAGCTAGTAAAACATACGTGTCAAAGAAATTGTCAGTTTTGTTCTGAATTTGCTATTATTTAAACATCTAGTTCCATGATTATATGGTCTAGTTCTAATGTACTTCTTTAGACCAACGAATAGACAAAAAGTTTGAAAACAAAAAACAAATGGTTAAAGTAGAACGCTAGAATGGTTAATACGGGTAAATGACTTTAAATAACGGTGTTTAAAATACCTACTTAGTTTTTGGTACATCTTGCAGTACGAAGTTTCCTTTCGTTGTTTAGACAGGAAAAACATTGAATACTTTTAACACTTGAGTCAGTTAATGGGTTAGAAATACTTAAGACAAGTGTTAATTTGGATTGCCAGGGCTGCGGACGCATGCATCGCACTCTCGGGGCCCTGATCGCGTTGCAGAGGTGGAACACCCCAGGTTTTTTATTGGGTATGCCGCTCTTCTAGCGGAGACTCCCACATAACCTCTCGCCCTCCCCGGGATTGAGTGGTACCTTTCAAAGGTTTTCCAAGGTCACAAAAAAAGTGTTCATTTGGAAAATATTAAACCGAGTTCATTGTTTTGGAACTTAGTCTTAACTATATTTAAAAAAACGGCAATATCAATTTTGAAGAAACTTACAATCACATAAATAATCACATCATTTATTATTTATTTACTTATTTACATATCTACTATCGAATTCTGTCAATACCACAATAAAAACTGATTAAATTGGTTAGGTACCTCTTATTATTTGAAGAATTCTGTAAAAACACACAATCAAACTAACAAACCTTGATAAACATCACTCGTTGTAGCAGTCAATTATCATCTTCTTTGCATCTTTGAATAAAGATATCCCTTCTTATTATTTTTTACCAATAATTAGCACGTGTCTGCTAACAAAACTGAACTTTATGTAAATGGCATAAGGCTTTGTCTTCTAACTTGCTGGTAAATATACATATGTCAAGTGTTTTAGCATTTTAAAAGCTTAGTATGGACCTCTCAAGGGTGACTTGTTTGTAACAAAATGGTTTCGTTTTAACCGATTTTGCAAAGATATCCTTGTTACTGTTATGATTGAAGCTACATCAAAATAGTTAATTACTATTTAGTTATTGTAAAGGAGAAACTAAATCTGTTTCTATGTTTTGTTATATAAAAACCCAAGCGGCTTAACCGTATTAGAAGTTGTTAGATCCTAAATTAAAACAATTGGATTCATTATCTTGGATTAAAATACCATTTTGTACATTTAATAATAATAATAATAATAAATATTTCGGGACATTGCACACAGCGCCATCTAGCCCCACACTAAGCAAACGCTTGTGTCGTGGGTACTAGATAACGGATATAATACTTATATACTTTTATTTTGGGAATATGCGAGAAAATGTGCTCATTGTACAAATATTTCGTCAAAGGGCGAAAGATCTTCTTATATGCCTGCTGACGTTTTTCCTCGAAATAAAAAAAAAGCAGTAAAGTTGATTAAACCATTCTAAAGGCTTAGGGTGGTTTAAAAACTTTGACCCCGGAGTTGCCAACTCTCATACGCACTTATAATACGTTTCTTTGTATCTTTAGTACATACTTAGTTAATTCAATGAGCTCTACATATGTATATGTATAAAAGAAATCAACACCATTGTTCTTTCAATAAAGACATTGAATACTTCGTTAAATACTTGCTAAGTGTAAACAGTAACCGTGATTCTGCGTTATTAAAATTATGTTGATTTTGACCAAGATAACTTTACTTTATAAGTGTACCGACTAGCTTTTGCCCGCGGCTTCGTACGCATTAAAACTCAAAGGTAACAGACTGATTTACTGACATAGTGATATATCAACGCACAGCCCAAACCACTGGACGGATTGGGCTGAATTTGGGAATGAAGGTAGATGTTATGACGTAGGCATCCGCTAAGAAAGTATTTTTTTAAATGCTATTTTAAAGGGGGGAAATAGGGGATGCAAGTTTTACTTCTTAATGCGAGCGATGCGAGCACATACTATAGAGATACTTATCTCTCCCTCTCTCTCTCTCTCTCTCTCTCTCTCTGAGTCGTTTTTCCTCATGACTGAGGGTCGTGACTCCCCCGCAGCTATTCATTAGGGGAGTTCTCTTGAGCAGATACATCGTGGTGGGCGCCCAGGTACCACGGAAGGCACATGTCCTCTGATATTGTGGTCCTCTAAAATGTCGGTTTCTTATAAAAGTAATCAATGAATGAAATAATTATGACAATTAGCCCAGTATTCATTTTGTTTGCTTCAACTAATGCTTAATTTATCAGTCCTCTATCTTAAATTGGTAATCTCAGTCAGTAGTTTCCGTCTGCCAACTTGACATCTGTTGGAAAGGACGTGTACAGTTTCTTAAGTAAATTAATGAGTTTGAGGAAACTTTATAAATTAGTCATAGGTATAAGTCGAGTGTGGCTCGGTCGCGACTGCTTGACATTCTGACGAACTGAGGTTCGAACCCGGACCTTTTTTTTTAAAAAAAAACATCAACCGCCCTACACCAACGACTTGTTTTCTTATTGTATATAAAGGTTATATCAACGAACATTTAGTATAGATTATGAGTGGATTTACTCGCTTGTCGGTGAAGGATAACACCGTGATGAACCCATATGTTTGAGGACCATAAAATCCAAGAATGTGTCTTCCGTGGAAGGATCTGGGCGCCCACCATGAAGTATTTACCTAAGACATTTCCATCACATCATCATCATAATCAGCCCGAGTCCACCCACTGCTGAGTATAGGCCTCCTCTCCAACCCGCCATAAACGGAATCCAGAACTTCCCCAGTGATTAGATATTGCGGGAAAAACCCTCAGTCATGAGGAATACGACTCAATAACAGAGGTTTGGATATGCATGTATGTATATAGTACCTTTCTATAAGTATTTAATTATTATTTGTCCTGGGAAAAAACGCATCATTAAGGTACCCTAGTTAGGTACATATTTACCGACATGATATTATTTTCCTCATATAAGTATATAACTGTGGAACTCCTTGCCCGAATCTCTATTCCCCTTGAACTATAATTTGTCGGTCTTAAAGTCGAGAGTAAACCGGTTTCTTCTAGGCAAGCGCGCTAGATCGTAGATTATAACGTTGCTTAACATCAGGCAAGTTGTAGTCAAGCGTGAGCCTATTTCATGTAAAAAAAATTCATTTGTAATGAATACATATAACGATATTCTTATTTATGACTATACTAACTAATATACTTATATTTTTTTCAGTTGTGACATAATATTCATTATATCTTTACATATATTGCTATTATGTTGATTTTCTGTTGAATTCTGTCTTTTGAAAAAATGAAACCAACTTTATCAGTCTTGCTGGTACCTACCTTAATTTAACCATAATCTCAAAAACTGCTCAGCTGCTTTTGATTAAACTCTCACTGCTCTTTGAGTAATATAATATAATTTAATATACCTTATGGTAATTTGCATTAGTTATATAAAACATAAAGCCAGTGGTCAGTGTCTTTATCAGCGATTTTAACTGTACATATTTAGTCCGGAGTAGTTATATTAATTTTTTATTTGAATTTTGCATTCTTTCTTTGAGACGAGGCCTATACTCAGTGGTGGGTAAACTAAGGCTGATAGGATAATGATGAGGCAAAAATATTATAACCTATAATTTTAAGCCTTCCATCATTCTGCTGTAATGTAATATGTATTGTAGGTACATATTCGCTAAATGAATCATTTAAATTTGAATTCGGATAAGAGTGACCAACACAATTGCCAGTGATAAGCCCCCTCATAAAGTAGTCCTATAAAGGAAGCACGATATCAATACCTATTCGTACTCAAGGCAGCTCTAACTGGTACAATGCAGAACTAATATATGGCACTTCGATATAGCTAAGATTTTTATTTGACATAATAGTAAACCATTTTAAGCTAATGAGACTCCACTACCGACTAGAACCTACCACGATGTCACTTCGTCTCGGAAAGGGCGGGTTTCGCGGGCAATACCCCTCCGTAATTCCTGCCCAATCTCCAACACACGTCTCGGACTTACTATAGTTTTCCAAGTGTATTATCACTTCATTAAAAGAAACACTCTTGAGTTGTATACCTCATGACTGAGGATTGTGACTCTCCCGCAGAATTAATTCCCTAGGAGAGTTCTCTTGGGCAGATACATCGTGGTGGGCTCCTTGATCCATCCTCGGAAGACACATGTCCTCGGATATTGTGGTCCTCAAACATGTCGGTATCCTCACGATGTTTTCCATTAACGTAAAGCGAACAAATCCACACATAACTTAAAAATACTAGTTATTGGTGTAGGGTCGGATTCGAACCAGGGTGCGTCAAAATGAAAAGCAACGACGAAACCGCCGAGCCAAACTCGCTTCAAAAAACACAATGCCCCTGACTTGTCTATGTTAATGTCAGACACTGTACTGCAACATAACACTTGCATTTGAGCGTGACACTATTCAACGCACCGACCGACCTTCACAGGCGAAAGTGATATACTTAACTAGATAATAATGCTCGTTTGTTACTTAAGTTTAACTTAGTGGCTTAACCTGCCTTTGTTTTTTTATTTATTTAGTACCCATGATACAAGCATTTGCTTAATATGGGGCTAGATGGCGCTGTGTGAATATGTCCCGGAATATTTATTTATTTATTGACTTGCCATTTCCTATACAGATATGGTCTATTTTCGACTACAATGTGGTTTGTGCAAATGTCGCTTCAGGTTATTTTTTTTAATAAAAAACTGATCTAGTTTTAGTAAGATAACAAGGTACTAGAATACAAAGGTTCCCTAAAACAGCGAAATATATATTAGTGTCTGATACTAAAGTTTTAAATAAGTTCAGTTTTTTTATATTATGACTATAAGCTAATTATTATTATTGACTGCTCCGTTAGCTTAGTTGGTAGTGGCTCTGCCTTCTAATCTAGGGGTGCGGGTTCGATTCCCGCATGGCACAAGTAATTATGAATATTAAAATATGTAATTATTTGTATTAAGTCTGGTCGTTTCTATGTATAATAAGTATGTATTTACAAAAGAAAAAGTATATATGTATTATATCCGTTATCTAGTACCCATGATACAAGCGTAAGCTTAGTATGGGGCTAGATGGCGCTGTGTTATAATATGTCCTCAAATATTTATTATTTTCTTTTGTTAACAGGTAAGCATTGCATCAGCCCTGAGTATTTATAAACTATGGAGAGATGGTAAGATTAATTATAAAGTACGTACGTATATTCATATGTAAGTGCGGTGAATGTAATTCTTGTAACACCATTAACCATTAAACTGTACAGTTAAGAATAGTTTAGAATATTTATTTCTTACCTTAAAAATAACTTAAACAGGAGAGTTTTAAATTTGATTTAAATTGACCTTGTACTAGTGTTACCAGTGGCTACTGCACTAGGTACCCCTGTATCGCAGCAGCCAAGAGATTTAAATTGACCTTATAAAGTTTGGCAAGAAATATATACAAATATAACTACAAATATATATATAGAAATATATATTAATACTGAATGTAATTTATTATACAAATGCTTTAGAAGCTGTCTTTATCCAGGATAAAAACAGTATGTAAACCTCAACACCAGAGGGAGCTACTAATATTATAAGCCGAGGCCCACGTTCCTAGAAGCAAAAATAGCGTTTTGTTCTGCAAAGCGTTTCCGAGGAGTTACGACATATTGTCCCCCGTGGCCGTACCATTATCTCCTTAATAAATAAAATAACTAAGTACCTTAATAGTAGAAATATATTTTTTGCATACTACCCGTATTTGCTTACTTTACTATCAGGCAAACTAAGGCCAAATTCAAACCCGTTCTAGTTAAAAAAAACCAAACGTTTGAGCATAAACAAGAAACAATAAAAAAAAAACGGTTTACTGAGACCATAAAGCGATAATCTGCATAAGTTTTGTTTAGACAAATTCCGGTTCTGATAGCTTTCAAACCACCCCAAAGGCCTCTATTCTAGTACCTAAACTAAGTTTGTCGAGTCTTACAATTTATCAATCAATTTCTTGGCATGAAATATAAAGACACAAGTATTATGTAAGACACTTTCTTCTGAACTAGCAAAATCTGCGTTTCAGAAACACGAAAACAAAGGTTCATGTCAACAATGCTAAGAAACAAATAAAAAAATAACTTATACTTTATACTTAATATACTAAAGTTGAAATAAAATACTTATTATTATAATATTACCGTCAAATATGACACCTAAATGGAATGTGTTACGTTTTGTTCGCTCATTTAATTAATTAATCATTTCGAATATATATTTCATCATCATCATCAACACAAATTTAAAGGCAAGGCCCTTGTCTGTGGAGGCGTCATCCTTCCCGATCTTCTGCCGATTCCTTGACCTTCTTATACGACATGACACCTGCCTTTTCTTTTACTTGGTCCATGTATGACCTTCTCGGCCTTCCTCTTCCGCTTCGTGCTTCCAGTTTCCCTTCAATGCTGTTTTTCAGAAATTGTATAGGCAATTTTTAGGTTGGGTGGCTTGAAAACTCTTGACCCCAGAATTCGCCACTCTTACCCGAACACATACGTAGTTCATAGTAAGGCCCTAGATAACGACAAAGTACACCGGACGCGAGCGTCGGTTTGCGAAGAATCACTGATTTATTGAGATAACACTCTATGAATTATGACCCGCTTTTATGCTTCGTACGAACAAATAATGTATTTAATAATCGTGTGGTCAATTGAAAGGGATCAACACGTTGTTGTAAATAACTGGTGATCGTAAAAGACGGTACTTAGCATTGATTTTAGAAACCTTTATTTTTGTAAGATAAGTAGATCATACGCGGTTTTTTTTGCTGATTGTGTTTTTTAATCGGCTTCTTCAAAAGGAGAGGTTTTTAATTCAGCCGGTACCTATGTAAGTGATGTTTATGGCAGAATTGGATAAAATGTCAATAGCATGATCTATTTTTGTTATCAAACGCATGTGTAAAATTTCATAAATGTATGTTTGTTTACAGATTGTCTAGTACGGCAGTCGTTAATAATAATAATAATAAGGTTGGGTTAAGGGACAGATACAGAAGGCAGTGATCCTTGACACGGCGCGTATTGTCCGGAGGTTCCTTTCTTTGTAGCCTCTACCACCGGTTGCTTGGGTCCTGCCCCGTTGCCGGCGGCATCACTAGTATTAAGTTTTTTATGATATTTGTTTCTTTTTTTTTATACATATATTGTAAAAAAATTAAAAATAGTTGTAAATAAATGAATATGGGATAATAATAATAATAAGTCTTTATTTCAGACAGCAGGGTCCATAGGAAGGTTCACAAAAGTACAATATAAAGGCATAAAACAAGATTAAATTAAATTATGTAGAAATACAGATTACGTGACAATATCCAACCATTGCCGGTATGTTACAGTCATGTGCATGCGGTCAGACAGACTCTCAATAATACTGTTTTTACAAATTTCAACTCTGGACATAAAAGAAGCAATCCTTTTACGCTGTATAGCATTAAAGCTGTCAATGCGTGCGTCAAAAAACATACCGGATGCACTGCAGCTCCGCGACAGGCCCATGAGCTGCCTGTAGATGTTGTTGTATGCAACTCTAATGGAGTTGTGCGATTTTTTCGTGTAATTAGTCCAGAGTTGACATGTATAAAACTTTTGGCTAAATGACTTAAATAGGGTAACTTTCATGTCAGGCGCAGCATTATAAAATTTTCTGGTTATCATGTTTCCGACCACGCATAAAGCTCGTCTTTGTCTCTCAATGTCATCATTATCTTTCATATCAGACGTCACAATGTGGCCAAGGTACTTAAAACTCTCGACGATTTTGACAGGCTGCCCATTTAATTTCAGTGGTGGTATATTCAGAGGACCACTGCCCGCACGGAAGACCGTATTAAGGCATCTCAGAGGCCCTTAGTGCGGCTTGATAAACTCTCGACCACAGACATAACAAATTTTGTACTAATTCATCGCATTTCTTGACCGGTTTTTCATAAACTGAGATTTAATAAGTTTAAGTACCTATATTCTACTTATTTTTCCCTTATCTCAATTCTCATTCGATAAGAAGAAGAAGGTGGCAATTTGATTATTTTTGTATCAGATTAGGTTGTGTTTCGGTAAAAACATTCTCTATAATTAATTAATTAACTCAACAATTACGAAATCCCACATTCATTTGTTTACATCAGCGTTAATCTGTGTTAACAAGAAATCAGAATTTTAAATTAATGCAATCTACCTTTGCATCACTTGCATATAAATCAGAGTAAAACTGATCTAAATGTCTACATCAGATCTCAAGTGTCCGTCTAACCAAGTCAAGGCTAAAATACGCACCGATGATTTTATGCTTATACAGAGTGCTTATTTTAACACATAGTTATTACAAATTTAATAAAGACGAATACTCTTTTAACCAACTTCACTACATAGTATAAAGTAAAGTCGCTTCCCGCGTTTTTACCTATATACCTATATGTACCTACATACGTATGCTTATATCTTTAAAACTACACAACGAATTTTGATGCAGTTTTTTAATAGATAGAGTGATTACTAAACGTTAACAGTTGGTAATTCAATTGTCTCGTCTTACAAACATATTTATGTTAAAAGATTTTAAACATGTCTAAAATTTTCCAAAAGTATTACATTTTTTATAATGGTAAAAATGTCAGAATAAAATAAAATGTCAAATAAATTTAATATTTTAAATTTTAAATATGGTTATTGGAATCAGCCTGTATTTGTTCGATCTAGAACGATAGCTAAATGGCAATATTTATTGAAGACGGCCATAAAAAGTTAGTGGCTTTTTCATTTAGTTGTTTAGTTCGTACGAAGGTCTTCAACGACATCTTAATCAGTAGAACTGTCATTAAATAAAATAAAATAAAAATAGCCTTTATTTCAGTTATATTCAATTGATTATTACAATAAAATACTTCAAATGTTACTTTAGAATTTCAACAAATGGGAATAAGAGCTAATTTAACTGTCAGTGTGACTTACAAAGCTCTGCCACTCATACTATCAACTCTGTTTTTAACATGAATTCATAAGGCATATGAATTCACATTAAAAGCATCCTTTGTTGATAAGTAATAGTTAGTAGCAAATCACAAAATTTTAATGAAATTGATTATGCTAAGTACATATGTAATATTTTATTTGACACATGAAACTGCAGTTAAAAACATTATCACGATACTTTATCTGCATACTGATGACACTGTCGCTGCATATTGACAAGAATTAAATGCTGATTAGCATACTTTAGTACTCATGTATGGGCCACAGTTTGCCCGATGGTAAGCAATAGCTGAGGCCTGAGATAGAACATACTTAACCAATAATAACTTGTTCACTTACGCTATTTGGGTGCCTCCGGTGTAATAGTCTATGTTCTTGACCAATATTTATCACCTATTGTGTGAAGATGTCTATTATGTATACGCAATACATATTTGAGTAATGTGTACGTATGTTCCTGCTGTATACTATTATTTACTTTAAAATTTATTGTCGTTGTAATGTATTGTCGTGTTGTTTTGTTGGACCATTCTCTATGACGTAGGTTTCATTAAATTATGCCTTTAGGGTTATATTTTTAACTAGCTGTGCCAGCGACTTCGTCCGCATGGAATAGTTATTACCATAAAAACGGTTCTAGTGAGTTAATCTTAAAAGATAGACATATAATGTTGCAGACATTTTGTTAGATCATTTCAAGAGGAATAATTCTTTCATACATATTTTTTTGATATCTTGAACCGTTTTCGCAGCACACGCAACGGAAGCCCTAAAAGATGAATAATTTTCCCCGTTTTTTTCACATTTTCCATTGTTTCTTCGCTCATATTAGTTGCAGCGAGATGTTGTATAGCCTAAAGCCTTCCTCGATAAATGGTCTATCCAACACAAAAATAATTTTTCCATTCGCACCAGTAAGTAGTTCCTGTGATTAGCGCGTTCAAACAAACAAACAAACAAACTCTTCAGCTTTATAATATTAGTATAGATTATTTACTCAGGACCAACTTTTAGGTTGCTTAAAACTCCACTGTACATACATACAAGTTGGCTAACAGGCTAAGAAATGGAATTTGTTTAAAAAAATCATCACTACAAATAATTTCGTGTTTAATGAACTTATGAAAGTTTTTTTTTTCACCAATCATTTTGATATAAACCAGTTTTATTTTTTATTTAAATGGAATGGACTACTGATGAGTTCCTTAACTTTGATTTTAAAGAAAATTCGTTCAGAAAATCGTGGCAGTTGCCAATAAAATTATAAAATACAATAATAAAATATAAAAACAAGGGAAGAAAAACTTAACATACTACTTCTAACTACTACAAAAAGGGGCACTTAGAAAATCTTTAGAAAAGCCTAAAGATAATCTAAGTGCTCCAGCCCACTACCAGAGGGCAGCGTGCCCAGCATACTGGCCGCATTACCACGCTGGATGGCAATGCTGATACGTTGAGCCAGAAAAAGGCCAGCATTTTGGTCATGCGTCGCGTCAACAAATACAATTATAAAATTGTTTTTTATTTACTTCTAATAATCGTCAGAACAAGGTCAAAAAAACTAGACAAGTTTAGAGCCCCCTCTCAGTATTTTATGTACTTTTTGGACAACCTATCAAGAGGGTGATTTGAAATTTAACGCATCAACTTACTGCTGCAGGAATCTAATCCATAATGTTTTTTACATATACCTTATTTTTTTTTTTTTAAAGCCCTTTATTAAGCTATTTATACGGAGCATGCTCACACATTACATTGAATTTCCAATAACATCATCACTGTAATTGTTTTGTTAAATAAAATAAAATGTCATAAGTTTGTTATTGGTTCCAGGAAATGTTAATTTTAATGTCATGGTATTGTGCGATTTCTCTTGTCTGTAACAACTTTACGTTTACATATACCTACATAATATATAATATTTTCAACATACTAGTATATATATATTAGATTTTCCTAACTGTACAAGCATCCAATAACAACCTCTATTATAATTCTCCAAAGTCATGATCGGAAATGGAAAGATAATCGAAACGCAAGCAACCATCAATTTATATCTCCAAGCAAATTACGGGAAATCTATTTGTATAAGTACTAGAATTAACATATAAATTACTGTTCTGCAGGATGGTTCTCAAGAGCTATTTATTCACTAGTGGTATGCGACGGAATCGCTTGATTTAGGAATAAAATTAGCTAAGTTTTGAGTCTTACTGTTTACACTTACGGTGGTATGTTACACTTTCTGTGAAAAGATCTGGGCGCCCACCACGATGTATTTGCTCAAGAGAACTCAAAGAATAAATTGAAATTCAGCGAGGGAGTCACGACCCTTAGTAATGAGCAGCTGGCTGAGAAGGGGCTGGCAGCTATTTCTCACGTTTGAGTCTGTCTATTCAAAGAGGAAATGCTGCCAGCATCCTGGGAACACTGCCGCACAGCGATAGTATGAACAGTGTGCTAAGTTTTTAATAAAATGTCTGTGTTTTATAATTCTATGTCCTGTATATTTTGTAAAGGTATACTTATGACTATAAAATACCATGAATTGCACCAATAGTTCACTAAAACAGTGTCAAAATATTTTGTTCGATATGCTAAGCATAGTTTTGCAACTCAAAACTCAACCACTGCACTGCAGATAACTTAACAAGAGTGATACATAATATACCTCTAGGTAACTATAAAAAATCAATTCGGAGCCACTTCAACTTAACAAAGTTTTCTTTCATATCCCAAGGCCGTGGAAAGCGACTAAAGCTATTAGGGCTAATTTTCTAAGGCATTCTTTGATCCAATATCTTACAGGCTTACATGAAAACGTACTCTAACAAATGTTGAATTTGTGAGACTATTTTTTTAATTCTATGGTAACTTTTACTCAAAAATTGCAGCATCATTGTACTCGTATATCAAAGCAATGCTAATTTTGGTTCGGTTCCTTTATTAATTGATTATATTATGCAACCCAACTTTATCATATAAAAACATTACAATCTGTACTGACTTTCCTGTTATTATTTATTTATAAGATATTTTTCGGGACAAAATACTCCAATACTCAGGTAGTTTTTTAAGACATTCTACCGAAACATGAATATTGGCATGTATCATAATAGACACAAACTTGAAAGTTAGGCATTTCACAGACAGGTCAACTGAAGCGACGTGAAGGACAGCGAGACTATGGAACTCTCTACCTGGAGCCCTGTTCCCAGAAAATTATAACCCAGGGGTCTTCAAATCTAGAGTAAATAGGTTTCTTCTAGGCAAGCGTGCTACATTTTAGACTATAGTGGTGCTTAACATCAGGCAGGCTATAGTCAAACATAAGCATATTTGAAGCAAAAAAAAAAGTTACATCCACATAAACGCACTTTGGCCCAATACATTTTTAACTTTGATAAATAACCCAGAAAACCTATACAATGTAATAATAAAGGCCTTGAAACAGCTATTTGACAGCCACCTCACGATTGACCACTAACTAGACATCTTGAGGTCAAATTAAAAAAATAAACTTGAATAAAAATAACTGTAAAAGAAGCTAAAAAACTCATAACATTATTATCGTGATAACATCTTAATTGTAGGCTTTGGAATTATTGAACTTTTAATATGTATAGGCTGGCGTAAGAAAGATTGCTGTTTGAGTGCTGCTATGTATAACATGAACAGATTTGTTATTATTAGTGGCTGGCCACGGCTTCGCCCGTTTTACACCGGGATAAATTCCATACTATAAATCACGATACTATATTGTTTAAATGAAATGGTAGAAGAGGAACAACAAACATACATTCGCTTTAATTTGTGAATGAACACAGACTTTTTGATTCGCTAACAATAAAATCAATAGATTGATTTTATTGTTACCAAAGACCTAGATCTAGGTCTTTGGTTTTGAAGATACAATTTTATTAATCTATGTTAGTAAGCCATTTCAGAGGCCCTTAGCACGTCTTCATAAACTCTCGACACTTAGGTAGTTGGGTGTTGGCCCCTCGCATTCTATACGAATTATCTATGTTATCCTTTTATTCAATCTGCGCAGGACCGGGACGAGAGGCGTACCCGTAGAGAGGCATATGCTCAGCAGTGGGCGATAACGGGCTGATAATGATTTTGTTATTATGTGTACACTCAATTCAATGACGTTCTTTTACTGCCTACATTTTTTTTTTTTTTTAATTTTCCGGGACATTTGACTCAGCGCTATCTAGCCCCACACTAAGCAAACGCTTGTGTCGTGGGTACTAGATAACGGATATAATACTTAAATTACCGTACAACCTTACAAGATTGCCCTTTCGATATGAATTTGCCCAGCAGGGTGTTTTTAAGAAAAAATGAAAAAAATTGCAACATATTTTAGTAGAATTTGTTTTTTTGGCTGATAGTAGAATGTTTAACATATTCCTGGCAACACTACGCAAGCATCTGTCGCCAACGTCATTTCAGTCGAAAGACAGAACGTGTCAAAGTTGGACGTGGGATTCGCGGGCCAAAAACAGTGCCAGAAACTTTTGCCGGAGGTCTGTTTACACGTTACAGCAGGTAAGATATTTGTGAACTACTAATAGTTTATAGCAAATAAACGATAGATATGGATTATACTGCGCAAAAGCTTTCTTAGATTTGAAAAAAATCAATTGGGCAATGTCATATTACTTTTTCTAATGTATTGTTTACGACTTTGCCCACCTAAATATTGGTATCAGGGTTGTCACCTCCTTAGTTATTTTTACCGGACTGATATAAAAGGAGGTGTTAATTTAGGATATAAATGTATAAATATGTAAAAATATATGACTACTGTCATACCATGTTGTGAGTTGTTAATCATAGTTTACATTGTGGTAAATATATACATATTCAACGCCTTTTCGCTAAAATACATAAATTGAAAATTAAACGAACTTATCTATGTGATGTTATGCAATTTTTTTGTCGTTACCTACATAAACTTGACGAAAATATAGGAAACGTGAGGGGAGGGGTCTTAATAAAATATTTTGATTATTCTCGAAAACTATAGCTAAAATGCTTTTTTATATTATTATTTCAGAATGAAACCTACGAACCCTAAAAGTACTAGGAAAAAACGACGACAATTAGGATCTAGAAAATATAGAGATTATTCAGAAGAAATGTTAGAATTAGCTGTTGAAATGGTAGAAAAAAAAAGAATGTCAAGTCGAGAGGCAGAAAAAAGATTTGGGATCCCCCGACGAACAATTTTAAATAAAATTAATAACAGACACACGAAACCAGCTGGTGGACAAAAAAAACTTTCCGATGAAGAAGAAACAAAACTAGCAAATGTCTTGATTGCTTCCGCAGACTACGGCAGCCCCATGACTAAGATGGACATAAAAATGTTGGTTTACAAATATGTAGAAAAAAATTCAAGAACTGAATTATTCAACGGCCAACTACCCAGCGATGTGTGGGTAGAGGGGTTTTTAAATAGACACCGCTCAAAATTATCCGTGAGGACCACCCAGAATATAAAAAAGGTCAACAATAAAGAGTGACAACCCTAGTCCATCGTTTTATTTGTATGAAAAGTTGCAAAAAAAAAAGATGACTTTGCCCATTCTAGTTTAGCAAGAAATGAGAAAGATTAAACGTTTTAATGATATACGCCTATGTTAGCCAGTTTATTTGTTTAAAATTTGCCCTAACCAACATACACATAAAGTTGAAAACAGCGGAAATATGATTTTTTTTTTCGAAGTGGGCAAAGTTGTAAAAAGTTCTCAAAATTTGGCCCGCTCTCTATAAATAGGTTTTTGCGTAATAAGTTTGGGTTTTCTTGATATTATTATTTATTTTTTGCAAGAAGCAATGCATTCAACGATGATCTAGCCAAAACGCAAAATAATACCGATGGAATTTTTTTTTTAATTCAGCATTTAATAGAACAAATCAAAAAAACCGGGCAAAGTTGTAGGGGTTGACGGTACTTTTCTTTTGTAAATACATACTTATTATTCATACAAACGACCAGACTCAACACAAGTAATTATATATATTTTTTAAATGCATAAATATTTGTGTCATGCGGGAATCGAACCCGCAACCCTTAGATTAGAAGGCAGAGGCACTACCAACTAAGCTAACAGGCCAATCACACATTATACACACATTATACTGCTGTATAGGTAGTTGTAGTTATTTAAATATTGTGTCAATTTAAACGCCAATTACTCTGACGACAGTTTTTAATCGTTCATGGTTTATGACAGTGTCATTGTCTTATGAAAAATATTTTCTTTCATTAAATTTATGGACTTGAAAATGAACTTTATTGCGATGTGATAACAATGTGCTGAATAGTTGTTTCTGTTACACGAGTACAAATTACTTAGTGTGTTGGCAAAACATGTATTGCTATAATAGCATACTAAAATAAATATTGGTAAGCTAAAGCCATAAAGTGTGTTATCTGTAATCACAACGTAATATTTAGAATCTTTTGAAACCATGCTACAATTTTATTAGTAAGTAAATCAAGTAGTTTTACATTTACGAATAAATTTAATGTTACTATGGTAAATTTATACACCACAGATATTTCGACTGCTCCGTTAGCTTAGTTGGTAGTGGCTCTGCCTTCTAATCTAGGGGTTGCGGGTTCGATTCCCGCATAACACAAGTAATTATGAATATTAAAATTTGTAATTACTTGTGTTGAGTCTGGTCGTTTCTATGTATAATAAGTATGTATTTACAAAAGAAAAGTATATATGTATTATATCCGGTATCTAGTACCCATGATACAAGCGTAAGCTTAGTATGGGGCTAGATGGCACTGTGTGATATGTTTTTTTTTTTTTTTTTTTACGTGGGATAGGTTTACGTTTGACTACAGCCTGCCTGATGTTAAGCATTGCTGCAGCCTAGGGTGTAACACGTTTACCTAGAAGATACCTATTAACTCTAGATTTGAAAACCCCTGGATTGTAGTCATATGTCCTGAAATATTAAAAAAAAAAAATACAATTTAGGTTTTTACAAAAAAGGAACCGTTCTGTTTAAGAATAAAAACTGATACTTTTTAATTAAGAATGTTATATAAATGTTTGTACACATTGTATATGACATTTATCTCATATACATATTTAAAAGTAGATAGTTATCTCTTCTTTCACTATTGATTTTTTATTCTTTACTACTTTAGCCGACCAAACCACTAATCTCTTAGCAAACTCGTTTATCTCAGATGAATGGGGCGTCTGAAAGGCGCCTGCAAATGGGAGTTAAAAGACTTACAAGTAATTGATGCGCTTGATAAACCTGCGAATTAACCATTATCTATGGACTGATGAAGATATTAATTACGTTAATAGGGTAGAACCTTTAATAGTATGTTGATTGGGTTGTCGGTTAAATTTAGTAGTGTAAGAGCAGATACTTAATTATTGATATAATGATAGATAGATAGATAGATAGATAGATTTTATTGACATACAGAATTACAACTAACTTATTACAATGATAATAGGTGTTGGCATCAGTCATGTCTCGTCAAATGTTTGTTGTATAGCGTAGGTACATTTTAACTTCATTATCATAAATAGTCTTATTTTATTAGAATATCTACATTACTGTTCCAAGCCATAATATAAACATGTCAAACATCATTAACATTTATGACACATTAAAATTAAAATAAAATATACAAACAAACAAACAGACAACGAACAAAACATTACTTCCCGCGCGTGGAACTGAATGTCCCCAGTACACTGGCAGCGTTTCCACGCTGAATAGCGATGGAAACGCGATAAATAGTCATGATGAACCAAGCTAAGCAAACGTATGTTTTTAAAATCCACGTAGTAATTAGGTGACTAGTAAAAATATGTGGAAATAACAATCACCTACCAATTAAGATTTGCTTGATGAAATAACTGTTAAAAAAAACAACAATTTTGCTTTCTTGGACGCTTAAAAAGTTTGTCATAGTTACATACAAAACACAAGACAACACACAAGCGTTTGCTTAGTGTGGGGCTAGATGGCGCTGTGTGCAATGTCCCGGAATATTTATTTATTTTTTATTTACATTTGTTTAATTTTTTTTTTACAAGAAATGGGTTTGCACTTGACCGTAATTCGCCTGATGGTAAGCAATCATTACGGTCTAGGATGGAACGTGCTTACCCAGTAAGAACCGATTCTTTTTGATTTTGCACTTGGGGTCACACTTGCTACAAACATTTAAATATCTCGTCAATTAGAATTTATAAGTTCTTTTTACACAAAAAAAAAAATTAAGTCCGTGTAAAGTTCCAGTATCACATATCATAAATTAGATCCCGCTAAGCTATCTAGTAGATTAATAACCGACTTCATATCTCCTCGGAATACTAAAAAGCTTATACGGTAGTTATCTAGCAAAGATAAAGTATAATTATCTAAGAAGCGTCCGCAGCTCAGCTAGCTGAGGAATTTTTATGTTATCATCAAGATTAAGCAACTGTCGCCGAGGTCAGTCTTCAGATGGGTGACCAAAACGAGGCTTTCCATTTGAACGTTTCTGTGGGTTTGATGATACGTTATATTATTGGTCTCATCTGTTTGTTGTGGTAGTCGATAAGCCATATAAGAGACCCCTAGGGTGTTTTGAAAACTTTCGTCACCAAAGTTGGCCACTCTCATAACAAATTACTTAATCAAATAGATTTAAATAGAGATCCTTAAGCAGGTTGGAAGTTCTCGACACCAGAGCTGGCCACTCTCATAACTTCCTTAGTTAGTTAAAGCTACAGAAATGGGAATAAGATAAGATATACCCAACATGGATGTACCAAGATACAGCCAACTAATCTCTAGGGTAATTGGATTCAGATATAGAATTAATTATGAATTGTAATTAAAATGATTCACTAATTGTCAGGATTTGATTAAATAATATTGTCAACTATATTAATACCAACGATGCAACTGCCCAAGAGAATTCAATCTGTAAGATAAAATATATGAGAGTGACTAACTCAAGTGTCAACCGTCTTCAAACCGCACTAAGGGTCTCTGGTATGGTTTACTGATTTCCGTACTATGACAAACAGACGATACCTACAATTTAACGTGGCATCTAACCCATTGAAGCGCCAATGTAATGCCCCTTTTTTGACTACCCATCCATAGACTGACCGCGTCAATATTTGCTTAACATTGGTAATTGCATGCGAAAACTTCCGCTAGCTTAGCTATTCTTAAAATATAATCACGATGTCTATATAACTGCATATAATAATAATTTTCCTATATGAATTTATCCTGTATATTCACCACAGTAGGTGGTCTTATCACCAGTGCCTATTTCCTCAAGGCTCATTTTCCTATACCTACAGTAAACGTTTTCTTCAAGAACTTTACGACATTGTAAGTGCATATAATAAACTATGCATTCTACCATTAACCGTTTTACTAGCTTATAAATGGATAGTTTTACAATGAAATTATTTTCCTTAGTTTTGATTACATATTGCATATTTTATGGACTGTTATCTAGAGACACACAGTTTGGTCGTTGGAGAGTGGCTAAAGCTGGTGTCGAGTGTTTTCAAACCGCTCTAGTGGCCTCTAGTTCTGAGAATGTACTCTGGCAAACTACCTGAACTTTAAAGTTTATGTTAGAAAATAAGGAGTTTGAAAAAAAAAAACATTTGTTTTTTTATAATATGGATTTGCAAATTGAATAAAGACTCATTTCGGTTACCCATCCAAAAACTGGTAGAGTCGACTATTTACTAAGTTTCAGGAAATCACGTAAAATAGGGCTTGCGATTAAATTCTGCAATTTCTGTGTTGACCTTATAGTTGTTCTAATGATGATTACTTTGACCCTTTTTTTTATTTTATCCCTCTGAAATCTGAGTTAGTTTCCGTTTTTTCTGTTTGTAGTTCGCCTCAAAATAGACTTCAAAATATCTGAACAATCACACTGCACGTTAGCTCGTTTAAAAGCGAATGAATAATTTTCGATCGAAGCATTGTTTTTTAAAAGAAATGGTGTTTAACTTGGCCACAATTTGACTGATGGTTAGCGGTCGTTATGGTCTGAACCAGAGGATTGGTTGATAGTATTAACCGATGCGTTCTCTAGAAACAGAGTCTCAGGTAGAGAGTACCCGTACTCACCCAAGAACAACGAAATGCAAAACTGTTTGTATCCAATCACCCGTCATTTGTTATAAGGTGGCTCGTAAAATATGTCACAACTCACAAAATTCTGACCAAAGGCTTTCTCTTGTTCCAGAGTCGCGAGTTCACCGCGGCGCCGACCGGGCGCCCCGCTCCCTCCCAGTCCAGATGCCCCAATAGTTTGTGATGCTGCCTCCCACAGGACCCTACAGAAATCTACGTCCTAGAGGACGACGGAGGACGTTTTAATCGTAGTTAATCCAAAACAGTGCCGTCAAAATGCTGGGAGCTAACCGTAGGAACCTGATCTTTCGAGTCAGCATCGTGATCAACATAGCTGTGCTTCTCTATGGAGCGCTACATCTTTCAGGGGGCCCAGGACAAGGAGTAGAATGGATACCAGTCTCAGCAGACGGATCCGAAAGAACAGAAATGAGATACATCAACATAAACCCAGAGTACAGGAACGAGACCGAAACTCGACCAGATTACATTCGATTCGAAGAATCGACTTCCCAGAAAACGTCAGTTCCTTCAACGACGTCTGCATCAAATAAGACTAGTACATCGACTGAGATGGATAAGAAAATCAGTGCAGTGCCATTAGATATAGACATATCGAACGAAACTCTAGACATAGTCGACGAAAATGCTTTATCGGACCCTACTTTGAACAGGTTAAGAGGTCTATTGGCTTGCAATGACAGAGATTTCTCTCCGCAAAGCATGCAAAGGGGGGAAGGATTTTGGGTGCTGAAGAATTATGTTAAGGCTGATCATGGGAACGTGCTGTGCCATGAAACTATCACTTATACAACACACGCAGGGTTCGAGTTCTTGGATAATGTGCTGCCGTTGGTGGAAAGGTGAGTTTTTGAACTTATTCTAACATGATATTTTTTTTAGAAAAATATATAAGTACTTAGTTGTAAGAAACAAAGGAATGATAAACATGGTAAATTGACTCGAATTAAAATGATAAACAGATAAAGAATCTTAATTTGATTATGTAAAGATGCGATATTCTAGGTACTTAGTAGGTACTCAACTGAAAAGTATTAAATGGTCATTGAGTAAAATAAATTAAATCTATTACACAGATAAGAATAATTGAATGTTACGATACCCAAATCTCTGAACATACACTTTATTCAAATAGATCTTAAATAATAGTTATCTATACTAATATTATAAAGCTGAAGAGTTTGTTTGTTTGTTTGTTTGTTTGAACGCGCTAATCTCAGGAACTACTGGTGCAAATTGAAAAATTATTTTTTGTGTTGAATAGACCATTTATCGAGGAAGGCTAAAGGCTATACAACATCACGCTGCAACTAATAGGAGCGCAGAAACAATGGAAAATGTGAAAAAAACGGGGAAAATTATTCATCTTGTAGGGCTTCCGTTGCGTGCGCTGCGAAAACGGTTCAAGTCTTGGGTGACAGCTATAATTTACAAAAAATTGAAGAGGCTGTTTGTAAAAATAAATATGATGCCCAAAATAACTATCCCACGCGGACGAAGTCGCTGGCACAGCTAGTATATAATAATCAGTGAATAATACTAACAATAATACTAAAACAATATTTTGTTAACCGTTATCATCGGGTAAGCCCCATATGCATGAAGGTAGGATAATTTATGTCAAGTTTATAACAAGCGTATTTTAATACAAATGACCTCACAAGTAAACATACATTGATAACATTAAAATAAATATACAATCTACTACCATACTAAAATTATATTAAATGTTTAAATTGTGACATTACCTGGAATTCTATTTAATCATAATGAATTTATTTGTTTTATGAATAACTACAACAATCATAATCACAATCATCATAAGTGAGTATTTGAGTATAAAATTTCGTAATGAAACAATTCTGCGGAGGAATCACAATCCTCAGTAAAGAGAAATACGAACCGAGAAGGGGAAAAAGCTGCTATGCTTACATCACATAGATTGAGGTCGATTAGTCCCTTCCTTCTTAATGATATTCCTTAGTACTGAGGATCGTGTTTCCCCTGCCGAATAATTTATGCTACTATCATATAAAAAGCAAGACGGTTCTTATTGACTAAGTACTATCGGTTTTAGGCAATAGCTATTGCTTGCCATCTGGGAAACTATGGCAAACCTGTTTTAGTTGCAATCGGAGGCAATCGCATGCGATTACCAATGTTAAGCAAAGGTCGACGCGGTCAATCCTTGGATGGGTGACCGAAAAGTGGCGTTTTGGGCGCCTCCGTGGGTCGGATGACACGTTAAATTGTAGGTCCCGGCTGTTTGTCTAGTACGTTAAGCCATCAGAGGCCTTTAGGGCGGCTTGATAAACGCTCGACACCAGAGTTGGCCACTCTTATTCGATGAGAAGTTGAAAAAAAGAAGAAACTTAAGTACTTTTCTTTTGCCCAGAGATAAAAAGATCAACTCTTTTTTGATGACAATATATTAAAAACAAACAGTACATAAATCAAATTATATCTTAACTAGTGCCACAAGCGGCGGCCTTATCGCTGAAAGCAGAGTATCATCTGTTGCATTTCCATTCTTTATTTAGTAACTTCATTACGCTCGTATATAATTAGAGGTGTTGTCATCTGATACCTCTCACGAACTCTTTGCCAACTATTATCTTAGCTTTGATTATTTCATCTTACTAGTTCATTTTGAACAGTTTATAAACTCTTATTTCGAAGCTATAAGGTCCATATTTCTTTGCTAATCAGAGTGTTAAGTACTGGTTATTGAAATATGGATTGTTTTAGGTGTGTCGCCGGTTTTGACTCTTATTTCCTAGGATTTAAGTTATTTTTTTTGTGAAATTGAGTAATTAGGGAACTTACAACAATAGCTGTTTATTATTCATTGATCATTACTTTATTATGCACTTATGTAGGTATATTTGTTAAATGTGAATTAATGATTTACAGGTTTTTAAATCTTATTTAAAAGTGATAAAGACGATTTTTCTTTGCTAATCTAAGTGTTTGGTATCGTCTAAAACTTAATATACCTAATCATATACATACATGTATATTAAATACTACGAGTACAGAAGTCGTTAAGTCATATCAGAGACCCTAGTGGTGGTTCAAAACTGTCCATCTAAAATTTGCTCCTCATACCTTGTTTCTAACAATTCATAATGAACCCACGACCTCCCACTTCGAAGTCTGAACATAACCCCTAAGCCATAATAACTATGAAACAACCATGAAAAAAAAGATAATACCCAGAACATACGTTCTGAAGATGGATGTCATAACATCCGAAACGCGTAAACAACTTACGCGATTTACACGTGAGTGAAAACCGTTTAGTTAATATATTAAAAAAAAGATAGCTATAGAAAAAAACCCATGACTGTCGGCAACAATACAATAGAACCGCTAATGAAATTAAGTGATTTTGTTTTGCTAATTTACCAAATTGCTACGCGTCATGCCAATTAGGTAAAGTAAAATCCATAGGTATGACTATAAAGGTAGGAAATAGATGAAGTTGATAGAAGTTTAATTTGGCTTTTAATAAGATCATCATCATCATCAGCTTTTGTTATTGCTATCTGAGCATATGCCTCTCTCTAGTACGCGATTCGGCCAGGTACTGCGCAGATAAGATACGTATGAGATACTAATTTTAAATACTTTTTATGAAATTCGGCATAGATATGTATTTTATTTATAGATTGGACTCAGGCTGGAGACCGTACTATGTGGCACGCTGGATAGGAGGCCTATACTCAGCAGAGGGTGAACACGGGCTGACATGATGACTCATATTAAAATCATTTACATGTTTTTAGCTGAATTCTTAAAAAATAAGCGAATCGTCACGCGATTACAAACATAGAAGTGCACAAGTTTTGAAGTGTAACACAGACTTTCCGTTGAATTAAATTTGGAAAATATTGTAATGTTTTTTAAAGACTTTTTTTCCGACTTCCTAATCTGGCTTCATTTCTCCAAAGAACTCCGTCTATTCTTTTTCTACGTTCACGGCAATGACCTAAGCTTGTTAATGTCATTTCGTTGTTTATTCCCATGGGAGTATGAAATTACAGACTTAGCTAATTAGTTAATAGGAGATATTGATTTATGTACTTAATTAACTTAAAAAACTTTTAATAACCTTACAAAACAAAGTTTACCAATTAAAAATAAAAACTTAACTAATTAAAAACTACTTAACTTATAAACTAAAACTTATAATAAACTTAATACACCTATAAAAAATTGTATCTGTAGGTAACGTTCCCAGCATGTTGGTGGCGTTGCCAGGTTTATTTTTAATTACATTTAAAATTTGGAATTTTAAATGGATTATTATATGATGTAATTTGTTGATTACGTGTACATACCTATGTAAGTATGTATTTGTAATTTACATGCACCGTCCCTTAGTTATTAATTACCTTTTACTTACTAAATTAATTTTGAAACTTTTTCTACGTGTTTTTACCCTGTTATCACTGTAGCATGTATGTAATGTTTTTATGATTTTATAAGCTCGCGCTTGACTACAACTTGTAAGCTTTTCAAACCACCCTCAGGGCCAATTTTTTCACATTTGATAGGCTCACGCTTGACTACAAGTCGCCTGATGTTAAGCAACGTTGTTATCTACGATCTAGCTATTTACTATTTATTATTAGTCATACTTATTGTGGCTACTTTACATCTTCTCGACCGTAGGTGTGTGTGTGTGTGTGTGTGTGTGTGTGTTTATATTACTAATAAACAGTATTTCAATGTGTGTTTTTGTTATTAACATATACACCACGATCTGTCGGTTGAAAACGAAAGTGTTAAACTTAGAAAAGAATGGATAATATTTTGTTTCGTAATTTTGTCTAGATGTACAGAGATAAGATTCAATGACAGGTGAAATTTATAAATTACACGTTAAAATGAGCAATTAATATGTTCATATTACAACCATACTCAAGACTTATCACAGGAAACTTTTTTTTTACGAACGTTTAATATTATAAATAACAAAAATTACCGCATCAAATGAGCAGTTCAAATCAAAAACATCTTTCTTTTTTAGGTAAAAATAAAAAATAATTTAATGATGGTAATAATAATAAAAAAATCTGCTACAGAACGAAAGAATAAAAACTTACGTATCTGTACTGAATAAAAATCCTTACCTACATCTTCTTCTTCTTATCGAATAAGAGTGGCCAATACTGGTGTCGAGAGTTTGAACCTACATTATTATACCTATATATTGATTGATAAGAATAGCATAAAATATAGTTCTAAACTAAACCAAGTTCTAACCTTGTCTAAACCGCAGTATTTCATTCAAAAACCCGTTAAAATACCGTTTGGGCTTGTTTTTGTCATGTCCCATTACTTACTTGTTTATTTTTTGTGCAGCTTATTCACGGTTGAAATGTCGACATAGAATAGTAATGGACTGGCCTTAGCAAGCACACCAATTTGTAAGCACACCATTTTGTTAGCGCACCATTTTGTTAGCGCACCATTTTGTTGGCGCACCATTTTGTTAGCGCACCATTTTGTTAGCGCACCATTTTATTGGCGCACCAAGCTCTAATGTCCGAAACACTGCTAGTTTTTCAAGCAAGAATATCAAGCTAGTGCTAGTTAGCCAGCAAGTTAGTGCTTCTAGATGCGTGTAGACAAAACTATCTCTATTTATAAATGACAAAACTAGGCTATTGCTTTAAGGTAGGTAGTATTTGTAGTACTCATGATACAAGCGTAAGCTTAGTATGGGGCTAGATGGCGCTATGTGATATGTCCTGCAATATTTATTTATTTATTAGTTAGCTAGTTTTTAAATGTCCTGGCTTGGAAGTTGGAATACGCTATTTTATGTCATTTAGAAATGAAGCTAGTTTTGTCTACACAAAGCCAGAAACAGTGGCTTGCTAGCTTAATTGTGATGTGTGTGGATTATTTTGAGAAACATATTCAATTCAGTATCGATTGTAGAATTTCGCTAGTAGTTTTACTGTTAACGTGAATAAACAAACGAATTCTCACATTCGAACCATCAAATTAGTACCATCTATGGCTAACTTGGTCTTGTCAATGCCCATCCATACCAATACTATGTCAACGTCTTGAAGCTTTGCGAACGAAAACTAATTTTGATAAATGTCACACAGTTATATAGGTAGGTACCTATATATTTGTAGCGTTCTAGATCTGACAGTAATTATTCAGAGGCCAAGATTAATTGATGTATGCAATAACACCTTTACTGTTCAGCTAAGAAAAGACTTTGAACTGAATTATGACTAAGAACATCTTGATACAACTGAGATAAATTTGTGGTAGAAGAAATTAGTAGTACTTATCTAGTTTTAACCTATTTCAAATAGAAATGAAATATTCAATACGGCTGAACGTGTTTTGTTTGTTTATACGTTTTGCGATACTGGGTGTTACAAAATATCTTATTTTGATTAACTACTTAAAATTTAAATGAGTGTCAGGAAAAGCATAACAAAAGGCTATTAAATGAACGCACTGCCAGTAGCGCTCCTATTTCTACCAGTATTATAAGGATGCTTTATATCAGATGAGTTATGACACTATCTTGAATAAAAAAAAACTTAGACCTTCTTCAACTCATCATCATCATCATCCACAGCCCTTGGGATCCCATTGCTGGGTATAGGCCTCCCTTTATATGTGCCATCTGCGTCGATCTTGTGCAGACCTCATCCAGGTTGGACCGTCAACTTTGACGATGTCGTCGACCCATCTCGCGACCGTTCAGCTCGTTCTAAATATATCGCCGTGTGTGGCTCAATTTATATTCGATTGTGTGAGTACAATACTCTACAAGCCACGAGTACAATGGTATACATCATTTCATGTATTGCGTATTGTTAGATTGATTGATATGTCGCCACCTTTATACAGGGTTATAAAAAAAGTATTCAGGGTTACTGATGTAATTAATAAAACTTAAAAGGTGAAATTAGTAACTTTTGATTAACCTACTAAAATAACAGCTGTTTGTTCTGTACAAACATAATTATGTGCGAAAAAGATAAATTGGCATTCACATCTGAGCGCTTCCATGGATCAGCAAATATGTTAAATTATAGATCCGGACTGTCAAGAAACCATATCAGAGGACCATTTGAGAGGGGCAGTTTGAAAACACTATTCTCTAGAATCGGTCACGCTTACCCTAAAAGGTTTTATCTAACACAGTTTTATTAATTAGTCTATATTTTTTGTTTAGCAAAATATGAAACTAAATAACATAGTAACATGGTACTGATATTTCTAAAATAAACACGAAATATGTATTTTCGTAAGTATAATCTTAAGTGTAAATTGACTCATCCTAATTTTACTTTTATATATCTATACTATATAACTTTGAGGTCATCCTATTTACTCACGAAAATATTGCTATAAGATATGGAGGAGGTCAACTAATACCAGCCTCTTAAAGGCTTAAGGAAGGCAGTGGCCTGCACTAATGTACAAACTGTTGTATATGTATGTAGTTTGACTCAACAAGCGAAAAATATATCTTAATGGTTTATGTCTGAAATTGTTGGTATCCAAACAAAGATCTCGCCTCTAGAAAACCAGAGGCAAAGGTTTTGTCGTTCTGAAGTCTTATCAAAAATATGTATTCATACAAAATGTTTTCCCCCATAAAGTTATTATGGTATGATACGTTTTCTCAAAAAACCTAATAGTAGCTACGAGTTTGTATTATTTTAATTATTTGTTTATCTGCAAAATATTTATTAAGTATTTACTTATTGGAAACAGACACTACAAGATTCTCCTGAACTTTATGTAAGTAAAATTGTAATACGAGTATGATATTTTTTATCAATCAACAAATACTTTTTAACTTTGTAAGTCTTACTATGTATATAATTTAACTCATTATTTGTTCTAAGTTCTTACTTTATACAATCTTGATCACATCATCCGAAGTCTTACTATTCAAAATTTTGTACAACACTCACTGGTGCTATATGGTACAAAAAGTTGTATGAAAAATTGCTCAGGCAACAACACGTTAAAGGCTTTATCTTAATCTCGTTTGAACTGCCTTATAAAAGGCGTATGAAGAGATTATAAAAGCGACTTAACTAAGAAATAACGCTATATTTTACTACACATTTTGAACCTTATTTCTAAAGAATTAAAGTTCACTTCAGTCCATTATTTTTGAAGTTTGAAGATTGAGGTCTAAGTAAGCCAGTAAGTGGTATGTAAGTTGCAACACTTATTACTTAAGTTACTGATGAAAAGATGTGCTTTTATTGTTCTAGTTGGTCGGATTGTGACCTGATTTAAGTTACTAAACCGACTTCTTAGAAGAGGAAGCTTGATAAATGTTTAGTTGGTACGTTTGACACTCAAGCAACTGCTCAAATGTTAATAATTTAATATGTGTTTATAATACATAAAAAACAGGAAATGTGATGTTGCTATGCTGCTAAACTTTAGCATTTGCCAGTCTTATCGCTAAAGTGTTTTTCCTCGACAACCTAGTTAGAACATTTTTGGTGCAAAGGTTAGCCATCGCGATTCAACGTGGCAACGCGGCGAGCGTAATGGGAACCTTTGCACCGGGAGCGATCCGGGGTGGGCTCTTCGATTAATTTTTGTTTATTGTATTTTGCTTCAAATTTTATATTGTATATATTTTATTTATATTGTATATTTTATTTATATTGTATATTTTTTTATATTGTATATTTTTTATTGTATATATTTGGATTTCCTCTAGTGTTGTCCAAACTAGGTTACCTGGAAGAGATCACTTTAGTGATAAGGTCGCCCAATGTCCCTGGTTACCTTCCACCTTTATGTAAAATATGTTCTTTTTATTTGGTGTACAATAAAGTATATTTGATTGATTGATTGATATTTTATATTTGTTGTTAATATTATGTTTAAGACTTTTATATAAAATATATACCTAGTTAGAACATTAATGCGAACTAACTTTAAACTAACTGCCACAACTTATTAAAAAGCAAAATCAGAAAGTCATAAAAGCATTAGCAAAGCAAAAACAATAAAGTTTGCAATCGCAATTACACATTGAATGATCCACTTTACAGTTTTGTAACTGATGTATCATTTAAGTAGATCAAAAAGTGCATTAAATATAAGTTGAAAGAATAGGCAGTGTTTGTTGCAAAGAATTGGCAGTTTTTAGTTATTTACTTTTTTATAGATCTATTGACCAAGTGCGTGAAAGGGGATATTTTTAACCGACTGCGAAAAAAGAAGACTAGCAATTCTTCTCAAAGTTTTTTTTAACTTTTTTGTTGGTATGTTACACGATTATACGATTAAACCAATTTATATGATTCTTTTTGTTTGATATTTCTGATGAATATTCTTAACTGATTTAAAAAAGTTAGTCAACTTATTCTTAATGTATATGATACAACTTAATGTTCTTTTTAGACTTCCAAGTGCTTGTGCTAAATATCGTGTGTGTCTTATTAGTTTTACTTTGTAGTATTATATTTTATCAAGCGAGTGTGGCTCTGCGGTTACAGTGTCTGCTTTTCATCCAGACGCACCCTGGTTCGAATCCGGCCCTACAACAATGACATGTATTTTCAAGTTAAGTGTAGATTTGCATTCGCTTAGCGGTGAAGGAAAACCTAGTTAGGAAATCGACATGTTTGAGGATCACAATATCCGAGGACATGTGTCTTCCGTGGAAGGACCTGGGCGCCCACCACGATGTATCTGCACAAGAGAACTCCTCTTACGAATTAATTCTGCGGGGGAGTCATAACCCTTAGTCGTGAGGAAATACTGCTCCAGAGAGATTATATTTTTAATTCATGTATCTGTTCTGGTCTATAATCTCATAGATTGATTGATAAGACTAACTTTAGAGTCGACAATTTTCAAACCACCGAAAATAGTAATCATTTATTTATTTACTCTTAATAACTAGAGCCTCTAAAAACAATATATACAGATGATCTCTATTCCCCTTGAACTATAATTTGTCGGTCTTCAAGTCGAGAGTAAACCGGTTTCTTCTAGGCAAGCGTGCTAGACCGTAGATTACAACGTTGTTTAACATCAGGCAAGTTGTAGTCAAGCGTGAGCCTATCTAATGTAAAAAAAAATGATTCTCCATCAATACACTTACAACATTTCATCATTCATTTTACAGTTTCAAAACAGATGATGTATCATTTAAGTAGATCAAGCCGTGCATTATACGGCGGAAGAATAGGCAATGATGCAACGGAATTGCCAATTGGCATGCAGTTCTGTACTTTCTATTCTTTATTCTTTGTTGCAAAAAGAGGGGTTATGAGTTTAATGTTTTTGGGTGTGTGGGTATGTCCTTGTTGACTTAAATCTTAAAGAAACTTACTTAGGTACATATTTTGATACCTATATACCTAGTATTTTGTTGGTCGCCACGCCAAGGAAACTCTATCACGAGTGTTGTAATTAATTGAGATTTTCTTTTAAAAACTTTATTTATAAACTCATCTATCTGTATACCTAAACACGGGAAGTTAAATATTTTGGCTTAAAGAAATTAAATTTAAATTAATGTAGGTTAAACACCAGAATCAAAGAGTCGTTTAAACTCTTATACCTACATGTTAATTGAATAGTTCATTTACTTAAATGGTAAGTACTTATACAAATTTATCTTCCAAGATACTTTATTTACAATACTTGCTTCCGAAAAGTAATTCAAACATCAAAGTAACGAAAACAACAACTTAAGTACATAAATAAAACATGGCAAATATGTTTGTTTGTGCAATGTAAACAGATGTGCTCGGAAAGTGCACGATACGAAATTATTATGAGAACGAACTTAGTATGGAAACCTTTGGTGATTCATAATCTGATTCTATTTTGGTTTATGAGTCCTGCAATTTTCGGAAAAGGAACGATCTTCCTGAGGTAAGGAAATAATGTTCCAAATTCAGTTACTAGATAAATTTAAATGAGTAACTATTTTTATGATACGGACTGATGCTGTAATAAAAATAGAAATAAACTTTAGTACTCACTTCTAAAAAGATTCCTTAATAATCGATATAAGTGACTTGAATATATCACGACAACATTCGTAGTTTATACCCTAATTTACATTGTCAATAGTCATAGGTACATTGTAATTTTTTTTTTTTTTTATAATAAATATTTCAGCACATATCACACAGCGCCATCTAGCCCCACACTAAGCTTACGCTTGTATCATGGGTACTAGTTAACGGATATAATACATATATACTTTTCTTTTGTAAATACATACTTATTATACATAGAAACGACCAGACTCAACACAAGTAATTACAAATTTTAATATTCATAATTACTTGTGTTACGCGGGAATCGAACCCGCACCCCTACATTAGAAGGCAGAGCCACTACCAACTAAGCTAACGGAGCAGTCGAATAATTATGTTATCATCATAAGTATGTTGAAACTGGAAATCTAGAAAGCAATTCTTCTAGCTACTGAGCAGTGCTAAGCCTAGTGAAAAGCAGGTCAATCCACCCACCTCAGCAGCTAGTCATTACTGATGATCCATCATTCATAGACTGTGGCACACTTATGAAATTAGTCTCCATTATTCTACGTACACTTAAGTTATACTAATTGCCATATTTTGTAATATGTACCTTATTTTTTATTCCAGTTCTTTTTTATTCTATTTTTTTTTTTGGATGCAATTCTTCTAAAAATATATGAAACTCAAAGGTGACTGACTGACTGACTGATTATTTCTGGATACGGCATTCTTTATATTTTGAAAGCAATTCCACACGTAAACAATTAGACTTCTTCTTATCGAATGAGCATAAAGCCTAAGGGCCTGTGATATGGCTTAAAAATACTATGTATTATAATATAAATACTAAATAGTATTGCTAAGTCCGAAGTGAAAAGTAGGTCTCTCCACCCACTTCTGTAAGTCATTGCTGATGATCCGTCATTTATAGACTGTTGTGATTAAACTTGCTTATAGTTTCAATACTATTGAATTAAATAGTACATTCAATGTTGTTTGACTCTTCGCTTTTAAACGGGTGAATCGATTTCAATGAAATTCGATCCGCTGATAGTTTGAGTTTAGAGATAGTTTGTTTAATCATTTATTGTATTATTACATATAAGTAATACTGATTTATATAATATTTAAATTTCATAGTTTACATTTTTTAGTAGAAGGTAAAGTTTTACTTTTAAAAAAAAATGATTGATCAACCTATGCTGTCCCACGCCTGGGCAAAAGTCCCGGGTTTATTTTTTATGCGTAACTTTTAAATTTAGATGTAAATTTTAGAATACTTACATTTTTAACACTAAATAAGCACGAGTAACACCGCAAAACTCAACTAGTATAACAATAATTTAATTTTGTCAGTAATTTCTTAAGATTTCGCCGCAACATGATTGATATTGCTATTGCGTTTATTTGAAAAGGTTAAACAAATGTCTTGGAAGATTTTGATGTTTGCTCATTATTGTAACATTCAATGAAAATGTAATTAACGACAAATTGACTGATGGTAAGCTATAATTGCATTGCTTACACAAAGAGACGTTTGCCCAACACTGTGACAAAATACTTTAAAAAATACTTAAAAGATCACGACTGCTTCCTAACAGCTGCATGGCAATTTCAAACTAAATAAATAGTATTTTTTTGTTAAAATAGGTAATGAAAACTGATAACTTTGGGCCAATATAACGATTATATTAGTACTAGATACTTTTATTTAAGCTTAGTATGGGGCTAGATGGCGCTGTTTGATATGTCCTGATATATTTATTTATTTTCATACATAACTAGTATTACATAACACAAGCAAGATAACTCCACAAAAGAGCGATTTTTGGTTTCTCTAATAATGTAACATTTGACAAAACAATCCATCGGGTACTACAGCTAATATTTTTTAAATTTACTTACTTACTTTAAGTTTATTATTTTTGACATTGACAAATAATAAGTCTGTCACAGTCTGCCGCAGATTACATTTGCCATTCAATAATGAAAGTAACTCAGGCTACATTTATTCCACACAATCGCAAGCCAAGCCTGGTATACCAGCTAGTATAGACATGAATATGATAACACCATTAACGCAGGTAACGTTAGGTGCTCGCCTGACCGACTTGTACGCTAGACGTAGTATGGGAATAGACTGGTCTAGGAGCATTGTTAATATTTTTTTTTGCAAATAAAGTGCCCATGTGCCAAAGTTATAATAATAATAAAAAATGTGGTGCGAAACTGACTTTTACAATCGGAGCTCCTGTGATTCAATTGTTGCTAATTTTTAACGGGCCTTCTGATAATGCCTTTCATAAGACAATCAAGAAGACGTTTTCTTCATTAAGTTTTTGCAGGAAATGGTTATTTGTTGTGTGTCACGCTCGTAGGTATTATATCTTACATCTTATTCGGTGCCAGTCTTCCGATAGTCCTAAAATCTGTGTTGATTTATTAATTTATTGTCTAAAGTATTACAACTAAGCGTACAATATAATTTTGTATTCTCTAAAGCGTTATCTAACAAATGTGTCGTACACTTAAAATCTTACGAGAAAAAAAATGAAAATTAATTTTACTGACAAGGTCTATCAATTTGTATACAACGTCAATGGCTGCATGATCTTGCGCATGCATGATGGGGATCTACACACATTACTCTACTTTCCGGATGTATCACAACGTTATGGGATAGACTAGACCATGGGCCATGCGGTGGACATCGATAGAGATTGGGTCATAACGTAGACCATAGGTAAATTTTTATACAACGTTTGATTTTTCGCAGTTGTTGCTTATTTTATTTTTCAAACTAAGAAAACACATATTGTTAATGTAACTTAAAATGATAAATTTTAAAATTTCCCATATTGAAACTCTGTAAAAAGGAAAATGTGAAACTAAAGTAACTAGTTATACGCACTTATACGCAGCCACTACAAACAATAGTTTTAGTATGATCCAATAACATTTGATTTCTCGAAATTTAATTTGATGCTATTAACTATTCACCTTACATGAATAGGTATTTAATAATAGAAAAAAAAACCTTTTATTTACATTATACAATGACCAATAATAATACAGACTTATAAAGTAATTTTGTATATATTTTACTAGTGGGTGCTCGCGACTTCGCTCGCTTTAAGCAAACTTGCAAACCCCTATTTCTCTACTTTAAAAATTGAATTGCCAAAAACCCTTTTTTAGCGGATGCCTACGTCATAACATCTACCTTCATTCCAAATTTCAGTCCAATCCATCCAATGGTTTGGGCTGTGCGTTAATAGATCACTATATCAGTCAGTCACGTTTGAGTTTTATATATTTAGATAAATTTGCAATACCTATTGATTGACTATTACATTCCTAGATAGATCCATGGTTGTCCCATGGTCTACTGCTCCCATGTTGGCTTGCAACATACCATGACATACCAACGTATACCACTTACATCGTGTTTGGTTTAATGACTTAATAGGATGAGTTTTTCTTAGCCATTGAGAGTGGGAACTAAACGCATGAGTGTTTAGATTTTTTTTTATTAAAACTGGGTATATTTTGTATGAGAGAGACGAATAGTGTTAGTTTAACAAAACGCTCCAGGGGCCTTTGACATTATTTAACGGCTGCAATTTTTTGATAAAACAGCCAGGACCTTCAGTTTTAAATTTGTCATCAGAACATGTGTTATTTCCGGTCACCCATTCAATAACTGGTCTTATCTAACGTTGCTCGACTTAAATAAACTAGAAGTCAATATCTTCTAGGCAAGCGTGCTACATCTTAGACTATAGTGGTGCTTAACATCAGGCAGGCTATAGTCAAACGTACCTAAGCCTATTTAATATAAAAAAAAGATGACTCGAGCGTTTCAATACTTCAATAAATAACCTGTTAACTGTCCAAAAACACGTCTTAAGTAAAAACACTGGTTTTAAAATGATGTTCTCAATTAAGTATATAACTTTAAGTAGATACTAATTAATTTTATAGTGTCATTGAATGTAAAGAAGTCGAATATATTCACTCGTTCGTAAAATAAAGACAATGTAATGAGATAAAACAACACGGATGTTTTGAAACATCTGCCATTTTGTGGGCGTCCTTCTGAAGCAATGACATTGTATAATAAAGGACAGTTCAAACCACTCTGTGTTAAAATATATGTTTTCTTTCTTTCTTTCTCTGAGGGCCTCCGACATAGCTTAAAAGCTGCCGTACTATATAAAAAAGCAGTGACCTAAATTTTACACTCGCTTTTAGAGTTGGCTCTCATATGAACTTACCTACTTGTTATCATCATCATCATCATCAGCCCGTTATCGCCCACTGGTGAGCATCGGTATCTCTTATAGTAGGTACTCTCGGTTCCATACCTACTCATAGTATATGACGTTTTTTTTTCTCATAGTCATGTACCTAAATTATGGTGTCGGTTCCTGATCTACCTGATTTGGCAGAATATAGGTTTTTACACAGCGACTGCAATCAGAACTCTAACCATCGCAAGACTGGGAGCAAATATAGCATGAGTTTGATATACACTCTCAGTTTGTTTGAATATGATTGTTCATATTGCTTATAAGTAAATGGTGCTCTTGGGACATTCCAATCTTATTCTATGTCGACATGCTAAAGTCCATATTATTGTACATACGTATAAGCGACAAAAACTGTATTGTACATATTTAATTTTAGCTTAATAACTACTATTGTTTATGACAATACCTACTTTTGCAGTTTTAATGATTCTTTGGCTTTCGAATCTAGTGAGACACTCATTTTATTAAGTTCACCGTCTAGACTTTGAACTGCTGAATAGATATCGATATTTTTATGCGTAGATAGACAGCTTGGCACGGTACAGCCGAGCTGGTAGAGGAAGGGGTTCCAAAAATTAAACATTTTTATAGGAACCAAGGACGTTTAATCGCCTACATGGCTACGCTACGCTAATACTAACTTACAAAACAATACTTAAAACTAAACTTAGTCACAATACTACCTACAGCGCACAAAAAAGGGTCAGCATGCACATGTGCGGGTCAGGATCGGACCGCGCGGCAGGACACTGGAGCCGTCTCCGGTGTTGATAAAAAAAACATTGGTTATTGCAGATGGCAGGACCTTCGATCAAATAGGCAGGACATAACTAGATAGATGCTATGTTCGATTATTTGTAAGACTTCGTTTTATATATATCACCGTTAGATTGTAAAGATCGTTAGATTACAATCTATCTAGCGAGATTGTAAACTATCGATAGATTGTGAACCGTATCATTATGATTGCAATTTGACTCATTATTCTTCGCTATATTGTAATCTACCGAAGTGAAGCCGTCAAATTGTGAACCGGCGTAGGACGGAATGCAACTCGCGCTCTATGTTTAGGTATTGCGAAGTCACTTGTCTGTGACAGGAGGTAAGATTAGGTTCGTTAGGTTGCTTTCTACCACGCACATGCGACGACGAGCGAAGCGAGGAGGAGCCAAGTCCTGTTGTAGTGCAAGTGTTGGACTCGAAGATGATACGGTTCACAATCTATCGATAGTTTACAATCTCGCTAGATAGATTGTAATCTAACGATCTTTACAATCTTACGGTGACATATATAAGCTACTTCAAAAAAGAGGATGTTTCCAGTTCGTCTGAATGTTTTTCGTAACTCCGATGTGGTACATGAAGATTTTGGTTCTAAAAGAACATAGATTAAAGCAGTTCTTAACAACAGGCAGGCTGTGGTCAAACGTAAGCCTATTTGCGTAAGCAAATTCTTCAAAACTTAAACATATGTTGCCCTTGGGTTTGGATTGGTTTAAAATACGTCACTGACTTAAACACAAACTTTGTCCTCTCCTTTCCCTAACACGATTTCCTCAAGTAAGGTCACAGGATGTATAAAAAAATAAGTGCACTTTCAAGGTACTTTGACCATTATTAATTTTATCACGTACAACCTCACTCAATAACTTGAATTAACCAGTGATTTATTGAACAATATTTACTAATTATGCTCGTTTTCAAAATTATCATTGACAGAAAGAAATAAAATTCTTATTATTTGACTACTTCATAAAAAGACCTTGAAAGAAAGAAAACGTGGTTTCCAATTTGGATCTGAGTGTATGTGATATTGTTGTACTTAATTCAATCGAAACATACTTAATTTTTTTACATCGTGAGCAAAATTGATTAAAAAAAAATTGTATGATAATGTTTTTATGCTTTTAAATTATGTGTGCCATATTTATCCACAACTTTGATAAAATATGATTCGTTATGCAATAAATTAGGTTTGTTTCTACTTAGGGAACAGTGCACCATCCAAATCAGTTCAGTAGTTTTTGTTATTCTCGGTTTTCCGCATCATAATGTAGGGATTGTAGGTGCAATAATATCGGTAAGTACATTTTTTCAATTGCTTCTTGTACACGTTCATTTGTACATATGTTACGGCTAATACCCGAAGTGCGGCTACATCTAGTTTTAGCCGGTTAGAACTAGGTGTAGCCACTTAGTCTTGGTTAAACCTAGTACGAGCCGATTGTTTTCGGGTAAAACTAGGTCTCAAGTCCTGTTGTAGTGCAAGTGTTGGACTCGAAGTCACTTGTCTGTGACAGAAGGTAGATTAGGTTCGTTAGGTTGCTTTCTACCACGCACATGCGACGACGAGCGAAGCGATGAAGAGCCAACTTCTTTCAAAACATGTCTCGATTCGGGGTTTAACCAAGACTAAGCGGCTACACCTAGTTCTAACCGGCTAAAACTAGGTGTAGCCGCACTTCGGGTATTAGCCGTAACATATGTACAAATGAACGTGTACAAGAAGCAATTGAAAAAATGTACTTACCGATATTATTGCACCTACAATCCCTACATTATGATGCGGATTTAGCCGTAACACATACATACATATTACATATACTTTTATGCGTTCGCGTCAGAGTTAAAAATACAATCAAATGTAAAACAGAACTCTCAAGCTATCAGCGGATGTTCAACATCATCTGCCCAGATACCGACAAAAATAATCAAACAAGAAAAAACATGCTTTATTCCTTGGTAATAAGGTCGGTTAAAAATAAAGTGGTCTATACGTGTATGGCCTAGTTACGATATTGCGAGGATTTACGGTTGAATACTCGGGAGCACTTTCGTATGAAACTGTTTCCAATTGTAGACTTATATAGTGCTGATATCAAGTAAATTCAGTTGAACATTGAAAGAAAAGATCTTCAAAAAGAATCAGTTTAATTAATTTTCGTTTTTTTTTTGCGTTTGATAGGTTTTTACATTTGACTACAGCCTGCCTGATGTTAGGCATTGCTGCAGCCTAGGGTGTAACACGCTTATCTAGAAGATACCTATTAACTCTAGATTTGAAGACCCCTGGATTGTAGTTCGCAGGAAATACAAGTTTCTGGTGAAGATTTAAACTTTAGGTCTTTATTAATGCATAACATGTAGGACTTAAAAAAAAAATACAAAAAATCTTTA
The DNA here is from genome assembly GCA_964023185.1 of Macaria liturata. Taxonomy (NCBI): domain Eukaryota; kingdom Metazoa; phylum Arthropoda; class Insecta; order Lepidoptera; family Geometridae; genus Macaria; species Macaria liturata. The sequence goes on along the minus strand of OZ026807.1, from coordinate 910,957 downwards.
CATATTTTTTTAAGTTTATTATATTACTTATACGACACAAATGTAAGAATATTTTATTTATTCATCAGGTGATATATTTCATCTGGCGAATGAATATGTCGAGCCCCATTTTCATTTTAAAACATACCGTATATCGACATAATATGTAAATATATGTAATATGTAACAAACACTTTTCATATATATATATATTTTTCGGAGGGTCCTGTAAACATCAGATTTTAATTTCATAAAATATTCAAAATAAACTTTATTCTGACGCAATAAGAGCGATATTTTTAAGAACTAAATACATTGCAATAGGTTTTCAAAAAGACCCTCTAAAATACATTTTAATTCCATCCTCATCATCAGAAAAATTAACACCAAAAATAAACTTTATAACTACGTAACAAGATATTTAACAAATAATATCAATGGTTTATCAAGAAGGCCCTCTAAAAATATTTTAATCCCATCCAAATAATAGAAAACTTAAAAAAAATACTTTATTTTGACGCAATAAGACCGTCTTTTTAAACGATATAAAATCAACTTATCAATCGTTTTTCTAGATGGTCGTAATGGAATACCTTAGAAGAGCTCTTAGTTTAATGGCATTTTTAATCACAGTCGTTAGGCCACGTGGCACGCTATGTTATTTAATGGTTTGTGTACACAATGGCCGAAGCTTGGCCCATGACCCGTAAGAATTTAGATAGTTACTGAGAGTCGTTAAAATTGTGTATGGCTTGTTTCTTTCGATGTTTCAAATGACGCATAATATTATTGTTTTTTGAACTACTTTATAAGACAGAATAGTCAAATCGATTGAATTATTATGCACCAGATTTTGTTTGACACTCATAAATGTACAAAATTAAGTTTAGTTTTTACCCAAATGAAGAAATAAATGAATGAAATGAAATGTTTTGTTAAATATGGTTTAAAGAAAAAGTTAATATTTATGGCGGAATTGCATACTTTTTATGAAATAGAGAATACATTTATTATGACCAGCATGACATGCGTTGCGTTGCGATAAACATAACACAATAATTTAGACAAAGTATACACTATTCATCCGAAGTTCAGTAGAATAATTGATTAGTAAAATTAAACACAAAAAGTGCAGTTATATTAAAGAAAGATTCATGTTTTAAAAGATAATTCTAGGCATAAATTGCCAACACCCAATTCATGGGCTAAAGTGATAGGCCATGCGTTGACCCACCGTCTCAACGACCCATTATACAAACAACTATGTAAATATAAGACCGGTCCGGCCAAATTTCCATTACGAAAAGTGAAAATGCTTTAAAAACGCGGCTACGAAGAAACTATAGACAAATTACAGCAGAGGCACCTAACTAAAATAAGTCTTTTTTAACTAAAATAGATACCTTCTTGGTGCACTGTTACGTCCTATACTAATTATAGCATTGCTTAACATCAGACAGACTGTAGTTACACTAGAATCTATACGTAGTGACAAAAAACATAAGTCCACGTAAGGTAAGAAAGATTAGTTCGTGTGTGAAAATCGAAACTTAGTTTTACAAGCGAACACTGTTGTCCAAGATGGCATATCTACTCAAATTCTTATACACTATAATGAGGTGTCTATTTTGCATAAAGTCGTTGCAATAAACTATGAGCGATTCTGTGCACCGGATGTTTACATTGGAGACAACGGTAGGCTTTTTATTATCATAAAATTACACAATACGTAGTATTGGCGTAGTATATTGCCAGTATAGTTGACTGCTCCGTTAGCTTAGTTGGTAGTGGCTCTGCCTTCTAATCTAGGGGTGCGGGTTCGATTCCCGCATAACACAAGTAATTATGAATTTTAAAATTTGTAATTACTTGTGTTGAGTCTGGTCGTTTCTATGTATAATAAGTATGTATTTACAAAAAGAAAAGTATATATGTATTATATCCGTTATCTAGTACCCATGATACAAGCGTAAGCTTAGTATGGGGCTAGATGGCGCTGTGTGATATGTCCTGAAATATTTATTATTATATTTATTATTATTATAGTTAGGGTTCAGTCTGAAATGTTGTCTTTAGACTGGATTTTTTTAATAAACAAGTTGGGCAGGTTTACATATTGATTTGTTAATTATGTACTATGTAAATTATTTTATTAATTCACACATTCATACAAGCTAAAATGTTACCTACGGTAATAACTTATTTTTTTAGTATATCTACATACGTCTAGAAAAATCCAAGAAAAGTCGATTTCAGAGAAGACAAGTCTTATACTAAACTTACATACGAACTACAATCCAGGGGTTTTCAAATCTAGAGATAATAGGTATCGTCTAGGTAATCGTGTTGCACCCTAGGCCGCAGCAATGCTTTACATCAGGCAGACTGTAGTCGAACGTAAACCTATCCCACGTAAAAAAAACTCATCTAGATACCTTTAGACTTAAAATGCGATATAATAGCTTATTGACAAATTAAAATACAACTTTTAATCCAATCAACATATTTCTTCACGCAAATATACAAATAACTAGCCGAAAAAGCCTTTTATAGATTCACGTAACACGGTTGACATATACAAACGAAATAAACATATACGGAACCTTACTGTTAATTTGTCAGTCACGAATATCGCTAGGTCATTGAAAATGAAAATATTGCGCAAGAAAGCGAGTTTTTTTATTATTTACTTTGTGTAAATATTCGACTTTGATGTAACTAGCTTTAACTTTGTTTTTTACCTAAAAGAAGGCTTTATTTCGGCGTTAAAAAAAATACTATATGATAACTATTAAATGAGATAATGGATTCCCGTGGCTTCCTTTGCGAAGCTTCGTGATAAAAAGTAGTCCTTATCAATTTCCTATTCTACCTCAATATCAAAATCACGATGATTCATTCCTTCATTGCGGAGAGATCGAGGAACAAAAGATTATAAGAATAAGTCTGTCCGATATTCCATGCTACACTGCATGTTTAAAAAAAACAGACAAACTTTTTATTATTTAATTATTTCATCAATATCAGCCTACAGTGTTCCTCTTCTGGACACAGGGCTCTTCTATAGCACGTGTCTAAACCTTTTTAATCATTTATGAATCTGTAAATCACTTCGAACGATTTGGATTGATTGCAGTGTTACAATAACACAAAATATTATTGTAATGTCAGTGCTCAAAACATTGTATAATAAGGCACCTTGTTACATACAATATAGATCCACTATTTCATCATGTCAGCCCGTGTTCACCCACTGCTGAGTATAGGCCTCCTCTCCAACGTGCCACATAGTACGGTCTCCAGCCTGTCTGATTCATCTCCTACCAACTTGTTTAGAAATGTCATCCGACCATCGAGCTGGTGGTATTTAACTATTTTCATATTGGATTAAAAATGGCTTTAGTTTTTTCTATTAGTATTAGTTTTCAAATAGGTAACTTCTTGTTTAAATGTTTGAGGACCACAAAATCCGAGGACATGTGTCTTCTGTGGAAGGACCTGGGCGCCCACCACGATGTATCTTCACAAGAGAACTCCCCTAGTGAATAAATTCTGCGGGGGAGTCACGACCCTCAGTAATAAGGAATACGACTCAAAGGGAAGGAAATCTTACCTTACTAACATTAAAATAGTAAGCTTAGTCCATACTAAGCAAACAATGTTTTTGTAAGTAAGTAAGTAAGGTATAATTCTGCAGAAATGTCCCGTAATATTTACTTAAAACAGTTAGCAGATTTTTAGAACACACACATCAATAACAACAATTACATAAAGAGACATCAAATCTGCCACAACACAGCCCCAACTCAGCATAATGCGTTGTGTGGAATCAACCAGCGCTGGTCTTACGTTGGGGCTGTTATTGTTTGGGTATTTATTCATACAGTTTACAGTAAAATATCTAGCATACTATCTCAAAATAGACTAGTCTAGTCTAGACTTATTGCAAAATCTTCCTACGTTTGCTAACAATTCGCTTCCTATATTGGCGGCCAACGGTGATTCATACCGTTCATTCTATTGTGTGAATTGCATATTGTGTTCCCATTTGGTCGAGGTGTTGGGCTCTCTTTATATGGTTCTATGGAGTGATTTTTATCGATCAACAGGATGTTACGTGTTTACTTTTGTGTTGTTTACTTTTTGGTGTGAGAGAGTGGACAACCCTCGTGTAAAGAGATTTCCAACCGTCTTAAAAGTCTGTAACTTTCTCTGACAGTCATGATGTGTCAAAACCATGGTAATAAGCTTTGTAAAGTTCATTTATGGTTTATATTTTTTTTTGGTATTTTATTATTTATTATTTTTAATATTTATTTAAATTACCCAAATACTACTTTTTCACGAGCCTTTTGCCCAAATGGAATACACAGTCTTAGACACAAGTGTTTGGAAATCATGAAAATCGGCATAATTATACTTAAATTTAATCAAATTTAATGACTAGCTACATAATTATGTAGCATAATTAGTACTTTTCTGATCACGCAAGAACCTCCCAATCAGCTAAACCACGAGAGTGTAAATGGTGCATTGCAGATGTCATTCACCAACTTCCGATGATCATGAGTTGAGTTTGTAAATACCAACGTGTTTTGGCTTGGATTCAATTTTCAAGTAATTAACTGAGCAGTTTATAAATTAGGTGCACTTTAAGGTAAGTTTGTAAAAGAATGTAGACTTAGTTAGACTTTGAAGTAAGGAAGTTTGAAAGATTTTTTTTAACAAAATTCGTGGATACGTACTCGTATTTTTGGTGTACAATTAAGATATGTCGATTGCTTGAGTGTGTCTTAACCCTAAAAGTTTATAGTTTATAAACCGCATCCGGGGCATTTAACATTGTTTTAATACTACCTCACGTTCATAACAAGTGCCTAGAAAATGAATGGTGCTTTAAAACATCATTGTTTGATCACCCGTCCAATTAAGAATTGACTGCATCGACAGTTATTTAACATCGGTCATCGCACGTGAATACCTCCACTAACTAGATAAGTTTAACCAATTTAAAAAAAAATCGATATCCCGTTATTACATAATTGATATACCTAGGTATCTTCTAGGTAAGCGAATGCTTGACATCATGCAGGCTGTAGTCAAACGTAAACCAATCCCACGTAAAAAGAAAACAAAATATCAATATTATCGATTTACTCTTACTGTCAGTTAAGTTAAACCATGTCAGAGGCCCTTAAGGCGGTTTGAAAACTCTGTCATCAGAGTTATGGCCACTTTCATGAATACGAACTTACTAACACACTATGCCTATGTTACACTTTCAAAGTTGAATAATAAAAGGTGAATCAGAAAACCATGTTAATAAATGTGCATGATTATACAACCGGAATCTTCCCGTTGGTTCTAATCACGGTATACTGTTACTAATACGAGTAGCCGCAAACTCACGCGGTCAAAAACTGGGGCAAAACCAGAGGTTTTATTAGTTTTTTAATACTAAACCAGTAGTGTCTACGTTAATCCGGGATAAAAGTAGTGTTAATGCGGGGATTAATCTATCTACATAGTAAATTAGAGTTGTATTATTTGGTATAGTTTAATGTATCGTTTAAGTTAGACTAAGTTAAATTTGTTTGTAAAAAAATAATCCTCTTTATTACAGCTATTTAAGCAAAAAGAAGTAACAAACAAACGCACAAACTTTCGTATTTTTAGTATTAATGGGAAGGTAGATTGGCTTGCATTTGACCATAATTTACCTGATAATAAGCGATTATGATCTAGGATGGGATTCAATTTATGTTTAGGAATGCTGTTCTATATATGTAAACGGTTATCATTTAAATTAAAATATACGCAGCGAAGCAAGCTCTGATATATTCCGGCAGCCTTGATTAAGAGCCATTTGCATTCAAGTACCTGCAAGCTTTTAAGCTTCGACAAGAGTCGCTTGCGCAGGCTTCAGGCGAACTGATGGTTCAATAAGAAAGCTTGATGTTATGGATGACTGTCCATTGTAACTAAATTTCTTCTTCTTATCGAATGAGAGTAGCTAACTCTGGTGTCGAGAGTTTTCATCTACCCTAAGGGCCTCTGACATGGCTTAACGGCTGCCGTACTAGACAAACAGCCGGGACCTACAATTTAACGTGTCATCTGACCCACGGAAGCGCCCAAAATGGAATGCCACTTTTCGTTCACCCATCCAAGAACTGACCGCGAAAATAATTATAAAATCAACAACAAAACAACGTTATATTTGTCTGTTAATATATGGTCCGTCACTTCTTTACGCCAGAAAAATAGGACCAAAGACTCTAACAAACCAAAAACACTAGCTATAATATAATCACAAACACTAGTGGTCAGAACTGGGTCAAAACCGTCGAATTAAATTCTCGTTCTGGAATGTAGCAGATAATTGCCGGGTTATCGTTAGTGGTGATGGATCTTACAGGTTCTCAACCTTTTTGGATTTGAGTTTTTTGTAGAAAGAGCAAAATGTGCGAATCGCGAAATTTGCTACATAATGGGCAAACTTTGTCAGTTGAAAAAAAACTATGAGTCAAAAAAGTGGCAATAGTTTACAAATCATTTATTAATAACTCTATAGTTACAAGTCAGAAGTCGATGTAAGTACATACATATTGTGTTGTTTACAATAGTAAACATAATAACAATAAAAATGTATTGTATAAAAGTTTCAGTCATCATTCGCATAATATAAAAAACTTATTCGTTTGGGCGCATTAGAATCGTTTCCTATGTGCCTTATTTCTAAGCCTTCTTATTTTATATCAGTGAGCGGAGTAACACAACAGTAGGTACAAACAAGCTATTTCCTTTTGAGTGAGAAAAAGTTTAAGAAACGCCGTACCGGCAATTCGACTTATACCGGCCATAAAAACCCACAAGAAATTACGGGAATACGGCTCTAAAAGCTGGAGAGATATAATGGCAAATGAAATACCGTACTTAAAAGGTGCCGTTTGAAAAGATACGGCTTTACAGTTATTGTACAGGAAATCCTTTACTTATATCGAATGATGCTGGTATAAGTTAGTCGATCTTCGCCTTTGTAATTTCGTGACGGTTCTACGAATAGGTAATACGTACTATAGAAACATAACTGAGAGATCAACGGCCGCCGCCGCGGTTGAGTTGGTGTACGAGACAACTCTTTAACGACCAATTGTGATTAGGCATTCGGCAAAGTTCGGCTACTTCCGGCATCTTAACCAATCATGAATAAGCTTTGTGTGCGAGTGGTGTGTAAGAGGGATGGAAAATAGAAGCATATTCGACGCGACATTTATATGTATTTGGTGAGGTGTAGCCGGGTAAAAACGTGGTGAAAATCTAGAAAATTCTTCAATACTCCATTTTGAATTCCCCTGGGGTACTCCAGCTCAGTGTAGACAGGGGACAAGCTCCATCCATCACTTATAATCCACTAGAGCAGGATAAAGTATCGATCACGTTGTGACACGGGACGGACTCAGAAAAGTCGGTTAGAAGTCCGTCTGCTTGTATTCCTCATTACTTGAGGGTCGTGACTCCCCCGCAGAATTTACTCAGTCAAAAGCTAGTAAAACCAAAGAAATTCTTCAACACTCCATTTTGAATTCCCTAGGGTACTTCTCATATTTCATGATTGCCCAAAAGAAAAACACAATACAGTATATATTATGCAAAAAATTTAGATCCATCTGCGACAAATATTTGAGTGGGTACTTTAGCCGTCTATTGCCAGAGGGGATGTGAAGAGTCTAGACTATATTGGAACATCGACCCTTGGTTTAAGACTCTTTGAGGTCTTTGTTATGTTATAAATTCTTGCTAGGTTGATATATACTTTTTACCCTCTTTCACGCTGTAATAATTAAATAAATGACATAGGTAAGTATTCTTATTCTGCATACATAATAATTCAATTCAATATTCATTGATATTATAATAGCTAGTTATAAAAACAAGTAATTTCATTTCTAAATAGTATCTAAGTATCTTAACAGTTCATTTAATTATTTTAGGTGTTAAGTTCACCTTTATTTTAGTATGGGTTGTATCCATTAGACTATTTGTAGTCTTTATGATACGCGGAAAGAGAAAATGACACAATAACCTGAATCCGTCCCAGTCTTTTCCCCCAATACGATGAACAAAGTCGATGACAAGGCACCGTCATATTCTAGTACCTACCTATGTGAGCCACACCATTAACAACTCTTTTGTAAGCCACAATCACTTTATTAACCCGCTTTGTAGGTTGTATTGTTGAAATTATCAGGGTAGCAGGATTATTGTGTAGGCATGAGTTTCAATATTATTGAAGGGTAAATTAATAGAATATGTTTTGGTTTTTAGGGCGCTAAATTTTTTACAAGTTATATCTATAGGTATGTACCATATAATAAGTTGTAATATAAGTGGACCAAAGATGATGAGAATAATGGTTTCTTAAATATTTCACTTTACAATTTTTTTTCTGGCGATTATTGCTTGCTTGCAATAACTAGACAACATATTTTAATGTTTGAATAAAACATAAATAACTTAACCTTTCAGTTTAAAGAAAATGTAAAATAATATCTTATATCATCAATCTTTAGGCTTTACATAAATAAGTGTTGTTTAAAATACTTAAGCACTGTTTTCCGTCGCATTCTACCATCTAATCGCCAAAAGGTTACTATGTGAGTTCAAATATTTATCTGTGAGCGAACACAAAGACATTTTAATTACACTTGAAACCTCTTATCAAGGTACACAGACACACACACAGACAGGTATTATACAGAGCTAATGCGAAATATTATTAACGGTCCTACCTATACGGACAATTACAACCATGTGGTTATAATAGAAATAAAGGCTTTTAATTTTTTTTAATGAAAATCTAAAGTTATTAAAGTTTATAAAATTTGTCACAAGTTTCTTTATTTTATTTTTATTTATTTGTATGTATAATAAGTATGTATTCACAAAAGAAAAGTATATAAGTATTTTATCCGTTATCTAGTACCCACGACACAAGCGTTTCCTTAGTGTGGGGCTAGATGGCGATGTCCAATTTCCCGAAATATTTATTATTATTATTATTTATTAAGTCTAAAACATAATGTTACACCATAAATATATATGTACAAATATACAATATACAAAATCAAAATAAAATTTGAAACAAAATGAAATAAACATTTTTTATTTTTATTTAAAAAAAACGTTTTTTTTAACCTTTAAGTATATTAAACAAAAGGAAAATAAAGTTTTTTTTTATTTTATTAATTTTACCTATACGTTCAGGAATACGAAACTAACCGAGATATAGCCTTATAGGTGCCAAAAGCAAAAAAATAAAGTAGCCTCTGGACGCTTCCATGCTTCGAATGATACGTTAAATGTAGGCCGCGGTTATTCGTCACAGTAAATCACTTTTGAATCTATGTCTACCTAGTCTTTGGGACGATTTGAAGACTTGTTCGTTATTAATCATACTAACTTTGTAAAGCCGTAAGTTAACAGTGTGTTTATTTCTACTTCCCGATCAAACAGCTGAATCGATTAGAACAATTATAGGTAGGCGTAAGGAGATAGATTTACATTACATTACGTAAAATTTAACATTTTCAAATAAATTTAATTCCTGCATTAACACAGGCTGCTTTTTAACCCTTGTCAACGCGTTTACACTATAAAATTTACTTTTACAGCAAAGTATAAAATTAAATTCCATAAGTATAGTAGGTACCTTTGTATAAAACGCTATTTTCTCAACCCTTATCAGCGCAAACATCTTATTATAATTGCTCTGACTGTCTGAATGTTGACCTAAAAACAACAATGAACGTTATGTCAAGGTGACACGACAGTATTAGGCCTTACTTCATTTAGGTAATGTATTGTATTATAATATTGTAGTGTTATGTGAGGTTATGACGGAATTTGGATTATATGAGTTTGCTACTGTTTGAGCATTGGGAAAAAGGAAGGGTGTTATAGGTTTGATGCGTTTGTTTGTGTGTTTGTGCTCTTCCCACAAACAAATGGATAAATGATTTTTTTACATCAGCTCATTAGAACCCACTGCTGGGCATAAGCTTCCTCCCGTTTACGCCAATAACTAGTAATGCTGATAATATGAGTTCGAAACCACACACACACACACACACAAACAGACATTTAGAGATCACATCAGATTTTTGTGTAAAATGTTGTCAAAACGACACCTAGTTTACACTACCAATAACTTATCATACTTATATAATGAAAAGCCAAGTTAACTCTACAAGCTCTAATTCCATACTATTACTTATTACTTACTTATTTTACACTAAGTTATCTTATACTTACTTATTTTACACTAAGTTATCTTATACTTACTTATTTTCACACTAAGTCATATCACAAGTCCCACGTCAAACTTACAACGCCTCTCTTTCTCGGGGTTCAGAAGAACAATGAACTAAGTTCATGTCAAGGTGACATAGTGACTTAAGCATTACTTAATTTAAGTAATCATATACTCGAAATATTATGTGAGAATTTGACAGTTGGTATTCGGCTGGTATTTTTATGTGATATTTATTGAACGTTAAAATATTAGGGACACTATTTATAGCACAGAATATGTAATAGTACCTATACGTAGGTTTTATAAAGTCTTCTTCTTCTTATCGAATGAGAGTGGCCAACTCTGTTGTCGAGAGTTTATCAAGCCGCCCTAAGGGCCTCTGACATGACTTAACGACTGCCGTACTAGACAAACAGCCGGGACCTACAATTTAACGTGTCATCCGACCCACGGAAGCGTCCAAAATGGAATGCCACTTTTTATTAAGTAATATACATATATTTGTAGGTTTTCTGATATAAGTGAACCTTTTGCACATAAAACAGTAACAAGATTTCCACGAATTCACCAAAACTACATATTTTTCTTTGCATTTCGTAAAGGGACGTCGAAATTGTTGTATGCTTTATCTGATTTTTTTTCTCGATTTATCAAATATTCGTGAATCCAAATTCAGATTCAGATATCTATGTATAACAAACAGCAGTTACAGTATAACCAAAGTACCTACTTGGTTTTGATGTTCTAACCTTCCCCTTAAAGGTTATGCGTCGGTTACCAGTACGCTTGGGGAAATGATGATTCAAATTAGACTTTGTGATTATATATTGATTAATTCACCCCTTTTAAGTTATTGGCGCATGACAGAAAACGAAATATAATGAAAACCTTCTTACCGACTACAAAAAGGAGGTTATCGTTTTGTATTATTCTTTGTATTCATTTTTTTTGTTTGTAGTTGATATTGTTTATGTTAATGTAGGTATTTGGAATAGAATATCTTGTGAGGTTTTCATTTTCTGTATTGTACGTTGTATCCAGTTTTGGATAAAATTTGAGACCGATGATTGTATTTCTTTTGTGGAGGAGTCACGACCCTCAGTCATTAGGAATACGTCTCACAAGGAGAAAATATTCACGCAAACTGATAAAAATTGCTACTAGTTCGCAAATAATTTCAATAATCCTATAGCCATGTTTTAATTAAGTTAAAGTTATAATTGAATCAGTTTACAAACTAGCTTAACAAGTAAACTGTACAACGTGCAACCTTGCAAGTTATTGCTATACTTGACGTAATCAAGTTACGCCAACTTTTATAACTTTATCGAGCTTTTATAGCGCTTCGAGTGCTCGTTTTATAACTTTAGATTTTTACTATTTGTTGCGTTCGGGCATATCGTAATATGTCATCGGCTTACGGTATTTCTTTCTATAGATTACTATTTTTAGACAACTTTTTTTTTTACAATAAATGGGTTTGCTCTTGACCGTAATTTGACTGATGGTAAGCAATCATTACGGTCTAGGATGGAACGTGCTTACCCAGTAAAAAACTATTCAAACTGACCTATATCATCAATCTGGGGGCACGGCAGTGCCCCCGCCAAGTCGAGCGCGAAGCAAACACTGCCGTACCATCCTATACTGGAACTATTTTGCCGCATTTTCAGGCCCCTATTTGAGATTCTCTGGATGGGACTAGAACCCTGAATTTTTTGTCATCTAGTAAGCTATATAGACACATTTGAAAGCCAAAATTTCAAGTCGTTAGATCATTTAGTTCCGAAGCTAAGGGAAAGCAAAGTTTCGCATTTATGACACACACTCACAAAGAAATCGCAGTCACGAACTTTAGACTTGGCACGACCTTGTCTAGTTTTCATTACTTTTTAGATATAAACAAGCAGCTCCATCGAGAAAGGCCTAACTTTAAAAAAAAATGCTTTGGTTGATTTTATTTTTAGCCCTTGTTGACCCACTGCTGGGTATAGACCTCCTCCCCTAGGTGCCATAAGTTCCGAACTTGTGCCTTTCGACCTTTAGGTATGTCATTTGAAAGTTATTTCATATTTACATCATTATTTCAGCCGTTTTTGAGATGAATAATTATGTTGGTTATATTGGTAACAAAACAAGTTAAATAAATGCTTTCTTTCCAAGTTGGTTTATTATTTTCAAAATACTACAGAGGAGCTTTTCCAAAGAAAAAGTTAATTCGAAACGCGATTTTAACAAAATTAAGATCTAAGACGTTATACAGTTATTGCAATTTTTAATTATCGAAGCACTATTTCAACAAGTCAAACCTAAGATACCTAGGCATTATAATTATAACACTAGCCTGTAATACTATGAGAACTAATTAGCACTAGTCCACATTAATACTAATTAGGTTTTGAATAATTAAGAGTACTTTATGCTCCGAACAAATTATCACATGGAGTTTTAATTACACATATGATTGACCAAGCGAAGCGAGTTCTTAGAATAATTTAATTCCAGTCGCATTAGATTCCTTTCTATATGAACTACGTCTATTTATAACATCTTTGTTCCCTTTGAACTATATTTTATCGGTTTTTAAGTCGAGAGCTAAGCTGTTTCTTCTAGGCAAGCGCTTTAGTCTACTATTTACGTAGCAAACGTTGTTCTACTCATGTGATATCCTATATCAAATGAGAGAAAGATAAATAAACAGATATTTTTAACGCAAAATACTTTTCCTACTATATACATACGCAGACTTTGATACAATCTAAACCAGACATCTTATTTCTGGACTAGGTACCTGATTTCACCATATTATAAAAACAAAAGTGTGTTTTTTGAAAATGAGAATTGTAACGCCTCGGATAACAATGATGAACAATCTGTTAATGTAAATCTAGACATATTCGGAATTAGTCTCAGTTCTTTTAGAAATAATTTATATAAGGTTGATCTTGCATTGCATTGCAACGCGCCGAGTGTACATCAGTGCTGTTGTACTGCAACGTTAACCCACAACAATGTAATGTTATGTATTTCACCTTGTTTTGCTTGCTACACAAATTATTTTTGTACCTTAGTCGTGTTTTTTTTATGATTTTGCTTAATATTTAGATTTATTGTAATTTTTGTATTATATGTATTAATTTAATAGTTTCACTTTAGTTTAACTTACTGAACATTGGATTTGTTTATAATCATGTTGTGCACGCATGTGTTTGATGCACAGAATGGATCAATACCTTTAAAATGTTATGCTGTCACTCATGTATCTTCTGTGTATTGTGTTGTGTGCCTAATAAAATAAATAAATAAATAAATGAATAAAACTGTTATGTTTACCTATAGCAGGAACCCTTGTGTTACTAATTAGAGACAGAGTTAGTTTCTGAAACACTAATTTTATGCCAGAAGAGTCGTATAATAGATATATATATATATATAGATACTTGTATCGTAATAGTTCTTGTCAATAAATAAACGATTGATTGATTTAATCCCAAAGCAACGCGAGCAAAGCCGCAATCAACCACTAGTCTCCTATAAATAAATACATGTTCTTACCTTCATATATTATTGTATATCTTGGCATCCTTCCCAAGCAATCTGCGCGGATATTGTACGCAAACTGAGTTTGCTGATGGAATACCGATACGTCAGGTTTGGACGGTAAAGTAATTGAAGTTCTTGGAGATTTTGATATGTTTCTAGGAAATCGGCTGACGTGTAACACACTGAGCAGACATTTAAATAAATAAAAATAAAAATTCCGGGACATTGCACACAGCGCCATCTAGTCCCACACTAAGCAAACGCTTGTGTCGTGGGTACTAGATAACGGATGTAATACTTATATACTTTTATTCTGTAAATATGTACATACATATTAAACATAAAAATTACCAGACTCAACATAATTTTGATAATAATGGTGTGTTCTTCTCGGTTTCTAAGTACTTGTTTCCTTTATAATTCGTATACATATTCCTTGTATCAAAATATTATGTACTAGCTGGTGCGTGCGACTTCGTCAGCGTAGAACAGTTATTACCATAAAAACGGTTCTAGTGAGTTAACCTTCAAAGATAGACATATACTGTTGCGGACATTTTGTTAGATCATTTTAAGAAGAATAATTCTTTCATACACATTTTTTGATATCTTGAACCGTTTTCGCAGCGCACGCAACGGAAGCCCTCAAAGATGAATATTTTTCCCCGTTTTTCCACATTTTCTATTGTTTCTTCGCTCCTATTAGTTGCAGCGAGATGTTATATAGCCTAAAGCCTTCCTCGATAAATGGTCTATTAAACACAAAAATATTTTTTCAATTCACACCAGTAGTTAGTTCCTGAGATTAGCGCGTTCAAACAAACAAACAAACAAACTCTTTAGCTTTATAATATTAGTAAGTATAGATTTATTTGTCTGCGGCATAAACAGCGCCATCTAGCCCCCTAACGCTTGTGTCATGGGTATCACATAACGGTTATACACATTGAACATTAAATAAACGCGGAAAACAAATTTTTGGGTGCCTTTAGAAAACCCCTATTTTACACAAAAATTATAACAGTCATCTCAAATGGTAATTTAAAATTCACTTATGTGGAAGTGTTGTTCAATAAAGACTAGCACTATTTTAGTTACTTAATAAAGGAGGATTGTAGTTCCTGGCTGTTTGTCTAGTACGGCAGTCGTTAAGCCATGTCAGAGGCCCTTCGGGTGGCTTGATAAACTCTCGACATCAGAGTTACGGCCATTGGCTTGCCCACGATAAGAGGAAGACGAATAAAGGAGGAAGAGTTTCTAAATTCGAATGAACAGTATTTTGTGTATTGATATTTTTTCTTTATATTTATCACGTACAAAACTTTATCTCTGCGGTAAAGGAGCGCTATCCGCTTGCATTCCGCGGTTAAAAGCTGTAAACACAGAATCACAATAACCTCACAAAAGGTGGACTCCAGACAACAAAGGCGAATTCGCAGACGAAATTATCTAGAGACGTCTGATGTGTTTTACAATTTCCTTATGAGTTTTTTTTTTTATTTGATGTGCGTGTATCCGCAATTTCGCATTATCACATCACAAAACGGCTTTATTATTTTAATATATTTACATAACATGGCCTTTAGAAGTTGAAGGATTATTCTTGTTCTTCAATCTTTACGCCTCATCATAGGCCACAGACAACAGCAAACTTGTTTTCGTCAAAAAAATAATGTCTGTGACAGACACAATAAAAAGATTAAGTTTAGTTTCTGGGTGAAAAGTTAGACAAAGAGAGATTTAAATAGATTGAATCTTAACCTTAAATGTATATTTTATAGGATTTTTTATAGGCTTGGGTTTTTAATAGGTGCTGGAATTTTCGCAACAATGCGAGGTCTGCCCGGTTCGATGACGCAGTCGCGGTAAATACGCAATCAAATGCCATAATTCAATAAGCAATGGACAGACCCGTAGGTACCTACGCGGAAGAGTACCGTTTAAACAGAGGAATAAGTCTTATTCTGATATCTGTTGAAAGTAGTGTCAAATCTTGTACAGTTTTGTTTACTTGTGTTTTGTGAGTCTGTGTAAAACAAGACTGTACTTACACGTTATTTTTGTGACTGTACAATAACACGTGTTTTTTTTAAATAATAGATATGAAGTTATGAGACTTCTCATAATTCAACAAATATTGCATGTATCTGCTGGTAGCAAAGTTAAGTTTGTTAAACAAAGTAAACTTCACACTGGGCCACAGTGTCTCTTGTGCTGTTGTCACTTCAGGTGACCAAATACCTGTCTATTCAATATTTATTTATTTATTTATTTATATATGCTATACACAATACAAAATTACATTTTAGAACTTATTCTAAAAGAAATGAATTGTGTGACCCTGTTGCTTGTTTAGTTTAGGGCATTGCACTTTTCTTACAATATCAACTTAAACACTACTTTACTTATACTAATTTAGTTTAGTTTAGTATAGTAATTTAGTTTAGTTTAGTATAGTTTAGTAATATAGAAAACTTACAACAAAACGTACGTCTCTTTAACAATTCTACTCATCCCCGCCCCCTCCAGTTCACAGCCGGTGCCGCGCGAATGTCAAATAACTCCCCGTGATCACCCCCTAGCACCCCATACTAGGTAGGGCTGGAATTACAATTTTATACACTTTTACAAAATTTATTTCGACCAAAAACCAAGAACATCTTCAAAGCGAGAGTGAATCGGTTCTTACTGGGTAAGCACGTTCCATCCTAGACTGTAATGATTGCTTACCATCAGACGAATTACGGTCAATAGTCCAGTCAATAAAGCCCAAAACCCCCAACAAATTAGTTACTCGGCCAACTTTGTGAATTTGTTCAGAAGGGTAAAATAAGTGACCGTGTGAGTTTGCACCCTTGTGGGGTGAACGGAAAGGGTTGAAAAGGGGTGAAAAGGTTTTTTTTATTAATAACATTGCCAGAAAAATTAGTTACTTTGTGCAAATTTGGAATTAAGTTTTTGTTACCGTTTTCTAACATGTATCAAATTTGCACACTTTTGCAACATACGGAACATTGTTTATTATTAAAAAACAATAATTATTGATAACACGAGTGAAAAAATTAGTTATTTAGATTTATGATCTTTCTTTGGTTTTCTAGCATGTATTAAATGTACACCCTTTGCAACTTACGGAACATTGTTTATTAATAAAAAAAAACATGATATTTAGGTGTCCGAGCCTTCGCTTGACCCACTTATTGAGATAACATCTTGGATTTTACGTGTGGCAACACTATTTTGCGCTATGGCGCCCCTCCATGCATCGAGTCATGTCGGCTCAACTCGGTATCGATCGCCTCCCCCCTCCCGCACAACGCTCGCCCAGCGCCGGGCGGACTCGTTTCCTCAGTACGTCTTGGATTTTTGACGTGTTAACACTACTGTGACTCCTACGAAAATGTAAGTCAACATTTGTTTTAATTTTTTTTTTTTTACTAAAGCAGGAAAGCCCTGTTAAAGTGCATTATGCACTTTTAAATGCGCAGGAAAGCCCTGTATAAACGCATTATGCACCTTTTAACGCACAGGAAATCCCTGTCTTAGAATTATGGTGCTAGTTAGACTTCTCAGGAAAGCCCTGAGTCTAATCTAACGTTTGCTATCAGGAAAGCCCTGTACAAATGCAATGTGCACCTTCAAATGCACAGGAAAGCCTTGTATTAACGCATTATGCGCCTGTTAACGCACAGGAAAGCCCCGTGGCGGTTAGAATTCTCAGGAAAGCCCTGAGTCTAATCTAACGTTTGTCGTCTGTTCGCAGACGACATGTCGTCTGTTCGCAGACGACATGTCGCCTGGGAAACAGCCGACGTCGTCTGCGCAGACGACATGTCGTCTGCGCAGACGACGTTCCGGCTCAGACGCTTTCACGTTCAGAAACAAGGCGGAAATTACCTATTGCTTGGTCAATCAAAAGTTGCCTATTTCATTTTGGGGCCTGCCGTTTCCCGCATGTTTTGAATTTTCAGCGTTAAAAAAAAAGGAAAAAAAGAATTGTTGAAAATTCAGAACACGTTGTATATAACTTGTCAAGCACAGTTACTCCAAGTTTCAACCCTTCACAGATATTTTTATCCCTGTTATCAGCGAATATCATGATTGTTTTATTAATAAACAATGTTAAGTTACAAAAGTGTGCAAATTTAATACATGCTAGATAACCAAAGAAAGATCATAATTCCAAATTTGCAGCGAGTAACTATTTTTTTCACTCGTCTTATTAACCATAATCATTGTTTTTTAATAATAAACAATGTTCCGTATGTTGCAAAAGTGTGCAAATTTGATACATGTTAGAAAACGGTAACAAAAACTTAATTCCAAATTTGCACAAAGAAACTAATTTTTTTGGCAATGTTATTGATAAAAAACACTTTTTACCCCTTTTCAACCCTTTCCGTACACCCCACAAGGGTGCAAACTCACACGGTCACTTATTTTACCCTTCTGAACAAATTCACAAAGTTTGGCCGAGTAACTAATTTGTTGGGGGTTTTGGGCTTTATTGACTGGACTACAAGTGCAAACCCATACCTTGTAAAAAAATGTGCCCTACGTTTCCACGTAGTTTCCAAGTTCATGAACTTGGCTAAGAAAACTTCCCCATTGATTAAAATCTGCGGGGGAGTTACATCACTCTCGACCCAAAATATAAAACCCACTTTTTGGAAACCCATCCTATAACTAACCGCGTCAACAGTTGCTCAACTTTAAGACTTACGAATACCTTCATCCTGCCCAACTGCAGTTTTATAACTATACAAATACAAAAATACAAAAAACAAAAGCTTTTTATGGGGCTAAAAAGTATAACAGCTATGTACATATTTACTAAGATATAAAATCAAATAAAATGTTTTAAAATGTTGAAGCTTTCTATACCAGAACTCTCCTAAAACTTTATTATGACCATCTATTTATGCTATAACTGTGTATAACTCCCCCAAACTTAAAGCTAGGGGTTTAACGACATAACGACTATTTTACGATATTTTATACTGTTTTACACTTGACAGCTTTAAATGTTAGACTTTGATGAGTTAACGTGAGACATGGAACATGAAGAACACGCTAACTTGTACTTATAAGAGGTTTTAGTGTTTTATGAGTTGTTAAGGTATGTCAGAGGCCGCAAGGGCGGCTTAGAAAATCTTGACACTTGAATTTGGCCTTTTGCCATTTGCCACAGCTGATAGTTTGATATTTCTTTATCACATTAAAAAAAACATTGTTAGTAAATTCTACATTTTATGTTAGTTTATTGTTGAAATGACCTTACAATGGTATCTAGTGTACATAATATAGATATCATTTACATATTGATAAAACTATTAATATATGATTGAGTGTGTATTGTATCTTTCAATTAATTTAATAATATAAATAAGATACATGTATATTGTACACCGCCTGTTTACAATTGTAAGTTATGTCCATCCAAAAGGTTGCCTGGAAGAAATCGCCTAAGGCGATAAGGCCGCCCAATGTGCAACATTTTAATTTAAGTATGTTTATTTCTGTTTTGTAATTTTTGTGTTTTTATGGTGTACATTAAAGTTATATTCTATTCTATTCTAATATCTGAATAGCAACATTGAAACTGTTTAGTATCGTTCAGTCGAAATGCTCTTATTATTTCGAATTTCGTGTTATTCTATAGTAATCAAATTCGCATTATATTGAAATGTTAAATAAGTTTAAGAATAATCTTAGACTATAGCTATGCCTAATATCGATCAGAATTTATTCTCCCGCGCTTTAAGAAAGTCTTTATAAGAAAGTTTAAAGTTAATTTATTCATATAACTTAATAATACACGTCAAAATAACAAAAGTTATTGAGTATAACAATATAAAAAACAATGTATTTAAATTAACATTATTGATTAAATAATTTCAAGAAAAAAAAGAAAGTTCGGTGATTTGATATTTTTGTTATTAGATCTCAATTCTTGATTAGATACTACAAGCGACACCGCAATGCGCTACTAGTCACACCATAGCACGCAAAAGTCATAAAACATAATCACAGTTGACATTTTTCTGATAAAAACATTGCTCAATGATTTATTAGACATAATTACTGATAATTTTATCAACACACATGTATTTGTGTTTGATAGCCCTAGCCTTCAAAAAGGCTATGTACACATGTGTATGTGTGTGTGTGTTTGTGCCTGTTTTAAATTGAAATTGAGTTGGCACAGGGCACAGCTTTTAGAGAGGGTGGTGGAATAAGTTTACCTACATTTTTTATGACGGCTAGGGCTAGTAAGTATGTGTGAAATGACATACTGTAGTTTCGTTTTAACAATAAAGCGTTATTAATTCTTGAAGAGTTTTAAAACGCCCTAGGGCATCAAAATCTGACGTTACGTTATCTGCTACTTAATGACAGCAAAATTTTCAATTATCATTAAAAAATTAAGGACTAATTTAACTAATCAATCCATGCAATAATATGTACTTAATAAACCATTGAAAATGAACATTTTGGAAATATATTTCATAATTATTATAATTACTTTACGTTGTCGTCGCAGCAGGTTAAACAAATGCACTTTTCAATTTATTATATTTTTTTCATTCATTCTCGTTTTCGTTATTAGTTTGTAAACAAAGTTGAAAGCTCCTCTTTTGCTCCCAGGGGTAAAAGTTCTACCATTTTTACCCCTTGTGGCATCGATTTTAGCTTCAAGTCACTGCAAAGGTGCTGTTATTAATGATACGACAAACCATCGACATAATACAGACAGGCTATAAAAGACAGACCTTAACAACAAACATAGTTGAATATTGGTTATCCTGGTTATCCCTAGGGGGTAGCAAAAGTCTAATGGCAGCAGCTCTGTATAAAAACCGGTATTCTGCCGAATCAAGCTGTTACAAGCCCAAATCCTTAAATTTTATTGCCAAAAACAATAATAGATTTAAGCTAACTTGTAATAACACTATCAGGTTTTTTTGAGATAAGATCGTACAACGTTGCTTAAAATCAGGCGAGTTGTGGTCAAGTATAAAAAAGACGATTAAGCTTATTTTGAAATTGAAAATTATCGGAAGATACCGAATGAATCTTGAGTGTGCCATCATTTGTTTCTTTGAAAGTGATGTATAGTGAAGTGCTTCGTACGGTTACAAAATAAAGCACTTAGTTTTTTTTTTCTTCTTGTTTCTCTCCTCAAGGAGGTTGTCCGTCAGCTCAGCGAACTTGTCTCGATCTTGCGCCAAGTGAAAAAGTTCTTCAACGCTGGCCCTTAGGCCAGTCCAATAATGTTCTATGTGTATAAGACAATCCCCACGATACTCCAAACCAGGTTTTCAGGTCACGATATTTGCCAAATAACAACCGAAAAAACGGAGACAAAACATGGCTGCTATATTATGCTATAGTATGATTTTCCATAGTGTGAAGGAAATAGTAAGGTTAGTAAAAATAAAAGTTAACTCTGTTATTTATTTTACGATTTTTTTGTAATCCACAACTTTTGCATCCACACAAATGACGCATAGTTACGAGTGTTAGTAATTAAATTAGATTGAATAGCATTGAAACAGCACTGTGCCAGTATTAAAGATTTTTCTTATTCGATTCCTTAGCTATTCCCATATTCTGTCGTCTGATTATTTAATTATTCTATTGAATGACAAAAAAAAACATCATCATCATAACAGCTCGTACCCACTGCTGAGTATAGGCCTTCGCGCCACATAGTACGGTCTCCAGCCTGTCTGACCAACGTGCTTAGAAATGTCATCCAACCATCGGGCTGGTGGTTTGCCTCTGGGTCGAATACTGCTTCTCGCATACCACTGTGACTGCTCGGGTCAATCTAGAGACTTCCCTAAAAAAACCGTACGACATTTCACTCTTACTACATGGATAAGATAGGCAATTGAAATAGTAAACTGTATGTCACAACAACAAAGGTCACTGCATCTTACATAACGACATTGTGCAAAATGGCGGGTACAGATGACACGGATAACTAGATGCCGCGATTGCATGCTTCTTGGATTTCC
This sequence comes from Macaria liturata, assembly GCA_964023185.1. Classification (NCBI taxonomy): domain Eukaryota; kingdom Metazoa; phylum Arthropoda; class Insecta; order Lepidoptera; family Geometridae; genus Macaria; species Macaria liturata. Next base: position 889,096 of record OZ026807.1, on the reverse strand, counting down.
TTAACCATAAAACCATTATATTACTCTATGCATAAAACTTTCTATAGATACGAGTCTTGTTTAAATAGTTTTATTTGCAAACTAGTAGATGTTCGCGGCTTAGGTTGTTTTATTATTTTTTATATATTCAATGTTCAGTCTTTCGACCCTCATCAGTTTTATTATATGTATGTATAGATAAAATGTATTAATATTATTGTGAATATGGACCAATGTCTGAAATAAATGATTTTGAATTTGAATAGACGACAGAATTAAATAAAAAACTTGCTAGCGATATCACCTTATAATTATAACCCAGGGGTCTTCAAATCTAGAGTAAATAGGTTTCTTCTAGGCAAGCGTGCTACATCTTAGACTACAGTGGCGCTTAACATCAGGCAGGCTATAGTCAAACGTAAGCCTATTTCGTGTTTAAAAAAGGTTTTTTCTGATAGCACCAAGTCACCAGCACAGGTGCAAATGTGCGTTGTCACGCAAGTCCCTGGGGGACGTTATTGATTAAATAGGGACAATTACCGCCGGTATTCCCTGCCCTTTTTGTTACCTACTTTACTGTATTAAGTTTGTTAGTGTGTTGTATGTTAATTGGAACGAAACACGTGAATTTTGACACTGAAAATATGTTCTCTAAGTTACAGATACTGTATTCTCCGCTTAAAGTAATATGTTTTTCGGAACAAAAAGTAGCAAATTTTTTTTTGCACCTGACCGCAATTCGACTGATGGTAAGCAATCATAATAAGCTAATTCCATTTTCGGGACCCTTTATTATTTCTAATTAAAAATCACACATATCAGTTGCCCAGTTGCGACGTATAGAGAAACAAACCTTAACAAACGGACAAACATAGGTTCACATAAGTAAAATAAATATTTTAATATAAAAACCACAGTTTCCAAGAATGTCCTTATTTCCCCTATTAATAAAAGCTCCCCATCTACAAAGCTCCAAGTAAAGCTAGCCTCGTTTAGGTGCGAAGTTTAGACGTTGATTGATAAACCACTAGCACTGTAATCCTTCCCGGCAGGCAGGGGGGTACTGGTGGAGTTTAATATAGAAAAAAATTAATTCAATAAACAAATAACCAACTTTTCACAGCGTCCATATAAGAAATGCGTGAAAACTACTCAACCGATTAGAATAAAACTTCGTTTTTGTATATATATATATTAAGAAAAGCTATGCACGGAAAAAATTATACACAAATTAGTTATTATTGGATACCCTTTAAATTATGTCCTGACGAAAAAGTACGTGTCTTATGAGAAACACTGTGGCGCTAACCTTATTTAGTTTAAAAACTGTATTACTTCAAACAGTGCATACATTTTGCTAATGGCCTTGGAAATTAAATATTATGCCGTAACAAACATAACTAATTGTATTACTTCTGCCGTACAAAAAACTGAAAAAGTTCAATTCAAAATCCCTACAAGACAGTGGTATATCCCCCAGACAGGCATACCGCAGGGCTCCCCTATACGACCCGCGCTCAATATATTTGCTGCGAAACACTACGCAGAATAAGTACCAGTAACATACAGAGTTATTGGTAACTTACGATAAAAAATTAAAGGCGACTTTAGTAGAATAGCTAATACATTAATTGTGACAGATTTATAGAAATTCAATATACACTCGCAGAGTAGGTGTTTACATCATGTCCAACCACTTGAGTCGCTTCAGGTTTCAACACAATTGCCTCACTGTCTTATCTATGACCAGTAAAAGAATAAACAATCTACGGCTTTCAAAATAGGCCAAAAAACAGTTGTTCCTTACACCATATCGTTGCAATTGTAGAAAAGAGATTATATCTTACAAATAGAAAAATAGTCCTAGAACAAATTTTGCTACTTACGATGTATTTAAGCTTCCTTTAAAAGGTTACGCGTTATTTAGTTAAGGTCTTCAAGTCGAGAGTAAACCGGTTTCTTCTAGGCAAGCGCGCTACATCGTAGACTATAACGTTGCTTACCATCAGGCAAGTTGTAGTCAAGCGTAAGCCTATATTATGTAAAAAAAAAAAAAAAAATATTTACCAGCACCCCTGTATAGGACTAGGTAAATAGCGGTACTCGCCTGACCCCATATGGTAGCTTATATGGAGAGAGGTCGTGAACTTGTACATCTAAAGAAGAACTACTCAACATACCAATAGATAACAACGAATGTGTATTTTTATTAATTTGTTATTTCTGTGGCTTCGGATGACACGTTAAATCGTAGGTCCTGGCTGAGTGTCATTGTATAACCCGGTTAATTAAAGATAACTTTCATAAATAGCAGCCAAATTCATTCATTTTTGCAGAAATGGAGAAGCTATATAGTGCAAAAGGATGGAATAATTTTGGCGCCATTTATACAAATACAAATTTCGTTTATTTGACGTAAATAATGTACAATAACATGTGAATCCTCTGACCTCGTGGTAGCCGTAAGACTGTGTTACGAGGCCAGAGTCATCAAAGAGTTATAAAACTCATCTTTAATGAATCGGGTTCTATCACTCACAAACGACCAAATAATGGAAAAAAGCCGATTGAATCAAGCAAAAAAACGTATTTATTTACATATTCTTGCCTTCCTTATGATGGTTGCATTCTATTTCTGTAAAAGTTTTTAACAACTGTCTTCATAAGTATTTCAAAGCTGGAGTTATTTTTTATGGAAGTTTATTTATGGCGCTACCGTTGCCTGTAATAAATATTTGATAGTCCTCAACGTCGCCGTTAAAATTAAAAATATTATCCCTTAAAATGAGTTCTAAAATTGTCTAGGCTAGATTTTATTTTTACATTATTAATTTTTTTATCTAAGATTGGCTTAGATTCGACCACAGCTCGCCTGACGTCAAACATCGTTAGTCTATGACCATGACATTGTATTTTAGTAACTTACTGCAAGGTAATTAACCCTCCTCTTTCTCTCTCCCCAGATGGATGGCCCCAGTGAGTCTGGCGATCCACGCGCCCGGCTCCGACTTCACTCCGACTGTGAACAGTATCAGATACCTGCGGGACTGCCTGGGGAACGACCTGGTGCGGCAATACGTTTCCTTCCATGTCTTCTTCCCCACCAAGCATATGCCCAGTCAGGTAAGATTGTATGGCTGTGAGTTTTGAAGTTCGTAACTAGACTTACCAACCAAAAGACACTGATGGACAAATACTTTGAAGCTGACTTGCTGCCTTTCTCGGTCTCTTTACCACTAAGCATATTGCCTATTAGGTCTGTATTCATTTTAGCGACAAGACAGTAAAACTACCTTGCCTGTTGCTGCAATGACCACAAAAAATTAAGTACGAAAGACCAACGTTAGATGGTGGCATCCAGCGTTGGACATCCATTAGGACCAAGAAATGACGATACACTACTGCTTGTTTGCACTATGCTGTGTTTCTTCAGATAGACCTCCTCGCGTCGTTTTCCTCACTGCTGAGGGTCGTGACCCCCGCCACGGATCATCTATCTTTCTACTTAACTAACAAACTTTTTTTTTCAAATTACAGATCCCAGACCCGGAAAGCTTCCTATCTTCCCCCTACAACTGCACCGGACTACCTCCGTACCAAGAAGTGAACTCATCCACCACCTACATGAAGCAGAAAAACCTGCTATACCCTGTCAATGTTGCCAGGAACATAGCAAGAGATGCTGCTTTAACACATTTTATACTACCATCGGATATAGAGTTATACCCAAGTCCCAATTTGGTGCCGAAGTTTTTGAATATGATCGCGAGAAATCAGAAACCGTTGAATACTTCGAGCAATCCTAGAGTGTTCCCGATCACGATATTCGAGGTTGATGATAAAGTTAAGGTATGTGTTTTTGTTATTATTTATGTATAAAGATTTCGATTACATTATTAATGACAAGAGATTGACGTTATGAAACAGCATCGACCATCATGATTGTTATTCCGTTTAATTAAAATATGTAAGGAACTAAACTTCATTAAAGTAAAGTAAGTGGCATATTTGTTTTTCAGTATGTAAATATGATTGTATTTTTTTATCAGAACAGAATATCAGCTTTACAAGTAACAGCTTTTGTTTAGTCCAAAGTTATTTAAACCAAAACATGTACAGCAATGGATGCCTGATCGAATCGAACACTCTCAAACTTAAACAAACGGATAACCTGTATTTGTAATTTAATTGTTCGAATTATGTTATTCTCAAGATATTTTGACGAGGCTTTTTCATTACTATTCTCTATTGATGACATACATAAAACTACTCTTTACAATGAAGACTTGTAAAAATAAAATTAGTCACTATATCTACGATGCTTTGTGGTTTGGTAATAACTTGATTCATCATCATCTACAGCCGGTTTCGTCCAGCTGCTGGATATAGGCCTCTTTCTTGATATGCCATTGGCTTCGATGTTTAGCCAGCCTCATCCAGGCCACAGATGTTATGTCGTCGACCCATCGGACGCCTGACGTTACAATGACCAGTCCTTGGCCAACACTCGATCACTGCCTTACTCCTTGTGACTTGATCATGTATGTTTTCTAAAACTATACCAAACATATTTCCAGGTGCCATCAACAAAGACGGAGCTACTGCAGATGTTGTCCAAGAAGACCGCTGTTCCATTCCACAAATTCGTTTGCCCCAACTGCCACAACATACCGCAAGGGAAGCAGTGGCTCAAAGCTAAGGAAACTGCACGTAAGTAATTATTACTAGGTACTAGTAGTAGTGGGTGAGTACTACTATTATACATACTGTCTAAGTAAACAACGCCACCGTTTAATTAAAAAATGGGCATTTAAAACGCTTGACACTAGTGCTGGTCAGTCTCATACTCAAATGGCATATTAAATTAATATCATACTGCAGTTTGAACAATATTACACAGTTAATATCGAACAAGCTATTAACATTAATACCTCTTATTTCTAAAACATTAAAAAAGCTCATTCCACTATTATTAAAAAAACTGAAATGTGTACAAGTGTGTGCTTTTTGCACGCTCAAACAACTAATCAGATTGTAATAGATTAACGACATACGCCATTTTAATCCTAGATATACTTGAGCAACATCGCTAGTATACAATAATTTAATTAGTAAGATTGCCAAAAACACAAGAACGCTATTTATGTCGTCTGCAACATCGGCTCGTATGGGGCATTCTAATTACGTATTACGGAGCAACGACCGAGACGTCTCAGGCGAGCGAGCGAAGTGAGTGATGCGGAGCTGAAGGCATGGGCTGAATTTTGCTTCTGTATTTTACATTGGGAAAGTTGTGGTCAAGCAAGATCCTATCTTGCATTAAAAGCATTAAATTGCATTTGCTCCATGAAAAAGGTGCACATAGATCAGCGAACGATCAGGGCAATCGGCGTACAAGAAGTGAAGCCTATGCTCAGCAGTGTGTGACAATAGGCTGACAATGATGATAATGTCTATTCTACCAAATATTGTCAGAAATAATAAACCTAGGCTTCCTAATAATGTCCAAATTATTGTGTATATTTGTATGTTCGTACGTTTGCCCACTAGTTTTTCTGTAGGGTGTTTCATAAATTCGAAAAGTTTCCGCTCGGAAACGAAACTATCAAAAATCGTACTCCCAAATAATCAAATAATAAATAATAGTAATCGAACTCCTTGTAACTTCTATGATTGGTGGATGACTGTTATTGGTTAAAATAAGTCAGTTTTGACGTCTGTGATTGGTGTATCGCTTACAAGCGGAAACGTTCCGAATTTGTGAAACCCTGAGCTGAACTCATAATGATATCGCAATGAGACTTTTCGTCAGTTTAGAAGATTTCAGCATAGGGAACATTGCAATAATTTATCATCGAAATCAGTTCCATAGTTTTTGCGATATAATGTCAGTGGCCAAGCCGAAAACGTCGATTAAATTATTCCAAATTACGGTTTGTTAAAAAACTAATAATGTATGTTGTATAGGTCTACTGTTAGCTTAACTATTAAGACTATGAGTTAGTCTGTGATATATCCCAGACGGCTCGGTTCCACTTGGATCGGCAATTTGCAAAATCATACTTTCAGCTTGAGAGTGCGTTTGGCGTAACATTATTGTTACGTGTAATGAATGAGTGATTAGTTGATATTTTGCTTTGATTTTTTTGTTGATATTTTTGAAAATGATGGAAAAAGACAAAATAGTGACTAATCCTGTCACTGATTGATTTAAGTCTATGAGTATTTAAGATAACTTTTTGATTAGTGTTTATTTTTTTCAATGATTAGTTGTTCGTGGGTCGGATTTGGATTCGGACACGTTAAATTGTTGGTCCCGGCTGTTTGACACATGTACTGCGGCAGTCGATAAGCCGTGTCAAAAGCTCTTAGGGCGGCTTGATATATTATATAAACATGATATATTGATACAAACTTTCGTCACCAAAGTTACAAAAAAATACAAAATACAAAATCATTTATTTGCCAAAGAAATTATGTCACAAAATGCTTGGAATCCTCTGACCTCGTGGTAGCCGTTAGGCTGTGTTACGAGGCCAGAGTCTTCCAGTATATGTCTAGTTTAATTATAGTTACGTCTTATGAGCTAGGTTACACAAACAATGCTTTTATTTTATTTCAATATCTAACTACCCTCAATTTGTGTACAAATTCAAGTGGTATGACAACAAACAGTGTAGGCAAGCAATGAAGGCAGTCACTCACACACGCACAATCGTACACCTCGCTCACACCATCGACTTCATAATCAACCGACGCATAATGTGAACACTAGTTTGAAATTCATGTGTCAAAATAAATCTATGTATTATGTCAGCCACCAGTATCTTTCGATACATATATGTAGATGCAGTTTTGTTTCTTAGAAAATTGAGATTGCGATATTGCAGTGAGCGGATTCATTTAACTGCAATGAACATACTTACAAAGAGTTGGCCACTCTCATTCGATAAGAAGAAGAAGAATGATTAGTTTTGATAAAGAGTTAAAAAGACAAAATAGTAACAAAACCAGTCAGATCGACGTAGGCTTTTAAAGAAAAAAAGAAAGAATGAAGAAATATTTTTTAATATGGCAGATATAACACAAATCAACAACAACATTTGTTACACAAAAATAAAATAAAATCTGCCACAACATAGCCCCAACTGAGTATAATGCTAGTTGTATGAAAGCAACCAGGGCGGACCCTTCGTGCTTATTTTGAATAATTCTTATAAGTCTTAGTTCTTAATAATTAGAGTGATGATTACGTATTTTCCAGAAATGGACGTGTTCCACGTGGGCAAGCGAACGGGCGCGCAGATCCACTGGGAACCCATCTTCATTGGGACCCACCTCGACCCCTACTACGACGAGAGACTCAGCTGGGAGGGGAAGCAGGACAAAATGACACAGGTTTTTTTTTTGTTCTTTTTTTCTTTTTTGTTCCGTCCTTACTTTACATTGTTACACTAAACATATTGCTCGCGCAGTTTGCTTTGTTTATTCATCTGATCGGTAAAAAAATTCACCTATTTTTTGTTCGTTTTGATAATGTAAATAAATAAATAGCAATACAGGTTTTTTTATCTTACATACATACATTCCAATACTAAAACAATCACAAACAAAGAACCTCTTTCCAGCCAAGTAGCGAAACATAATAAACTGACACAGATAACATACATCAACACACGTTGATAACTGTGTCAGTCGTTCTTTTCCGCGATGTGAGTGTTCACATCGCGGAAAAGAACGACTAACGATAGCCTGAAACCCTGGTTTGAACGCATGGGCAGCAAATGCATTCATTCAATGCATGCGGTTACCTGAAAGAGATCACTTAAGGTGATAATAATAACGCCCACTTTTACATATATTTATAGTTTAAGTCCTTTTCATATTGTTAATTTATTTTGGTGTGCTATAAAGATATATTGAATTGGTTTTGGCCCTTTTTATAGAGAGTTATTACTGCGTACCCCATTTTTGGATTTCTCAAATGTATAGTTAGGAACACACATGTGTGTCACAAGAATATCGTTATTTCCTCGAAAACGCACAAACGCGATCTTAGTACTTAAATGCCAACTAACACAACTACTATCGAAACGTTCCCGAAAACATAAAGCCTTCAAAATCTATAAGTTTTATAAAATATTCTGTACTTAAACTAGTTATTTTTCATTTCCAGGGCTACGTTCTCTGCGTGAAGAACTACGACTTCATGATATTGAACAACGCCTTCCTGACTCACAAGCCCGGCATCAAACACTACGTCAAAAACGCCAAGCGTGACACTATCGCGCGACACCAGAGTTTATTCATCAGGAATACTATAGGACCTGAGTTGAAGAAGCTATTTGGACAAAGAGCTGGCTGCAAACTGTGACGAAAGAATGGTATAAAGATCGTAAAGATTACTATATGAATATGTGAAGAAATTTGTGAAGACGACAACAAAAAATTACGTTCACTTCACATGTACTAAATGTGTTAACGGTGAAGTATATTTCAATGTGTGATGTCGACTTTAATATATGAAAATCATAGAGTCGACGTAATTATAATGAAGTTAACTTCATAATTTTAATATACTTAACTTACAATGAAACCTAAAACGCGACTACAGAATTCATCAGCAGGGTGTTTCAAAAAAACGTCTCCGCTCGAAAACGAAACTCCAATCGTAGAACTTCTTGTAACTTCTATGATTGGTGGATGACTGTTATTGGTTAAAGTAAGTCTGTTTTGACGTCTTTAATTGGCGTTCCGTTTCCGAGCGGAAACGTTCCGAATTTGTGAAATACTCTGCGGAAACACTATGCTGTGAATACAAAATACAGTTTTTTATTGATAAATAGTGAGATGAGACGAAATCATGATAAAAAGTCGTAAACATGACATCTTTCAAGTCGTCTTAAAAAATTGTTAAACTAAACTATTTAAACTGAACAAGTCAAATGTATTATCTAATGATCGCTAAAATTACAGTGTAATCTGGTAAATAAGTATGTAAAATTACTGAAAGAATTAAAGTAAGGATATTGCGTCTTTATAAAGTGCCGTGAAGCGTTTTTTGTATAACTTTGATGAGTTAAGTCCTTATGAATATGATATCGTGAAAAAGTTCTGACGGCTTGAGTATATTTGATTGATATAATTATTCAAGCAGTTTGTATATTATGTATCTTTGATAATATACAGTTACTATTATATAATCGTTTATTCGTAAACCTCTTCAGTTTAAAATTTATACGAAATTATAGCAATTATGAAGAATCTCATCAAATACGTCCTCGTGAAAGAAAAAAACGCAACAATATACTTACATATATATACATACGTAAAAGGTAGATAATATAGTCACATGAGATCTGTAGATTTTAGGCAATATTTTACACATACTAAAATCGTATAATCAATTATATATCCGTTATCTAGTACCCACGACACAAGCGTTTGCTTAGTGTGGGGCTAGATGGCGCTGTGTGCTATGTCCCGGAATTATATTACAGCCCCAATTTTTCAGATGCTGAAGTATATTATCTCCAAAAATTGCTCGTAATTATGTAAAAAAAACAGTCAGACATATAATACACACGTTTAAAACTACTTCCGCACAAGCGACGCTGTTGTCAAACGTGGCAGATATTTGAACTAGAATGAAATTGGCTCTCAATAGAGGCTACTGTAACACACAGAAGATATAGAGAATAACTAAAGCAGAGAGAGAGATTTTAATGTATTCTTTAAAAATTAAACAAAATACTAGTTGAAAATCTTAGCGGAATTAGTTGATATAATAACTATGGATTTAAAGTGTTTTAAAGTATACTCAACCACCCAAAAAACTCCCCTAACGAATTAATTCTGCGGGGGAGCTACGATCCTCAGTCATGAGGAAATACGATTCACAAAGAGAGAGAGAAAATATACTCAAATAAATTCAATTTTGTTTGGATTACGATGGAACAGGATGGAACTCAGGATATTATTTTTGAAATTATTTTGTAAATAGGAATCTCGCAAATTTTTGTCATTTTATTGTGACACAAATGATTGCCTTTGAGTCTAGCTTTTGCTATAAAACTGCTATAAAGTTTTATTGAAGTAAAACATATCAAATGTCGATATAAGTAGACATTCATATATAATGTATGTAACGTTTATGTATATTTTATGATCTGCTTCAAATAAGTTTTCGAGAGATTTTTCAAATAATTATTTAACTATTACTGTAATATGTATCGAACCATAATATCCAGAATAATGCAATTTAATGTGCTTTTAAAGTACATAAAACTCTTTATAGTATTGGAATCTTAAATACCAAAAACTCAGAAGTTTATTCCTTTATATACGAAATCAAGCATTTTATATATACTAACTGACTGGCCTGATAGCTTAGTTGGTAGTGGCTCTGCCTTCTAATCTAGAGGTCGCGGGTTCGATTCCCGCATGACACAAGTATTTATGTACTTTAAAAATTTATAATTACTTGTGTTGAGTCTGGTCGTTTGTATGTATAATAAGTATGTATTTACAAAAGAAAAGTATATAAGTATTATATCCGTTATCTAGTACCCACGACACAAGCGTTTGCTTAGTGTGGGGCTAGATGGCGCTGTGTGCAATGTCCCGGAATATTTATTTATTTATTTATTTACTGACAATATTTTGCTACAAGCTTATTATATTATAATTATTAACATGAAACAAATATACATTTTTGAATAGATTTAATTTAATTTAAACTGTACATATTGTTCTAGTATTTTTAAATTTTGACTCGTATAAAAAGATACTTGACTTTTCAGAACTTAAGTATATTTTTATACGCATTCTTTTTTAATTGTTTTATTAATTACTAGCTGTGCCTGCGACTTCGTCCGCGTGGAATAGTTATTTTGGGCATCATATTTTTTACAAAACAACCTCTTCAGCTTAAAAATTATAGCTGTTACCCACGACTTGAACCGTTTTCGCAGCGCACGTAACGGAATCCCTCAAAGATGAAAAATTTTCCCCGTTTTTTCCAGATTTTCCATTGTTTCTTAGCTCCTATTAGTAGCAGCGTGATGTTATATAGCCTAAAGCCTTCCTCGATAAATGGTCTATTCAACACAAAAATAATTTTTCAATTCGCTCCAGTAGTTCCTGAGATTAGCGCGTTCAAACAAACAAACAAACTCTTCAGCTTTGTAATATTAGTAGGTATAGATTATTTTATATAGGTATTTGCTTTGCCTTATTATACGTTAGTTCCTTAAACTAGACCTAAATGAGATTTGATTTATTTATTTGCTTTTCGTTACTTTTTTGATGTGAAATGTTTAGTTTATTATAATGCTCGATATTTTAGTTTTAAGCTATTCAATCAGTAATTATTTTCCCAATTTCCATACAAATACGTCAAATATAAAGTCAAAATATTATAAATATGCAATTACTGGTAACTAAGACATAATCATAAAAGCGAGTGTGGCTCAGCGGTTCCAGTATCTGCTTTTCATCCAGACGCAACCTGGTTCGAATCCGGCCCTACACCAATGGCTTGTATTTTCAAGTTAAGTGTGGATTTGAACTCGCTTAACGGTGAAGGAAAACATTGTGAGGAAACCGACATGTTTGAGGACCACAATATCCGTGGACATGTGTCTGCCGTGGAAGGACCTGGGCGCCCACCACGATGTATCTGCACAAGAGAACTCCCCTAACGAATTAATTCTGCGGGGGAGTCACGACCCTCAGTCGTGAAGAAATACGATTCAAGAGAAGACATAATGTTAGTAAGGATTATTTTAGTATGTCAAAATCAGCAACTTACGTTCGCAAATTTCCGTAAGTCATTGAACCCAAAATTTGTTGATTTGACATAACAAGCCTCATATAAATGATTATGAGTTAGTGATCAGTAACTCTGTATATAAAGTTAATTTATTAGGGAAGTATAACCGCGGGCCATCGCTAGTACTTAACTATATCATAATGAATAAGTGTCATACAAGAGAGTTATTTTTTTAAGCAAATTTATTTTTTACATCTCACGTTGTTTAGTGTTTGTATGTGTGTTTAGGAAAGTATTATTTGTATTTTATTAAAATAAGAAGAAAAAAAAGCTGTATCTATCACTAAAGTTTAAAAAGCCTGGTTTTTAAAATGACAATCAGTTTTCTCCCATCAAATCAATTTCTGCGCGCAGTCATTGGCTGAAACCAATCCACCAATGACAGCGCGTAGAAATTGATTTGTTGGAATAATTAAATTGATTGAATTGTCGTTCGTGCCTATTTGTTACCTTAAAACAGATTAACTAATGTTAACCTATGTAATTTGACTTGCCCTGTACGGCGCGATGTCGTAAGGTTAATAAACATTATGATTTATGATAAGTTAGAGACAGTAAGCACAAAGTTAGTTGATATAATTTTTTTTATAAAAAATCATTAAATTAATTCAGTTGATATAAAAATCAAGTAATTTACTGTAGTTTTTTTTTCATCAAAACGAAAGGTCGCTCAGATTTTATTATAAGGTAACAAATACGCACCAAACTTTTTGTATATAAGATACAATCAATATTATGTATTTATTTCAAACTTTTATAAATATAATCTAAATGCAAAAACAATTAAGTTAGCTAAGTTAATGTTAGATTAAACTGCCTTACAGTGCTTTTATATCATCCATTTTTGTAATAAGTATACAATACAATACATAATATACATATATAAAAAAAGCGTGGGCCTTATTGTGTATTAGCTGTTTAGAAATACAAAAACTGTGGTCAAACTTACCACGTCCTCAATTAACTTGTAAGTTAAAGATAAGTTGAAGTTAAGTCAAAAATTCTTGGTAATATTGATTTAGGTTCTTATTTATGTTTTACTTGACTACTTATCTGGTTTTCCATTTTTTTTTATATATACAAATATGTACATATATGTAAACGCATAATTTGTAAGAGCTATATGTTGCATTTGTTGACAGTCCTAAGTAATAGAGATGATTTTGGGAGTAAAATTTGCAGATTTCCATGTCTATTTTGAGACTAAAATAAAGTGGTCTGCAATGTTGTCAAAGCATATTTATATAAAGTCATTTCTGGGCATTACCAAATGTATTCGGTTTAGTATTGACCAATTTCTTGCAAAGATTTTTTTTATGTAAGCTACTTGTCTATTTTTCTTCTGAGTTAAGTAAGTATCTATCTCTTTGAGAATATTGTTTTAATTAATACTTTTTGTAATTATATTAGCTTTACACCCCTTTTCCTGGGTTTTGGTTATGGTAAAGTATGTGGTGAGTTTTTCCACTCAAGGCGAAAAGCCTATTAGTACATAAGAAGTATATAATTGTGATCTTATAAGCGAATATCTATATATAGGTATATATTGTGCTCGATAAAAGTATACTTAGAATTTTACATTTTATACGTAAATAATATTAAAATTTGGTAAAATTCAATGGACACAATGTAATCGGTCTAAATTTAAATAAAAAAGTATACTCGTGTATGAGTTTTTTATTTATTCATAAAAATTAGATAGACTAAGCACCATATTATAATATTAGTTTTAAAATATGTAAATAATACGCGTAAGTCAGTCACTCAATCTATATAAATATCATAACAAATATTGAAAGGGCCACTAGCAGTATAATGTCTACATAATTAATACACCCCTCCCCCCTCCTGTACCCCAGCCCGGGTCCGGGGGGGTAGTGACTGTCTGGTGGTCTACTTGAGTTTCTGAATCTTGCGAATTCATCATAGGTGGGTATACGACTCCTGTGTGGTCTTTCTTCTTCTGGAGGCCTCTCTTCTGGAGTCTTTTCTGAACTTTTGTCTTCTGGCCTCTCTTCAGTCTTTTCTTCTACCTTCTGTTACGATCGCTCAGAAGGGGTGCAATTTATAAATTATAACATTCATTGATACAGTATTTATACATTTATTCTCGCTTTATCAATTATTCTCTTATTATCTAATTACAAATATTCTCAAAACCGACCTTTTACATCCAACGGCGCCTTGTTCCAAAGAGAGTGATTCCGTCAAGATGGCCGCCCTTTTTAATCATTCAAGAGAGTGAATGTGGCAATTTGATGTTTGCGCTGTCAGTGTCGCTCAACGTCGACTAGATGACAATGACAGCCCAATGATAATATATCATAATTTACTCGTAAATATAGTGACTGTAACAGTCGGCCATCCTAACGGAACGAGTCCCTTCGTTCAGTATGTAGATAATTAGATACACCATACTATACCAATTATGTAGGTAAATCACAGAAATAACAAAAATAGGATCTAGGTTCTATCTTATATAATTTTGCTATAGTTGAGGTCTGTGACAATTCATTGTCATATCACTCACTGCGAAGCACCAAACCAATTCATGGGCATCGAGTTCATACGCCAGCGTGCCCGGTTCAGATACAACCTCCCTGTAACTACATATAGCTGTGCGCAGTAACAGCTAATTCAATCCCTTCACCGTCACTACGCACAACCGCGATGCACCAAACCAATTCATGGGCGGCGAGTTCGTACGCCAGTGTGCCCGGTTCAGATACACCCTCACTGTAACTAAATATAGCTGTGCGCAGTAACAGCTACTTCAATCCCTTCACCGTCACTACGCACAACCGCGATGCACCAAACCAATTCATGGGCGGCGAGTTCGTACGCCAGCGTGCCCGGTTCAGATACACCCTCACTGTAACTACATATAGCTGTGCAACGAATCAATAATAACAGTCAATCGCATCTCATTATCTCTTTCCAATTTATAAAATTAATCATTATCAATAATTTATGATCAAGTTAAATTACAATCCGTTAGATCAAATATTGTTTGGATACGTTTGCTATAACTAACTAATGAGTAATTACAGTTCAATTTGTTAATCAATTATGATCACTATCCTTATCAGTAACTTGAATCTATTATCTCACTACAATTTTTCAAATCAGTCATGATCACTTACGTTATTTCTAACTTAAAGCCAGTATTTCATTACATACATTCAATCAGTCATGATCACTTACGTTATTTCTAACTTAAAGCTAGTATTTCATTACATACATTCAACAAACAAGTCGGAAGCTACCCTTCGTTTCTTTGAAGTACATTCTTTGTCTTCAGATGGATGTCGCTTTGGTGTAACCAACGATCGATCGCGAGTACCACGTGAAGGTAACTCGCGAGCTTACACGTATCTTTCGCGTGGCTTGGGTGTTATGGATTGGTTTTTGAGCGCCACCGCGGTCAGTCGAGCGGTCGCGCTCTTGACGTATCTCATTTTCGAGTACCTTCAGCCTCTTCCTCTCCTGAGACAGCTCCCGTTCCCTCATCCGCAGTGACCGCATGCTGCTGATACGTCTGCTCCGACGGTGACTGCGATGGTTGCGCTAGTCACGGCTGCGACTTCGTGATTGCCGTCTTTGCAGCGTGTTGTCGTCATGGCTGCGACTGCATCGTGAGTCTCCGCGTCGGTCACGGCTTCGTGATTCACGGCGCTGTCTGTCCGAGGGTCGGCATGACTCTGGTCACAGCGGCGGCTCAAACCCGTGCCTTGGTCGCTCATGTTTCTGAAACTTAAACATATCGTGTCAATACGTATCCTTATATTCATACATAAAACCACATGAAGAGGGGAAGGCAAAAGAGGAAATAACCCGTTAGGGTGTAATCTAATCCATTTACATCCGAGTAAGCATCAGCTAAAATAATATTTCTTACATATTTTCTACTACTATTAATTGTTTTACCGAAATGTTTTAATTGCATGTTTCTATCGTCCCAACACGCTTTGTATGTTTTATACCTACTACAGTAAATATTGAATTTATCGTCACTCGTAATTGAATTACGATCCTTCAAATATAATTGTTGAGGGGTGCAAGGATCTCTATTATTGCTAATCAAGAACATCAATAGATCGTCAGGTTCCTCGCACCGTAGTGCTAATGCGCTAAACTCAATGTGGTCCAATCACTAACTAAGCATTCGATGGCGTGCTTGCCGCTCATTTCGCATTGGTAAAGTAGGGAGAGATTTTCATTAAAGTAGTTAAACAATTCGATTCAATTTAAAGTAGGATTACCTACTTCTGCGCTTTAATATGTCTTCAAGCAACTGACTATAATTTTAGCCGCAAGGAAAAGCGTTTAACATTTCGGCTTGTCATTCCGACCAGCTATACAAATTAGAACTCACGACTTTCATACCATATTTTAGCTAGCCTGAATTTATTTGCAAAGCAGAATGTACTGTACTCCTCTCGTCCCAGCCGTAACCTTCGCACATTCTTTAACCTTTTTAAGCCAAATATCCATACGCTGGTTTTTCTCTGAAGGATACTCAGGTACTATTATGTTTTTACTAAAGATAAAGATAAAGAATCTTTATTGATAATGTAAAGTTGTAACATAGGTATAAGTACTAATATCATAGAATATGCCACACAAATTACACTACCTCGTCAATTGAATTTATAACATTTAGTTTTAATAAAATTTTAGTTACAATGTCAATTTTATCAATAACATAATGATAATTTTTGTCATTAAAATCATGTCAAACATAATACTTAGTAGTTATGTAATCACACAATATGTCAACTCAACTAAATCTAGGTACTGTCACTTTAGCTGTATAGGGGCTAAAATGACAATTTGGCATCACACTCCTTACCTAGTAGTTAATTACTTAATTTCTAAGCAAGATTAAAATCAATTGCTAGTTGACTGTAGTCATTTTTCAAAGTATTCTTTAAAACTGTATAGTTTCTGTTCTAACAATAATTGTTTGACACTAATGCAAAATTGCTGATCGTTATTCAGAGTTTTACTCTAACCTTAAAAAACATTTGCTGACCCTTGATTATGACAAAACAGAAAAACTACTGGAAATAGAAAAATAGACACAATCTTTCTAAGAACCTGCAACCTGATATAGAACAATGTCACAAACACATTTAAATGTTAACAAACATCATTTTAGTAATATTATATAGGTACCTTTTACTTTTACTTCATGAACAGATAAGTATTATACCCTGTAAATATCTCTTACAAACTTTACATATTAAGCCTGGCAACACAAATGTATTTACAAATTTGAAGGTTATGTTAGTCTATTTACAAACTTGTAAAGTGAAAAATGTTTGTTTGTAATATGAGTTTTACTATCTAATAAAAGATCACAAAAGGAAACATTGTCCCGCAACACAAGCCCATCTATGGGACTTAGCACGGAACAATGGAATACCAACTTATACTGCTACATGTAAGATTTAAACTCCTGTACATTACCTAATCTAAGTAGGTACTGTGTTTATTTTGGCATAATAAATAATTATGAAATAATTTTGAATTCATAGACTGAATGTGTGCGGGGAGTTTATTGAACAGTTTCTCTCCCATTATAGTGGATAGTTTCTTAATCATACACAGCCTAGACACAGTAGGTTTTAACAATACTCTGTTTATCTTGGATCTATTTGAGTTATAAGTCTAAAGTTTAAACAAATGTGGATTTCTTTTTACAAACTTTACAATCTCTAATATATATTGCGACACTGACGTCAATATCTTCAACTCTTTTAAATGGTTTCTACAAGAATCTCTATATCTACCTCCCACAAGTACTCTTATTGCTTGTTTCTGCATTATTAATACTCTTTCAAAGTCTGTAGCATTTCCCCATATAGGTACTTATGCCGTATGAAAGTTTAGAGTGTATGTATGAATAATATGTTTCCTTTAGGTGCTCTGGGCCTGTTATTGGTTTCAACTGGTTTAATGCATAAACACCTTTAGCCTTTTTTTTACAAGTATTATTAACATGTTCTTTCCATGTTAAGGAGGGATCTAAATTAAATCCTAATAGCTTTACATGCTTTGCATATACACATTCAGTTCCATTCTCTAATATTAATGGAGCTTCTTTAATGTTTGGTGATACATCATTGAAGAACATTATTTTCGTTTTAACAGTATTCAGTTTCAGACCATTCACCGTACACCAGTTTTCTAACTCTCTAAAAGTTTTATTTATACATTTCTGAAGTTCTTCTCTGCGTTTATATAATGGTGTGACTCTGTTTTTTTTAGTGTTCTAGAATATTCATCCGACTGTAGAATATTGTTAATAAGGAAAGTTAGATGGTCCCCAGATGCAAAATTATATCATATAGAAAAGATCCGTATATATCGAATATATCCATCGTCTCTGATCGGTCTATCTTTCTCTTAGCTATCTTTATTAATTCAAGGAGAGTTACATACCTACTTAAATTTAAAATTATCCGATGGAAAAGATCCCTGTATTTGTAGTAGACCCATTGCTTCTTGTATGTTTGGTGGGTTATTTGTCTTTCCTCACTTCTATTTTGTTCTCGTCCAATAGATCCCATGTCTATTCTTTTATGTCTTTGTTTGTTTCTTCTTTAATTACATTCCATAATACCTCCTTTTTGGGGTTTTTCGCATTATTTATTCAACCCTCAATGTGTTTTTTTTCTTACTTTCATCTAAAAGTTTATTCTTTAACTTGTTTTTTATTTCTATTATATCCTGAGTGGATGTTACTTGTGGGTACTGTCTCTGAATTTGATATACTTAGGTCATGTATGTCTAATTGTAATCTTATTATATCTTCAGAGATCCAAGGACATTTTTGTCTATTTTTTTTATATGCCTTGTTTTGATTGGTGAATGCGCATCCATGTACCATATTAATTTATTAACTTTTCAAATGTGGAGCTGTCGTGCACACTAAATAATGTGTCCCAGTCTGTAACTAACATTGAGTTACATAACTCTTCTATTTGATAATTTTCACAAAAACGCTTTTCAACATATTTAAATTTGGGTATTTGTTTCTTGGCAGTATTCAGATTCAGATTCATTTATTTATTTGCATGTAAATGGGTACATAAAGATCACATTAAATATAAGTATATCCGCCATTACAACCTCACATGAGGTATGCAAACGTTTCAAGTATACTAATTGAGCATCATGGTCGGACCCAGTTGCTGTAGCAATGTGCTTAATATTAATGTTATTTTCTGGTACATTAGTAACCACACAGTCAATTGATGATTTAGACCCTTTATCAAATCTAGTTGGGAAATTTACAGCATTTCTAAATTTATAGGTCTTTAGGATGACATTTATTGCTGTCCGTTCTGAGGATTTTACCAGAAAATCAACATTCCAATCTCCCAAAAACAGAATTTTGGTATTGGTCATATCACACAATAAACTAAACAGTCTATCCAAGGCTTTAGTCATTTTTATAAAATTATCTGCCCCGGTCCTAAACATACCTATGATTATCAACTTACAGTCCTTCAAGCTAATTTCTATACAACTTAATTCACAATGGAATTCATGACATAGTTCATCTATTTTTGTACATTTAATATATTTTATCTTATTTTTTTACAAATATGGACACCCCACCATAAATAAAACTACTATTATCTCTATTCAACATTCGTGTGCTATGTACTACTATCTCTATTCGACATTCGTGTGCTATGGCTCGGCTGTGACGGGAGGATAATTATCTTTAATAGACTTAATAATCTGAGTAACGTCTTTAGAAGAAAACAATGGACTACGTGACCTTTTTGAATCTCCGCGATGGTCCCCATCGGGCACACGGCTGCGGCCACGGCTGATACCATGGCTGCAACCACGCGTCACCCCTTGCGGCGACTCCCGACGCAGTCTCTGTCGACGACTCCGCTCCTACTCCCTCTTCAGCGCATCCTCGCGCTCCTGCAGCCGACGGCAGTAGCTGCAGCTGCGTGGACTGGAGTCACGATGACGCCCGCGACACAGAGCTTCCGTACTCCGTAATCGCCTTAAACTCGTAGCCAGAAATTGTGTGCATTAGATACAGAATCGAGCAATATGATCACGTTAAAAAGACAAAAACGTTATTATCTCGAAAACTATGCGTCGTACGCAAAAATAACTAAATTTTGATTATGCTACACCCATGCATTAACTGTTCTACCGATCTAATAGTGTATTTCATCAAAATTTGATATTTTGGTACAAATTTATTATTTCGATGGCGTGGTATTCATTTGCGAAATTGTAATTTCACAATTTATCCCACTTCTGAGCTGTTACGATCGCTCAGAAGGGGTGCAATTTATAAATTATAACATTCATTGATACAGTATTTATACATTTATTCTCGCTTTATCAATTATTCTCTTATTATCTAATTACAAATATTCTCAAAACCGACCTTTTACATCCAACGGCGCCTTGTTCCAAAGAGAGTGATTCCGTCAAGATGGCCGCCCTTTTTAATCATTCAAGAGAGTGAATGTGGCAATTTGATGTTTGCGCTGTCAGTGTCGCTCAACGTCGACTAGATGACAATGACAGCCCAATGATAATATATCATAATTTACTCGTAAATATAGTGACTGTAACACTTCTCTTCAACTTTTTCGTCGTCTTTCTTAGTGTCGGGTGGTGTTTCATCTGTTTTGGTATCATTAGATTTATCGCCGTCACCACTGCTGTTTCCATTTGTAAAATATATACCATTGTTTAAGTCTATGGTATTTCTTTCCATAGTAATATTTACTATATTTTCCAATGGGTAAGGTCGTTCGTATGGTGGAGTATGGAGGTAAATGTCTCCAAACGGCCGTAGGGGCCTATGACATGGCTTTCTTGCTGTTCTTTGATTAATAGATGTAATATTTTCCCACGTAGGTTGGTTTGCGAGATAGGTTAAGGAAGAACCAGGAGCGTAAATGATGGGAAACCTAAAACAAGCTGGAAAATTACGATAAATTATAGTAAAACTTAAAATGTATACGAAAATACAAGTTTGACAATTGAATGACATGTTTTTTGAACAGACATTTATTTAAACAGTGAAAAAGATTAGCAAATGGAGTTTGATAATGATACTATTTTGATAGAGGTTTGCGCATTATATCATTGTATATGTATATATATACATCCAGGATTTTCATCCCTCTTTCTCTCATATACATACATACATATCATTTTTAACGTGAATTTGCATTTAAATCCGCAGCATTATATATCACAGCAATAAACGGCTTAGCAAGGGCAAGTCCGTTGATTTCATGGGTGAAATAGATAAGAATACAAAGCTAGAAATAAAGCAGTACAGAATCCTGAATTTATTAATTTTATTTTTTCAAGTTAGTATTTCGAGAGTTTGCTATTTTAAGAAGATTTTTAGCCTACAACTCCGAGCAGTGTGAAATCCCAAAATTACTCGCACGCTGGCTTAGTATGGTGCTGCATACACAATGAGATTTTATCGATCTTGTTATGCCGTAAGTATACTATGTATAACTTTTAAAACATAAGAACAGTCTTCTGTCAATTTTTGTGGGAAAAAACATATTTTATGTTATTTGTTTTATTTTTAATACGCCTGTTAATATTGTGACTACACATGGCTCTCGTATTGGCTTCTTTAGCCACTGTCAAAATAGTATACTAATCATCTCTAGTCGTTGCAATAAGGCTAATGATGATGATGATTGACTCACGGCAGAATCACAGACAAGTGTTATATAATTTTGTAACTTCAGAAATTAAGATTGTTTTTTATTTGTGGGAGCCAGCGCCCCGCGGCTTTGCTCGCATTATATATCGCATGCTAATAGTAGCCTATGACACTCCTAAGACCTCATACTACCTACATACCAAAAATCATGATGATCCGTTCGGCCGTTTTTGCGTGATGAGCGTTTAAATAAACAGACAAAAACGTAAGATAAGGAAAGCGAGATTATGGAACTCTCTACCTTGAGCCCTGTTTCCAGAAAATTATAACCCAGCGCTCTTCAAATATATGTTTCTTCTAGGCAAGCGTACTATATCTTAGACTACAGTGCTTAACATCAGTCAGACTGAAGTCAAACGCAAGCCTATTCCGTGTTAAAAACAATTAAGACCGTTCTTGCTTTAAAAGAAAAATAAGAATTGCTAGTGTGTTCAGCCGCCATCAAAAGTTAAGCTATAAAGTTGTTCCAGACGCCACGTGCGTCGTATATTAAACACTAACTACTGGTCTGAAAACTCACCTGAAACTACATTTCAGACTTTAGCTCGTGAGTGTGCTTGGAATATAAAATAAGTGGCCAAGAGCGAGTCGCAACTATCGCACGGAATCTGCTTTTTTTATCTAAAATCTTTTAGGTGAAGAAAAATGGTACACCATTTGCTAATTGGAAGAAAACATTACATTTGCTACATGGGAATTAAATATGTAATAAATATTTCAGGATTTATTACACAGCGCCATCTATCGCCATCTTCTCACACTAAGCTTACGCTTGTATCATGGGTACTAGATAACGGATATAATACATATTATATAACTCGTATATACTTTTCTTTCGTAAATACATACTTATTACACATAGAAACGACCAGACTCAACACAAGTATTTTTTTTTTTAATTCATTATTACTTGTGTTATGCGGGGATCGAACCAATACCCCTAGATTAAAAGACAGAGCCACTACCAACTACGCTAACAGGGCAGTCAATACGAGTACGATAAAAAATATATAAAATTTTTATCCGTTTTTCGATTTTTATTATCGTAATTATAAAGCTGAAGAGTTTGTTTGTTTGTTTGAACGCGCTAATCTCAGGAACTACTGGTGCGAATTGAAAAATTCTTTTTGTGTTGAATAGACCATATATCGAGGAAGGCTTAAGGCTACATAACATCACGCTGCAACTAATAGGAGCGAAGAAACAATAGAAAATGTGGAAAAAACGGGAAAAATTATTCATCTTTGAGGGCTTCCGTTGCGTGCGCTGCGAAAACGGTTCAAGATATCAAAAAAATGTGTATGTAAGAACTATTCCTCTTGAAAAAATGTCGCTAGGTCTTTTAAGGTTAACTCACTAGAACCGTTTTTATGGTAATAACTATTCCACGCGGACGAAGTCGCGCGCACCAGCTAGTATTGTATAAAGTTTGATGATAGACAGATCACGGATCCTTTATAATAAGGTTCCAATTTTCACATTTTTTGAAATAACCCTAAAAACGCATGCAAAAACTAGCAAACTTAAGTATTTAAAGACTCATAAAAAAATGTTTAACACATGCTGTCCAACGTGAGTCTAAAATAAGATATCTTCACGAGGTCACTTGGGATTTGGAATCAAACTAACACAAAATAATTATCAACTTACTTATATTTAAATCAGATGTGGTTTTCAAAATTGATTAAGTACAATTCTTATTTTTATGATGTGATGCTCTATCCATTCTTATTTGATCCAATTTTTTTGCACTATTTTTAAAAAAAGTATGTATTTTAAAATGTTTTAGTCTAGATTATAGCGAATGCCTAGATTCAAACTCGTAATTCATAAAACATTATAGTTATAGGTAAGTACTCATTTAACCTGTTTTGTGGTCTAGAACAATAATAATTGTCTAGATATGTAGAATTAATAAAATCTAATACAGTTCTTATGAGCTTTTTAGGAACCCGGTTCACAAAAAATAATATATTGAACCCGTCTCTTTTTGTACTTTGTCTTACATAATATATGAAGCTAAAATGGCTTATTAAAATACATATATGTGTTTTCCTAAGATACACTTGGAGTCAGTAAAAACATCTGCTACTAGAAATACTACTTTTAAGAATTTAAACTCACACAGAAACGTACATACCTATAAATAATGTTCACAAACCTAGTTACTTTCCATCACTCATTTATGTATTTTTATATCGTATGACATTCAAGTTTATGAGGGTAAAAGCAAAAGAGCATAAATAGACCCGGAACCTTCAGTAGGTATACAATTTGTGATTCTCATCTGTCTAGTTTGACCCAAAGTCTGGTTTTACCAAATAACAAGAATTGCCAATCCAAGCTATGTCCTTGACATTTATTGTGAGTGAATCTGCCTAATTTGAATAGAATACAACACGGATCCACATCAATTTTATAGTAGTTTTAACTAGCAATTAACTAATCAGTGATTGGTGGCTGTATTTTTGTTTTTGACTAGTGGTTGCTAGCGGTTTTGCTCGCGTGGTATAGGGATAAAAGTACATTGTCACTCAGGACCCTATACTTTTACCACATCGAAAAGTCGCAGTGTGAAAGTCAAATATACAGACAAAAAAACCCTTACAACCTATTTTTTATTAAGAATCGTAGGAATGCATATAACTAATCCGGATTTATTTTTGATGCAACCCCTGTTGGCTAAGTTTAAGTAACTGCCGTTGCGGTCATTGTCTGGATGGGTGGCCGTAAAAGAGCGAAAAAGTTGCAAATTTACACTTGTACACTAATATTGCTGGGTAGATTTTATCATAAATTATTCTCAACACAATACAGAAGTGGCTAAAATAAGTGGTAAGTGGCAGAAGTGGTGGTGGTCTATGACAAAGGCCTCTGTGGTGGTTTGGAAACATTTTTTGTTTTCAATCAGATACAAAAATCAAAATTCCAGACTATGATAATTATTTAACTATTTAATGACTTACTAAAGGTTCCTACTTTTATTTACTCGCACAGAATAATTGATTATTTTATCAAAGCGCAAATGACTTCCAATTAAAGCATAGCTATCATTATAAATGTCTTGTACATTGTGTGGAAGCTAGACACGTAATAACAACCTGTTTGTGACGAATGCGTGCTTAGCGATGGATGCTTAGTTTCACTTGCAAAGGTGAATTTTGAATAGGAAATCCGCATAATATTTTGAACAATACTCCCTAAATGCTTCATGGTGGATGGTGAATTCACTTTCAATTTCTTTATTAGCATTTGGTGATCAATTTACAATTAATCTGCAGGCTTAGCACAACCTCTTATAGCAGTACTGCAGCTGGCAGTGCTGCTACGATAATCGGTACTACAACGTCTAGTTTGCAACATTATAATAAGGTGGAATCAGTGACTTTTTTTTTACTTGAACTAATTATTTTGTTACTTAAAATTACTACTAAAATATATTATTACATAAAGTAATAATATATTTTATACTTAAATCTTAAATTTAAATAGTAGATTAATTATCTACTAATATTATTTTATTTTTATATAAAATTCAAATTCCTTCTGCGGGGGAGTCACGACCCTCAGTCATGAGGAAATACGACTCAAGAGAGTAAACTGCATTACTTATCTATTTTATAAAATATGATAATTATATCATCCTTATCCCTATGAGTGTGCAAAATTTCAAGATCCTTCTTCCTCTTATTCTTCTTCCTCTGTTGGAGTCAAACAAGACATCATGTCATAGAAGTATCGGGCGTCGGGTCCGAGGATCAGCCCCTTTAGACAAGAGGCGTATTTTAGTGAGCGTGCTGTCGCTCACTTAATAATAATAATGAAATAAAATAATAAACTTAATAATCTTAAGAGTCGAGAGTAAACCGGTTTCTTCTAGGCAAGCGCGCTAGATCGTAGATTATAACGTTGCTTAACATCAGGCTAGTTGTAGTCAAGCGTGAGCCTATTTAATGTAAAAAAAAAAAACGAATGGATAGACCAATGTATGGGATTGACATCGCGACGATTGACATGTTACGTACATACATACCCATACATTGGTATTTCTATTCCATAAGCGAGCGTCAGTACGCTCACTAAAATACGCCTCTTGTCTAAGGGGGCCGAAGAGATAAATAATCGAAATATTTAGTCGAATTGAGAACCTTCTCCATTTTTTGGAGTTGAAATGAAATTAAAATTCAACTTTGTTACTTCACCTTAACACTAAGTACATAATGAGTACAAGTCAAGGATGCGCCCGCGCTGACCCGCGAGCAATGTCCGCTGGAGCTATTGTCCGTGACATTAACATATAATGTAATAAATAAAATCATCTCTTAAAGTATAAGGAATCAGGTTTTTTATAATATCTTCAATCTTAGATAAGTAATACGCTCATGCTCTGGCAGTGGGCTGGAGCACTTAGATTATCTTTACAGTTTTCTAAAGATTTTCTAAGTGGCAATTTTTTATGTTGTAGTTAGAAGTAGTGTTTAGTTTTTCTTCCCTTGTTTTTATGTTTTATTATTGTATATTAAGATTTGTCTTCCTCAAGCTCAGACTGTGTTTATTAAAAAGAGCTTTTGTAATTACTTAGCATAGAAAAGTAAATCCATCAACAGGCCTTGGCTCAGTATGCACCGGAGTCGCGGTCATTCTTTGGATTGGTGACCGTTGCAAAAAGACAAAATGGCACCTCGTCTGTGGGATGAACACACGAAATGAACGAATAGATCATAACACTCCTGCTAGTCATAACATATATGTTCTCACGCACAAATACACATAACATTCCCAGTCACTCATCATTTTCCTACTTAGTCAATATTCTGCAATACATCCACGCAACAAGTTAGCTAAGTTACATATGCGTAACCTTTCCATAAAACTATAAATACCTATTTGTATGTAGCTACCTAGTTCAACTATTTATCACTCTTTGGTACGGTCAGATGTCAGTCATAAGAAGAAACAGAAGAAGCTTTCTCGTCAAGATATGCTATGCTACGTTGACTGGTGTACTAAAATATATGTCTATTTTACGTATAGGTAAGTATTACGGTTCAATTTTATACTCACGATTTCTTATGAAACCCTTTTTTTATATTGTGTTGTAATCAGCATTTATTTGTTTAGCAAGAATTGTATTTTTAAGGTTTAATAATGGTCAGAGCTAATTTTGTACTCTGTACGTACGTACCTAGGGTGACTAGTGGTTATTCAGCTAATTGTTTAGTTTCCTTTGCTCTTTTATAATCTACCCACGTGTTTTTTTAATAGAATCTAAAAAGTTTCATATGTAAGTTATCCCAAACTATTACAGTTAATTTGTTTTTATGAAATTGTATGTTTTCACAATTTATATAGGTATCAACACTTTGCTTAAAAATTTGAAACAATACATTAATCTACTACAACTAATGTTTACTTCATACTGATATATTATTTCATTTTCATTTGATCTTTTTTTTTCAATGTTAAAGCGATGGATCATAGCTTCGCAGCATGAGGTAGATAGCACAGTATAAGCAGACACGCCTTGCCCAATATTTCACATCTCTGCAAGTTTGCTATTATATCATCAAATTTCACTACAATGGGACATTCATTAGACAAACATTTCGTTGCATTAATTTTTAAAGCAGGAAATAATTTCAAAGTATTATGTAACTGGTAATGTTTTTAGATACTTTTAAATCGGGAAAGAAAATCAGCTGTAATGTAAAAAACGTTTATGGCTTCTTGGCATAATGGGTCTTATTACAAAATAGCTCCTAGACTTCTAGCCCTTCGACTCGATTGACGCCTGTCAAACTCTACACCCGTAAGCTCGCGCGAGTAATGGCGGCTTGCGCGCTGTCATAGCAGACGTTTAGAAAAATGATGATTATTCAAAAACTATCAAATTTTAGTAATTGGTGTAAAGAACAGTCGATTATATGATAACGCTGTTACATGTTTTCTTCAAACTCAACATGATTTAACATCTCAAACAATACTAATTTATAGTTAAAAATGGAGACATTGTAAAAAAAAAAGTGTCTCGGTCGAATTTAATTTTTATTACTTAAATCACAGGTAACTTTACAAACGATTTGATGTTTTTTGTAATCTTTAGTATATTGTTATACTCCTGCAAAAATAAGTTTTTGTATATCAATCGATAAAACTGTGATAATATCGTAACAATATGTCAGCTCTTCTGCGGCTGTCGCCGTATCGAATATAAATTTCTATACTCAATTAGTCAATAATCTTTTGCCAAAATTTACATATTATTAATTATATCAAAAGGATATACATTAATTTTATGATTACATGCATTGTTTTGCAAAAATATACAACGGTACATGATGTTTTAGGTATTTCCCGGGATTGCTATCAATTTCGTGTTTGATATCTTATTTGCTATGTACTCCTAATGAGAAGGATATTTTGATAAAATAAAACATAGAAATTATAGCTGAATATGTATATTTATTTCTTTTTTATTAATTTATGGCAAATTCCTAACAAAAAATAAAAGAAAAGTGTAACCAAAACCACAGTAAATTTCTATGAAAAAGCCAAAGGCCAATAGTGATGTACCATGCTATCGATAAATTTCGCAGATGATATGAAAAAATAGTACCACATACGAATTTCGAAATATTTGTTATTATTATGTGTATAAAGGTGCTACAGCAAAATAACGATAAAATGGAATTAGTTTTTTTGGTGAAAATATTACGAAGAAAAAAACAATGGAAACCACACCAGACACAAATTGCTTACACAACAACCGAAGTAAAGTAATCAGCACTCGTAACTAAAAAAAGCGTTATTCATACTTTTGATAAGTGGATAGATATACCTAAACCACAGAATATACTAAATTACAAATTATACAAAACCAAAACCATTAACAAAAAATAACATTTATAATCATAACGAAAATCAATTAATGACTTACAAATATATGTACTTGCTGTAATATTTACCTGTAAACGATAAAATAATAGATATTTATTATTATGCTTCTGAGGTCTCGCTGGCAAAAACTTTCACTACCTAAATTTCACTCTCTTACTGCCACATCAATAACATCGTGTCAAACGGACAAAGAAAAAAAGAAAAAAAATTATGGGACGGTATGGAATTGTTCAAAACAAAAGTCCAAACAGAGAGGCACTTTACATTGTGTACATTCAAAAGCCGTTCTGCTTTGTTTACGGCCATTAGCCGTGCATCATTGAGAAGGTCGAGGAATTGCTGGGGAGCGTGTCCGTCATCGGGATTCCACATCTAAAACACGAAAAATAAAATATTAGAATAAGATCCTAAAAAACTGAAAACATCCTCATGGGTTAACATAATAAACAAATTTATGAAAAAAAACTTATTTATTCCAAAAAACTATCGATATTTTTATCGATAAAGGCCATATTGATCTATATCCAGCACTACGGCCAAACAAATAAAAATGGCGGACAGAAAACAGATATTTTGCATATTGACAAAAGGAAATACTATTTTTAGCTTTTTTAGATATTTCTAACCGGAAATATAACCAATAATACATTATATGATGATTATTTTCTAAATTTCTTGGACATCAAATCATGCACTAATACATTTTGACTTCGAAATCACCCGTCAAAATACTCGGAACACAGAACTATTTCGTCGCGTCCTCATTTGTAAACGAAAAACTAACTTCATATTGTATTCAATGCTTTATTATTATAGTGCAAACGTCTACACATATGCTATGATCAAAACTATAACAAGTTTTACTTACCTTTTTCACGAAAACTATTTTTAAACACGCACAAACACTTTGCTTCACTTCAACCAAACTGATGATTTTCAAAATGGCCATGCTAAGGAACAATAACAAAAAACCATCGTTATTATAACACCAAAAGAAAGAGGGTGTATTCTTCTCTTTTGTTTCTATACAAACCATTCACCTACAGATTAAAAATGATATGTTTTGAAGACCTTTTTAAATTAGTTGTGTGTTCGTATACATGTATACGCGTTCCGAGTTTACCGTTGCCAAGTGTCACGAGTATACATGTATACGCATTCCGAGTCGAAAGGCTAGTCTAACTAGACTAGAAGTCCAGAACTTTGAAAATATGCAATCCGTTCCTGTTGTTCGAAATATGTCTGTCTACTGTCATAAAAATCAAATTGTCAAATAAATCAACGTTCAAATTTTAAGTTGGCATTTTGATTTTTTGTGATGTTTAAACAACAAGAACTTTTATATTCAAATTCCTGGACTAATATTTAAATCGCGTTTTTTTTATAAGACAGCATATAAGAAAAGCGATTTTTGCATATTTTGCATTTGATTGATGAGCGTTTAAATAAACAGAGACACAGGTAATCCGATAAACAGACAAAAAATATAAAAACTACGTTAGGAGGACAGAATCAGATGTGGTGGTGGTTTATGGAGGAACACATCCAAAAACCATCAAGTTTGTTGTTTGAAGTCGGTTAAGGAGCAGTCGCAGCGGAAAAACACTACATATTATTTCCAGAGTTTCATTATTATAAAAACTTCTGAGATGAGTTTTGCTATAGATTTAAAGTTTTTTTTTTAAATCTTCTACGGTCAGACTTTCGACCTACTTCAGCTTATTACATATATGTATAGATAGATAATATCAGGCACCATCTTCACTTACACAACTGCCCAAGGTCTGTCTGGGCTTCTCTGCTCTACTCTGTAGCGACAGTGTGTTAGTGACTCCCGAGTGGACTGGACATTATGAGGATTCTGATCGTATTATCTTGCGTCTGCGCTGTTGGTGAGTTCTTATTTGATTATTTTTTAAACTGAGTTTAAAATGGGGGTTAGTTGACGTTTGTTTTATTTTTACCGAATTTAAAAGAGGGGTTGGTTTAAGATTGGCTTTATTTTATCGGCTTTTAAATGAAGAGGGTGGTTAATTTAAATTAATGTTTTATGAGGCTTTGTTAGTCGTATTTGCTAAGAGTTTTTAATGGAGCAATTGAATGAATTTAATTTTAAATGAATTTGATATTTTTAGTATATGTAAGTTTTTTTTATCAGATTTGCTGAGAGTTTTTGATTGGGTACTTTTGATACCCAATGATTGTTAATAATGTAAATAAATTATCATCCAGATTTGAAACCATCATAGAAAGATAATTTAAATCCATTATTGGTAGTTGTATTGGGTACTCTAAAAGTCACAGTACGTGTTCAAGTATATTAACTGAAATTACATATAATATGAATAAACAAAACTCTTGACACTAGGGTTAGCCACGCTTATACGAAGAAGAATTATTAACTTACAAACAAAAACACAAAAAAGGCCACATGCAAAATGGGTCGCTAATTACGGCACGTACTTTTCGTTAGGTTTTTTTCTGTATATACATATGATTGATATAATTCAATCGTGGCATATAAATTGCCATTTTGTAATTAAAATTAATACGAGATTCTAAGTAAATACGAAAGTATGTGTGGGTTTGTAGATCTGTTTGTTCGTTTTTTACACCACAAATAAATAGGTAATTATGATTATGATAATTATGATTATTTATAAAGAAATAGTAGTGTCTCAAAAGTAACAAAGGAGTAACAAACTTCTATCCTAATTCAAGTGAAAGAGCGCGGGTGAAACCGCAGGCATCCACAAGTATAGCATAAAACACTTTTTAATTTTAATAATTAGCATCACTTTTTCACCGAAGTTTAGGAAAAAAGTAGTTTTTAATGCATCATCAGTATATAAGGAAGTGCAAACCATATCTAAACGACCAAATTCATCCTAATCCGTAAAATTAAGCAAAACTAAACAGCTCATTATATTCTAAGGTCAGCCTTAAATAATATATAATGTACTCGTATGTAAAGTCACGTTATTGAATGAATGAACCAAGGCGAGAAAATTCACGGTTTTACGGCTTTTATTAACAATGAATAAGCGAGACAAAAGTTGTTAGATACAGACTATTTGACGTTAGGCATGGATGTTGGTAGTTAAATGTGTTAAATTTTGTTAAAAGATTGGTTTAGATTTACTTTTGAGGGTTTAGTTTAACTGAATTAATGGTTTTGTGTGATTGAAAAAAGTATAGTTTCATCAACAATAAAAATCATCTACTTATAATAAAAAAAAAATGTCTATTAACATTTAGTATTTGTCCTTGGAGTCTGTCTACATAGAAAGATATCATAACCTTTTATTCCTTTGTGAAGTCGGTTAAAAATACTATGGTATGCGATATTACGGCTTATATCAAAATACCTGTATTATTTAAGGATCAATTTAGTTTTCTTCCTAGTTTTTAGAAACAATAACTTTTTTATCAGTGATGATACCAAAATGTTTTTTATTAAGCATCTGATGCATCACATACGCAATTTTGTATTTAAGATTCGCTAACAGTAGGTCTGTTTTGTACATTTTTCATTTTATTTTTTAATTCCTGTCCATATTTATTCGACATTGACATTAGGCATGAACGAAATAAATCCGGTTTCATCTTCAATGTCATCTGTAATTAATGAGCTAACATGAGGAGATGTCTCTAGATTTAATTAAATACCGAAATATTAACGCAATCAATGCATTTAAGTAGCTTAGCGGAATGCGGTATTAATTCGCGAAAATCTAAACTTTTCATAATGAAATCAGTCTTTGAATGGATGACTGTAAAAGATTCGGTGGGTAAAAAATCAAGAGCCTAAAACGGTTTCAAAACTGAAGTAGTTACTCTCTTGAGTCGTATTTCCTCATGACTGAGGGTTGTAACTCCCCCATCGAATTAATTCGTTATGGGAGTTCTCTTGGGCAGATACATCGTGGTGGGCGCCCAGGTCCTTCCACGGAAGACACCAGATCCTCAGACATGCCGGTTTCCTCATGTTGTTTTCCTTCACCATTAAGCGAGTGAAAATACAAGTCATTATTGTAGGGCCGGATTCGAACCAGGGTGCGTCTGAATGAAAAGCAGACACCGGAACCGCTGAGCCACACTCGCTTTTAAGATAGTTACAGGAGCTTTTAAGATAATAGTCTTTACTAGTTGGTATCCGCCGCTTCACTCGCTTTCTCTCGAGGCCTAAAGTGGCCTATGCCACTTCCAGAACCCTACACTATCTCCATACCAAAATGAACAATGACCCGTCGTTCCATTTACGTTATTCTGCACAAGCATACTCTTTTACTCTTTTTTACCACAAAGAGTCACTAGTGACTGGTAAAATATTACCTGACGGTTCTATGAAAAAAATCTAAAGTTAAAAAGGATTTTATTATTTACAAAACAATAGACAAAGGTGCAAAAAAGGTTAGAGGGCGATAATAGGTTACTTATTTTAGGCAATATGACATCATCGTATTTTCCAATAAGCACATTTATGTTTTTAGTTACATTATTAAAAAAATCTACAGGTTACACATCTTACGGTTATCTTGCTGTCAGATGCATGTAAAAATACATAATTATAGTGTTACCCAACACGGGGCAAATTGAAATGTGTGTGTAATCTATACCAAAGCTTATTCACATTTTGCAACCGAGGTTTTGGCCATCACAACTTTTATTATGTTTGAGTGGAAACTCACTAATAAGACGAAATTTTGAGCGAGTGTATGCTTGTTACTTCTTTAGGCTCAAACGACAGATCCGATTGGTATGATATTTGGCATAGACATACACTAAACCTTGGATTAACATAAAGGCTAGTTTTATCTGGTTTAACTGGTAAAAACACGCGTTGCTAGAGTACATATTATATGTTGTCTTTGGGAAGAGCTTACTATATGTAGAAATGATCCTATGAAGTAAGGTCTTACATATTATAATATGTTCTAAATACATATATATTTTCCTTGTCCACAGCGCTAGCGCAATTCGGCCAAAACTTCAAAGCTAGGCCCACATACTCACCGTTCAAGCAACAGCAACAAGAGCAACAGTCACAGTACCAACAGCAACAGTCCCAGTACCAACAGCAGCCGTCACAGTACCAACAGCAACAATCACAGTACCAACAACAACAGTCGCAGTACCAACAGCAACAACAGGCGACAGTTCAACGCAACTCTGGTTCTTGTAGAGAGCTGAACGAACGTACGCCTGTTGCCGGCAGCTGCGATAGATATATTGAGTGTATTGTAAGTATTATATTACAAAAACTATAGATACTCATAAGATATAAAGCAACCAGTTTTTTTCGTATCATCAACAGCAATAGGCTTTTCGACCCACCTAGTTGTAGCAACAGTCGCAGTAGCAACAGCAATAATAACAGTACTAATAGTCTCAGCAAAAACAGTCGCAGTACCAACAGCAGCACTCACAGTACCAACAGCAACAACAGCAACAGTACTAACAGGCGACAGTTTAACGCAACTCTGGTTCTTGTAGAGAGCTGAACTAACGTACGCCTGTTGCCGGCAGCTGCGATAGATATATTGAGTGTATTGTAAGTATTATATTACAAAAACTATAGATATAAGATATAAAGCAACCAGTTTTTTTCGTATCATCAACAGCAATAGGCTTTTCGACCCACCTAGTTGTAGCAACAGTCGCAGTACCAATAGCAAAATTTACGATACCAACAGTCGCAGTAGCAACAGCAATAATAACAGTACTAATAGTCTCAGCAAAAACAGTCGCAGTACCAACAGTAACAGTCACAGTACCAACAGCAACAACAGCAACAGTACTAACAGGCGACAGTTCAACGTAACTGTGGTTCTTGTAGAGAGCTGAACTAACGTACGCCTGTTGCCGGCAGCTGCGATAGATATATTGAGTATATTGTAAGTATGGTTTTGTTAAAAACTATATCGCATGCAAAGAGATCAGTTTTTACTCTAATTATCAGAGCAATAGGCTCTGCAAGCTGTCAAGTAGTAGCAACAGTTGCATTAGAAACAGTCGCAGTAACAACAGCAACAGCACCAGTAAGAACAGCAACAACAGAGAGAAACTGAGAGTAGTAGAGAACTGAACGAACGCACGCCTATTGCTGGCAGCTGCGATAGATACATATATTGAGTGCATTGTAAGTAATTTTAATAAATCTGATACAAGAAAGCAAATAACAGCAACAACTTTCTACGGCGAGAGTGAATCGGTTCTTCCTGGGAAGCTAAGTTCGGACCACTCAAGACTATAATCACTTACCATCAGACGAATTATGGCCAACTACAAGCCCATTTAATGCAAGATGTTAAAATTGAATTGTTGTAACCCAATGGATACTTTACACAGCATATTCAATGGACTCTTCTTTCTTAAAAAGAATGTGACTGTATTGCTGCGACCTTTTATTTTAAAAACGGGTCAGTAGTTTTTGACGTATGGCAAGACTATTTTTTTTTTTATTAATTTGTTAAGTAATATAATTTCTTTTCCCAGAACGGCACAGCAGAAGAGAAGACATGCCCCGACGGCCTCCGGTTCAACCCTAACGTAAACTTCAACGTGTACCCATGTCAGTACCCCAACGAAGTCGCTTGTCTCGAACGATCTGCGTTACGTAAGTCTATTTTTTAAATCATCATTATCTACAGCCGTTTCGTTCCTTCTTCTTCTTATCGAATGAGAGTGGCCAACTCTGGTGTCGAAAGTTTATCAAGCCGCCCTGAGGGGATCTTTATTGATCCTTATTCTTTAACTCTTTATCGTTCCTACTGCTGGGTATAGACCTCTCTCTTGTCATGTCAACATTGCCAACAGTCTTCAAGACTTTGCCATTCTCGTTCAGGTTTGACCCATTATAAAACTGAAACAATTTTAATTTTCGGGTAATAGTGGTACAAAAGATGGAACTCTTTTTCCGCTAAATTTTATCATCATCATCCACAACCAGTTTTTTCCCACTGCTGGGTATAGGCCTCTCTCATAGTATGCACATGGGCTTCGATCTTTAGCCAGCCTCCAGGTTGTACTTCTTGTAGTTTTTGTGGTACTTCTTAGGCTTGAACTTTATTTTGAAGATTTCGAATAAGATGTAGAAAAGCCCCAAAACTTCAAGGAAATAATATAATAATAGTATTAGGTATCAAAAGCGTGTATTATCCTTATTTCCACGACTCATCTTCCCAGGGTCTACGCGGGTTCCATACTAATATGGCCAAATAGCTCATGTATGCGTCAGATCAGACATAGATTATGTAGGTGACTCAATATTTATTTATCACTATGTAATATATTTTACTATTAAATATTTTATTCTAAACATTTTCATGTCTTATATAGACAAAATAACTTACATACTCCTAATTAAAATAAAAAAATAATAAATAAAAATAGATATTCCGGGACATTGCACACAGTGCCATCTAGGCCCACACTAAGCAAACGCTTGTGTCGTGGATACTAGATAACGGATATAATACTTATATACTTTTCTTTTGTACTTATTATACATACAAACGACCAGATTCAACACAAGTAAATATAAATTTTAAAATTCATAAATACTTGTGTCACGTGGAAATCGAACCCGCAACCCCTAGATTAGAAGGCAGAGCCACTACCAACTAAGCTAACAGGTCAGTCAATACATATCTTTACCTTTTTACAACCGAACAACAAGCAGTAAACGTTACATATAGGTTCATAGGGAAAAATATATGTAAGAAGCTGTAACGCAATTACTCAAAGTTATGTACATGGTGTTATTTTTGAGACTTTTCTTTTTTACTGTGTAAGTGAATTGATAACTGTGCTGCGGTGAATTGCATAGCACTGTGTTGACTTGCTATTTTTAGAGATCTGGCGATAATCTAGCGAGTGTAGAGAATTTTTTAAATTTGAAAACTTGAAATCTGTTATGGTAAGATGTGATTTGACACATAACTTTCGTTTGTCTAATTTTATTTCACCATAATGTGACATCTATTCAAGTTACGTCGTGGAATAACGCCACCACCTTTGTCATCGCTGATTTTAAAGCTATTTCTGC
Source organism: Macaria liturata (assembly GCA_964023185.1). Taxonomy (NCBI): domain Eukaryota; kingdom Metazoa; phylum Arthropoda; class Insecta; order Lepidoptera; family Geometridae; genus Macaria; species Macaria liturata. The sequence continues at coordinate 852,592 of OZ026807.1, read as the reverse complement.
CATATTTCCCAAACGACACGTTTTGTGAATATGAATGAGGCGTGATGTGAGCGGTTTATAAAATCGAGACTGATTTAAAATGAACCAGTAATCACATCCGTTGGGCGAGGTCACAGGATTTTGAGAAGGGTGTGAATTGTATATCCTACTTCTGAGAAGGAATTTCGATGGCTTCCCATTATTATGCTACTATTTAAAGGCTAAGTTTTCTATTTAAATATGAGTTAGCGTGTCAGACAAAAATATGTTTTGTCAATTTGTATGCCAATTTAAAACAGGTTTTTAGTAAATGGTTTTATGATTAATAGCGTTTACGAAGATTAATTTATCCGTTAATATACATATATTCAGCTGATACATATTTAAATGAGTAAGTAGGTAATTAGAATAGATAAAAATATGGAAGACAGATGAAAATGTAAGTCACAAAAAAAACAGGCTACTAGTTTGCTTCTCAACGAGATAACAGGAAGTCGAAAATGACCTGAATTGCTTAGAGAAAAGATGGCAGGTCCTGCTGCTTTTTTAGGTTACTTAACGGGGGGATTGATGATTAGCCCCCCAGATTTTATTAGTTCACGGAATATGACGTAGTGGACTTACGGAACCAACTGAAATTCTATATTATCTTCTCCAGAACCCGCCGAACCCACCGACCAATGCCCCCACCAGTTCGGTTACTTCAAGCTCGGAGACGCTCGCAACTGCAGTCACTTCAGGAACTGCGTCAACGGCGTGGGATATGACTTCACTTGCCCCGAGGGTCTGGCCTTCGACCCGGAGACATACCGCTGCGAGTGGCCTGACCAGGTCGCTGACTGTGATGCTGAAGGTAGGGAGACTGTCTTTTGAAGCTATGCTGGTCTATGCGTGTTATTTCTGGGCTACTTAGTCACAGGAATGTGAAGGACCGGAAAAAAATATGTTTCTTGGTATGGAAAAAGCAAGATTCTCCTCTCTTCATTAAGTAAGTACCTATACTGGCTGACTTTTACGGAGTATCTTTGACCAACAACTGGTTATACTGTCCATCTTCTGAGGAGACTAAGTGGGGAGGCTGTCTTTTGAAGCTATGCTGGTCTATATGTTTTTTTTAGGTGCCCATAGGGAATAAGCAGCAAAGGATGAAAAAGGGTTTTCCTGACTTTGCAAAGATTTTTCTGTGGCCTGACTGTGGCGTTAAAAGGAAGAGTTTTTGTGCCGTGTTATCTAGAAGCAGGAAGCTGAATTAAAAATAAAGAAACTAGTGTCTCTTGGCATGGGAGCCATGATTCTGTTCGGATTGCTGCGTCCCTGAAATACCTAAATGAGTAAACATGGTGTCATTATCGGTTAAGAGTTATTTTGATCAAAAGACAGATAGAACTTGGTAGCAGTCTCAGTGATAATCACAACACGACATACCTAATGCTCTGAAATTTCACATCTTCACCAGAATATAAGAGTTTTTGCACATTACTAAATTGAAATAACTATGGGTAAAATTGAAATCGGGCACATCAATATTGCACAATAACATAAAAAGCGTCTATTTCAACATTCAAAAGGGTTTTACAGCAAGGTTTCATTAACATAGGGGATTATAATAAACTAGGGCTTTATGGATACTGTACACTAATAGGCAAACCCTGGATATCACACTAGGTCTAGTCCTGTGCTGTGACATCCAGTTTATTACAATACATTTTTCTTTTAATATTCACCAACAGCCATGAGCACATATATGAGTTCTTCCAACATCAAAACACATTTCAACATGTTCGCACTTCATGCTAAATCGTGAGGCTGTTGATTTTTCTCCGGTTGACAGCAGCTCAAGGATAACAAGACTCTGCGAGTTTATGACTCAGATTTTATGTTTTCACATCATAATGAAGAAATGTTTGTTGTTTGCATAAATATAAAAGGCCATAAAAAGCGACGCGTTTATGTTTTACGCCCTTTTAATATAGGCAAGTAAATCTTGTAAGTTTGTATGAGATTCGTAAATTCTAGAGAGTTTTCAAGCTTCTCTAAAGATTTTGGTGAGATTTAAAATGATACAGAAATGGAAAAAAAAATGTGACTCATTACGGGGCTTAGTTTAATTTATTGAATCAATGTACGTTCAGGGTTTCAATCACAAGTTAGAATACAGGTCACAGAAATTTCGTCCAGGACAAATCCGTTTTTTATACTATTACAGATTACATACAAAGTTTTATTTTCAAAAATACTTCATTATTTATGATATTTAGTTTAATTTTTCGTGGCATAGGTTTACGTTTGGCTACAGCCTGCCTGATGTAAATTGCTGCAGCCTAGGGTATAACCTTTATTGTTCGTACCGCAAGGTTGTGGAACTCCTTGCCTGACTCTCTGTTCCCCACGCACTATAATCCAGCGATCTTCAAAGCGAGAGTGAATCGGTTCTTATGGGGTAAGCACGCTCTATCTTAGCCTTTGCTTGCTATCAAGTTAACTATGGCCAAGTGCAAACACGTTAAAGTTAAAAAAAACACGCTTAACTAGAAGACCTACCTATTAACTAGACTAGACCAGATTACTAGACTAGATTTGAAGACCCCTGGATTGTAGTTCGCAAGAAACATAGCTCCTGGTAAAATGTTCCAAAGCTTTGCCATCCTAACCAACATTTGGTCACAGTTCATACAGATTACGAGTACTCAACGAATTTTAATTAACTAATGATTTGTCTATCTTCCAGCGTTCCTTGGGTTCCGTTGCCCTGAGGTGCCGGAAAGCCGCGAGCTGGGACCTCCTGCTGGTTTCAGATATTACAGGTGAGAACTAAATAAATATTAATATATCTCACTAACATTATACAGGCGAAAGTCTGTGTAACTCGTTAAATAGCAATGTTTTTAGCTATTTAACTAGATAGGCACACGCTTGACTACAACTCGCATGATGTGAAGCAACGTTATAATCACTTTTAATTGTTGAAATCAATTAAATCATCATGATATATTCACACAGCGCCATCTAGCACCATACTACGCAAACGCTTGTGCCATGTGTTCCAGATAACGAATAAACCACATATATACTTTTTTGTAAATATGTACTTAATATAAACAGCAAACAAGAATAAAAACCATTGTATAGAAATCTCAGCTCTGTGCTTTTCTGGATATTTTTTAAAACTATATTCTATACTAAACTTGCATCCCCTATTTCACCCCTTTAAAAGTGGCATTTCCAAAAATCCTTTAGTAGCGGATGCCTACGTCATAACATCTACCTTCATTCCAAATTTCAGCCCAATCCGTCCAGTGGTTTGGTCTGGCGTTGATAGATCACTATATCAGTCAGTCAGTCAGTCATCCACCTTTGAGTTATATATTTAGATAATCTAAAATATATATAACCTTACAAATAAAATACTAAACTTAAAACGGAATCTGCGGGCAAGGTGCCTAAAACGGTGTTACCTCGCTGAATCGCCAAACTTATAAACGTTGACCGAGAAAAAAAAACTTAAACTTCAACCTTAAACTATAATACACGTACTCGATTCACTGCAGCTAAAATTTGCAAACTTATCAATTTAAAATATTCATCGATCATCAAAGAAACGTTACTACATTGGATACTCAATTAATAGCAGATTAAAAGCATAAACCATAATGACACAAGCGATAGAAGTCGGAATGCTGTTACAACGACATCATATGTTGCTGATGGGTGATTATGGCAAAAAATCCGACACGCTTACGGCATTTCGTTGTACATATCTATACTATGTTTGTTTGTTTGTTTGTTTGAACGCGCTAATCTCAGGAACTACTGGTGCGAATAGAAAAAAATATTTTTGTGTTAAATAGACCATTTATCGACGAAGGCTTTAGGCTATATAACATCACGCTGCAACTAATAGGAGCGAAGAAACAATTTGAAATGTGGAAAAAACGGGGAAAAATTCATCTTTGAGGGTTTCCGTTGCGTTCGCTGCGAAAACGGTTCAAAATTCAAAGAATTAATGCCCAAAATAACTATTCCACGCGGACGAAGTCGCAGGCACAGCTAGTGTCACATAAATCCACTTACTTTTGTTGATCGGCACATGACAGGACATTTTATATTCACATTATTATGATTGAAGGAATAATTAGTTAGCGTTTCCTTGAAGTCATGGTACTTACATAATTTTTTTTTTAGAGGTAAAGGTTTTTGATTGACCACAGCTACCTGAAACACGCTTACTGATAATGTATAGTCACCGCTAGATTTAATACCGCTATCGAAATTACTGGAAAACATACTACAACTAAATTCTGCTATAATCGTTATAGACGTAGTTCTCAATATAATTATGTTTACTGTCAGATTTATAATGCAAGTAGATGCTATATAAAATAGATAGTTCTCTATAAATAACATAGTCGTTGTCCTACAACCTGTTTTGTTAAAGTTAGCCAATCGACCGGTCACTAAATGTCAAGCAGACGATGCTACGACCTTGCTTATGTAACCTATTTCAAATCTGCTTCGTCTTTAGGCATTTTTTTGTATGAATCGTTTGTATTAAGTAATACTATTAACAAACTAGCAACGGATCTTCTTCAATTTTGGTATGTAGGTATTACTATGAGGTTCCGGAACTGTTCTAGGCCACTTTTTATCCCGAAACTACGCAGGCGAAGCTGGTCCAGTAGTCCAGTAGTAAAAATAAATGTATTTAAATACAGTATTTAATAAAATCGATTTCCTCACTATGTTTTCTGATATATATATATAATGTAATTAATGTACATACATAGTCTAAGTAAGTACTTACCTCTATTTCGTTAACAAATCCTCGACCGGTCAGTCAGTAGTAAATGCAAAATGTGAAATGTCAAGCAGAAGATTTGACCTTGGTTACGTAGTCTATTTGAAATATCTAAGAAAGATTTGCTAACATAATCTTATCATCATCATCATCAGCCTGCTATCGCCCACTGAGTATAGGCCTCTCTTCTAGTACGCGACTCGTCCCTTCCTCCCGCAGATTGAATCCAGGTGCTCCCTGCGGTTATTCTAATGTCGTCAATCTACCGCATTGGTGGGCGACCTCTGTTTCTATGGTTATGGGTCTCCAGTCCGTTAATTATAATTTTATATATTATGATAGGTAAATATGTTATTTGGCTTTTGGTATATTATATTACTCTATGATGTACACAGTCTATGAGCCAAATATTCGATAAAATTAAAATTTATATAATTTATATAATAAAGGTAATAAGCTATTACCTTTATTTTTATCGATATCTTCAAAGAAGTCTAGAAAAATAGGTAATAGAGTAAACGCTGCGGTGCATAAAAATTTTTTTGTTCGCTGTGTGTGGGCATGAAAACTATTTGTTTAATTCTGAATAAAATATTTCAAAAAATATTCTGACACATTTTTTATGTTTAATTAATATTGCGATTTAGTAATCGGACTATGTTCATGATCATAATTTGAAAATAAGTAGTATCCAACACTAGACATAATTATGATTTTACACAATTAGGTAAGTATATAATGCCACACGAGTATTATAATGAGCCAGTATGTTAAAAAGTAATTAACGCTACTAAAACCACTGGGCGCCACTAATTTAGCTACTAAACATATATAACAAATAAAATTAGCTACTAAACATAGTACTTACAATATAAATAAATGTCTAATTTTCTCTCTTTCTTTCTTTCTTTCTAGAAGTATAATAGTTTGGTACAATTATTGCTAGACTTATAGACTTGAGTCTCTAAATCTGCCATCTGCATTGAGAGTCGGCACGCAGGCCTCCGCGGACATGGTCGAGGCACATTTTAAACACTGTTTATTATTGATTTGATGAAGCGATCGTGGCTTAGCGGTTCCAGTGTCTGCTTTTCATCCAGACACACACTAGTTCGAATCCGGCCCTACAACAATGACTTGTATTTTCAAGTTATGTGTGGATTTGCACTCGCTTAACGGTGAAGGAAAACGTCGTGAGGAAACCGACATGTTTGACAACCACAATATCCGAGGACTAAAATACTAGTCTTCTGTGGAAGGACGCCCATCACGATGTATCTGCCCAAGAAACGAATTAATTCTGCGGGGGAGTCACGACCCTCAGTCATGAGAAAATACTACTCAAGAGATTATATAAACTATCCAAATCAAATGGTTTTAATGTATACTATACATATCCAAAAGGTACCACCACTCCACCACCACTTGTGGCACTAGCATAAGTATTATTTTTTTCTTCTTTCTTTGTAATTATTATCGTGTGTTGCAATAAAGAATTTTCTATCTATCTATCATGTTTTTTTTTTCTTCTTCCAGGTCCGACATCGACTGCCAGAAATACTTCCTCTGCCTAGAAGGCAAGCCTCGCGCGTTAGGTTGCGGCAGCGACGCAGCCTTCGACGAGCTTACATCAACCTGCGTGTCTGCTGACCAGGTCGACGCTTGCCCGGCGGAACTTAGGTACCAGTTAGAAGATTGACTAAGAGGTCACTAAAAGCGACCAGATCGGACGTCAACTGCTAAAAGTACTTCCTCTGCATAGAAGGCAAGCCTCGCGCGTTAGGTTGCGTCCGCGACGCGGTCTTTGACGAGCATACTTCTACCTGAATGTCAGCTAACCAGGTCGACGCTTGCTCGGCGTTATTTACTTTACACTTAACAGTTAGAAGATTTACAGAAGAGACACATATCCTCGGATTTTGTGGTCCTTGAAGGTTGTTAGTTTTGATAATGGAAGAAACAGTCAGCTATGTTTGGATGTTTACTTTTTCAATAAATGGAACAACAAATCAAAATGAAAGAACAAATCATTGTGTAGTAGACTTGTTTATGAAAACTTATTAATAAAGAAAGAAAGAAGAAAGAAACCATTTATTAATTACATTTCATTTATTAATAATCATGTTATATTTCCAGAGAGGCCGCAGCGCGAGCCCGCGAGGATGAAAAGCAGCGTCTGGCCAAGGAACAGGAGTTTTACGACAGGAAACTTAAACTGCCCACCAGGACTCTGGGATAAACTGTACTTGATCTGATTGCTGATTGGTCACGCGTACTTTATACTTTCCAAACATTCAATAATGTAATGGCTATACTGCTGGCTAGCTGCGGCTGTTTTTCTAGTACGGCAGTCGTAAAGCCATGTCAGAGGCCTTTAGGGCGGTTTGAAAACTCTCGACATCAGAGTTGGCTACTCTCATTCGATAAGAAGAAGAATAATGTACATTAAACAAATAAATATTCCGGGACATTGCACACAGCGCCATCTAGCCTCATACTAAGCAACCGCTTGTGTAGTGGGTAATAGATAACGGATATAATACTTATGTTCTTTTTGTAAATACATACTTATTTACATATTAACGGCCAGACTCAACACAAGTATGTAATTACAAATTTAATATTCATAATTATTTGTGTCATACGGGAATCGAACCCGCAAAATTAGAAGGCAGAGCCACTACCAAGCTAACAGGTTTTTCAGTACATTAGTATGTTCCATACGTTTAACAATGTGATGGAGTGTATTTATGTGATGTATGTATGTAAAATTAGTACTAAATATCTAGAACTAATGTAAAATAAATAAATAAAATAAAATTTGTTTATTTTGCATAATTTTGTTATACAAAAATATATTGGAATCCAAAGCCTCCAGAACTAGTTTTCACTGTGTCTCGGGAGCCGATGGCTTCTCCCTGCTTACAATTAACGCACAAATAAACAGAATGCCAAAAAATTAATAAAGAAATGGTAACATATAAATAAAAACATATATAATGTACTAGAATACTATTAATTTATCACTGCGTAATCATTACATTTTTTTAACCTGTGTCAATTTAAGTAACAATTTTATATAAAAACTGTAGGGCACACAAAAACGAACCGAGAACAAAGAAGTCCTCGAAAGAATTCTTGCATTGCTTATGAATATGTCAGATCAGTCGTTTTATTCTAATGAAAATCGGTAAAATATCCATCTATTCATCTCGTCACCAGATATTATGAAAAATGCACCAAAATATCCAATAGTTTAATCGAATAGTCTAAATATCATCAGGCCGGCCGCTCTGTAGTGAAACGCAAACATGTTGATTTGTTATTTGTTAAAAGTATGCGTCGACCAATTTTAGCGATTGTGGGTGTCTAGTCTTATATACTTGTAAAAAAATATGTTTGCCATAACGCACCATTTACTTATTCCCATAGCACGATTTTTGTAAATACATTTCATTACTTACTTATGTTTTTACTTTACGTTTTAGCTTTAAATCTCTAACGTACCATTACACTTCACATTGTACTTAATTTATGTTTATGTTTTTTTTTTTAAATCATATTATAAGCACTGTTATATTTTGTTAATTGTCAAAATCTAGCCATGAATGTACAAAAAATGCGATAAGATTCTATAAGAACTTAAAATAAATTAAGTTTCCATGTATACATAAATTTGTTTATCTTCGTACATCTATGACAATAACTTTTAAAATCTGCTAATAAATATTATGTGCTGTATTATGTAAACCTTGGGCCACAGTATTTGCTTATTCAGGTATCGCTTCAGGTGACCCAGTAGTCAAATGCCTGACTGTAAAAAATAATGTTTTGCACAAAATAACCTGCTAACATATTTATAAACACATTAATAACAAATCCACTTAGAAAGTAAATTAATTGTACATCTCTTTTATAGAATAAAACTCGTTATTTCCAAATCCTTGTTTTATTGTCTCTCGTTAGTGATATGTTATCTGAAGTACTTAAATGGTTTCTTGATGAATGCATGCAGTATATAAGCTGACAGGAGGTAGTCACATCATTCAGTGTTACATTGACACAGGAAAACAAAATGGCCGCCCGAATCTGTTTGCTACTCGCGCTGCTCGCTGCAAGTAAGTATATAAATTATCATCCTCCTAAATTGACATAATAGTGGGTCGGAGGACACGTTAATAAGTTAATAGTTTGTCTAGTACGGCAGTCGTTAAGCCATGTAAAAGGCCCTTAGGGTGGCTTTATGAACTCTCGACACCAGAGATGGCCACTCTCATTCCATAAGAAGAAGAAGAAGATCATCCTCCTCGCGTCGTATTCCTCATTACAGAGGGTTGTGACTCCCTGATTGAGAGGGGTAGATTTCTTGAGCAAAAGTAGATGGTGGTGGGCGCACAGATCCTTCTATCATAGTCTCTCTGTGAGTCGTATTTCCTCATGACTGAGGGTCGTGACTCCCCCGCAGAATTAATTTGTTAGAACTCTATCATAGTACCTAAAAATAATGTTGCAATTGTAATTAGTAAAGTTAATGGCTTGCAGATAAAAAACAGTTGCAATTTTACTCAAGGGTCATCAGGCAAAAATGTATAATCCTTACCACCGCCCTAATAAATATGTATATTATACATTTATTAGTATTTTGCTCAATTGTAATTCTTCCATTTTTGCAAGTACAGTAAGTACCTAATAAGTGGTAACGTTATTAATGATATGGCTTATTTCTTATAATAGATACGGTTAAAATTATTTGCATGCCGAAAGGTGGAATGTGGAGACACTGCAAAACAAACAACGCTGACTATCTGTAATTACCCATGTTCGCAAATAAACTATTAGATTTTATATGATTTGAAAATAACATATCATTACATAAAATTTTGAGCTCATTCATTTGTCGAATCGTAATTAACGCCAAGCAAATTTTTCAACAGCCAACGCAATCCGTCCCGTTCGCCAAACGACGAACGCACCGAAAATACGATGGACAATGTACAGCACTCCCATTTCCAGCAACCCACCAATCACAGAACCCAACAGAATTGATGTCAACCGTGATGGAGTCCAAATAATCCCTCTGAATAAGACCGATGATGTGTATGATGAGGCGTATTTCAATAGAATCTATATCGACCCGAAGTGGGAGTTCTCTTGCCCGCGTCGGTTTGGATACTTCAGGTTCGAACAGAGCTGCGATGTTTATGTTGAGTGCAGGGTGAGTACAAAAAACTTATATATAATAATATGTCAATTTCTCATAGCCTAAAGCAAGTTATGATAAATGGACAAGCTATTTTTATGTTTCTTACATATTAGTTTTGGAAGTGACGGAATATAAATAGGACCAAAATCAAAAGCAACCATTACTATACGAACATACTTTTATCGCTGAATTCAAACTCACTGTTCATGCTTTTTAATAAGATAACTTAGAAAATATGGATTGTAAATCTACTGGTAGAACAAACTATTTGCCTCATTGCTGCTATAAGGCACTCTCACGATACATTGTCTTACGATGCTACGGTTCAAAAACACAATAATTTCTTACTCCCCTTATATTTCAGAACTACCGTCCCATCCGCAAGCTGTGCCCGGACGGCATGCATTACAAGGAGAACGCGCGCTGGTCGGAGTACCCCTGCGGGTACCCCTCCGAGGCACCCTGTCTGGGACGCGGGGGAGTGCGTGAGTAACAACTTCTATCATGTATATTACCTCTGTCATACCTTAAGCTTTGATGTTTATGGCAAAGGACAATCAAAGCCTAAAGAAAAACCAAAGACATGCAAAGCACAATCATAACTTACTATCTTGATGTTTTTCGCAGCTCTATTACTGTTTGTAGCATTAAAAGAACACCAAGAATCCTATCACTATGCTTCCATTATCAGAGGTGTAAAAACAATAGATACAAGTAGCTATTGCATGCTTTATCAAAACTACTTGAAAAAACTCGAATTGAAATAATAGCTTCGTTTGCGAATGACGCATCAGTTTTCTCGCTAAAATTTCGTTTCTATTATTGTGACTGTTAAGACTAATACAAAATGTCCTCCATTCCGCAGAGCCTCCCCAGCCGACCGAGCAATGCCCGCACCAGTTCGGCTTCTACCCCATCACGGACGCGTCGTGGCCTATCTACGAGCGCTGCAACAAGTACCTGGTGTGCTCGGCGGGAGTGGCCACCGTCATGAACTGCAGCGTGGGGCTCGCCTTCAACCCCAAGATAGAGAGGTGCGACTGGCCGGAGAGGGTGCCCGAGTGCAGAGGTGAGGACTTACTACATCATCATCAGATCACCACACCACTGCAGGGCATTAGGTTCCTCATATGATAATAGTCCATGTTACTAGCTACTTCTAGCTTACAAGAGGTGTCACTGGCCTGAGATAGTGTCAGAGTGTAGAGATGAGAAGCCATTTAACTACGTCAAACGTAATATGGAAGGTTATGAGGGAAATCAATTAGAAAATGATGCCAAATTACATTGAATCCCTGTTGGGGATAGGAGTTTAAGGATGATGTTTCTTTGAGTAACATCATCATCATCATCATGAATTACATCATTAACTCATTTTCACTTTATTGAGATGAAAGGTGGGTTACGAAACGGATATGTAGCTTAATTAATAAAAGCCAATAAATAAGTTACAATGACTATTTTGTATTTTTCAGATTTCCTTGGCTTCCGCTGCCCGATCCCTGGCCCTGGTCAAGAGAACATGGTGTTGAACTACAGGTCAGTTATGGTTTCAGGTTTCTTGATAAATAATCGAATCGTCTCTCAAAATAAATTAACTTTTTTTCTAAGATCTTAAATAAAAAAACTGATTGTATATTTTTTTTACTATACCAGATCTACACTTGACCATTGTTTGCCTAATGGTAAGCAATAACTATGGTCTAAAATAGATCGTGCTTACCCAATAAGGACCGGTTCAGTCTCGCTTTAAAGATCGTTGGATTATAGTTCGAGGCGAACAGGGAGTCAGGCAGAGAGAATAGTTTTCAATCATCACAGTTTTTTGTTCTTTGTGAAGCATTGTCAAAGACTGAATTTCTTCATTTTTTGACTTAAGCTTGTTTCTTCTTGTCCAGATACGCTACCGATCCCAGCTGCCGCTACTTCTTCTCGTGCCAGAGCGGTCGTTCCCGCATGCTGTCCTGTGACGATGGACTCGCCTTCGACCCTCTCCTAGGCAAGTGTGTGGACGAGGAGCTCGTGCAGTGCGACCCGGAGCCCTACGTGGCCCCAGACCAATACGTGGCTAAAATTAGTATGGTGATGTAATCCTTAATTATCGAGGGAAATAAATAATTCTCGTTACAGTTTTTGTTGTAATTTTTTACGGACTTCAAAAAAAGGAGGTTATCAAGTCTTCTGAAAGTTTTTTTTTGTGGCTATGTTACGTAATTACTCCGTTGTTTATGAACTGTATTCAAAAATTATTTTTTTATTCGATGAGGATAGGTTCCGAAATGGTCCCATAATTTTATTTTTCGTTCGGTCCAGCTGCTGAAAGGTATTGTTGCGACTGGCACCGACAACAAATATTACGGAATTCAATAAGAGTACTAATAGGATTGTAAGTTTCAATAATTCGATAGAATTTTTACTCCCAACTTTGAACTTTGAAATCGCAAAAATTTAAATAAATAAATTATTTATAAGTAAACTTTTTAGTGACACTTGAAGTCGGTTTTTGTTTTTTTTTAATAAATTTTATATATTCTAAGTTACTAATAGACAACTCCAAATTGGAGTTTTCTATTAGTTATTATCTTCTATGACAAGGAGACGCTTTATTATATCATAGAAATTGTTACAGTTACTTAGGTCTTTCTTTATTAGTTTCGCCACGGTTAAAGCTAGCGATAGTTACTTTCGATTTTCGTTGGTTTATGATCATTCTCTTAAAAACAAGTGATTGTTTATTCTTCAAATCACTGGTTTTAGTTATAGCGATAATGTCTTTCGATTGCCATTTGCTTATTATCTTTGTCTATGTATGTCTTGTCATTATTTAATTTCTTTAGATTATTCCTCTTAAATGAAATTATCGACATAGCCCTCTCTTAATTTCTGATTTGATGGCGATTTTTAGTTAGAAATTGAAACAAACTAAGTTTGGCCTTCAATCGTTTTATCTTAGATATGTAGACTACCTATCGCTAGCTCTAAGACACTTAGTGTCTTCCATTGTCATTTGTGTAAGACCTCTCTCTCTCAAATATGAGTGTTTTGTTTCTTTCATACTAGATGCAAGTATGTACCTCTCTCTGTGAGTCGTATTTCCTCATGACTGAGGGTCGTGACTCCCCCGCAGAATTAATTCGTTAGAGGAGTTCTCTTGGGCGGATTCATCGTGGTGGGCGCCCAGGTTTTTCCACGGAAGCCACATGTCCTCGGATATTGTGGTCCTCAAACAAGTCGGTTTCCTCGCGATGTTTTCCTTCACCGTTAAGCGAGTTCAAATCTACATATAATTTGAAAATACAAGTCATTGGTGTAGAGCCGGATTGGAACCAGGGTGCATCTGGATGAAAAGCAGACACTTTACCCCTGAGCCACGCTCGCTTCCACGCACGTACCTACTAGAAGAAAAGGAGAATCTGAAGCTTAACCAAATTATCATACTTTCTATAGAATTTTGTCTCTCTCTTTTGTTTGCAACTTAATTGGTGCAATAATTTAATTTACTTATATTTATTAAGTTTCAGTTTACGACTAATATATTCTTACTTACAAATCTGCCTTAGCCATAGCTCTTTCTTACCTTCTACGACTACAGCGATCAAAGATAAGTATCATCCAAACTTCGGTGTTTTTTTGTTTTTGTTTTAATTCCTTTTTTTTACTTATTTTAATCACTTTTTATAAAATTTGTTCCTTAAACGTCTGATCCCAACTAAGCGAAATTTTGAAAAGAGATAGTTTACACCTATAATAAACATAGATATGTTACCGGCAATCTGTATAACCCCGCATTATATACAATGCCTAGGCAATAGAATACCTAAAACGCGTAGGCAATGTATGAATTATCATTTCTTTCAAACTTTACCTAGGCATTCTATTGTGATTGTTCAGTGTTTAAACCTTTACAATTTGCAAATAAAAGCCTATGACTATTACTATACAATACCTAATGCGCAGCAGGCAATGTGTGTAATATAAAAAGACGATGACAAGGAACGCAGGCAGGCAGGCAGTAAACGTGTTGAGACCTGTATACATGCTTGCATTTTATTCCCAGTGAGGGCAAGTGATGTGAGGAGTACGTAAAATAGGTAGGTATAACTTGAGGTGCGTTGCCAAACAACGAGCGAACAAATGAACAGTGTCAGATGAATCGTGTAAAAATAAGAATAAGTTGAATGACGATAAGTTTTCATCATAATGGTGTTTTTAAATGTACTGGGTATATTCTATTATAAGTAAAAGTAATGTAATTGTTAATTTTAATAAAGTTGATTTTAAGTAATAACACATAATTTAATTTGTCCACCATTTTATCTAACTATGTTACCTGGCAAACGGACGCGTCAACATTGATAAATTTAGACCAAAATGTATTTATTCTACACATTCCCCGTGGAACAGCAGGCATTCTATACAATAGGCAATGCATAGAATGCCTAGGCAAAGTATGTAGTAATATTCGTATTTAATACATTGCATGGACGCCCCAGGCATTCTATACATTGCTTAGTCATTGTATAGAATACCTGAATTATACAGATTGACGGTAACAGACATATAAAACATACGTTTTACTTATTATGCTACCGGAAACGTATGAAATCCGGCATTGCATAAAATTCCTAAGGATTGAACTTAAAAAGAAATCTAAAACAGGTCACTGATATGAAATGGAATAAAATGAAATTATTAATTTGCAATTTACATTCACAAACACCTAGTGATTATAAAATAATCACTCATTATTTGAGTCAGCCACCAGCTCTTTTATGATAAAATTGTGTATCAAATAGGCGAATTCCGTGATATATATGCAAACAATACGTTATTTTGTAAACACACGCTTGGTAAAGTTGTTCTGATATAGCAGCATTATCCAGAAGTTTGCTGTAATTTTGTGAAACATTGTCTAAGTAGAAGTTATTGCTAACTAGGGGACGCTCGCTGCTTCGCTCGAATTATTTCAGAATAAAAAGGAGCCTATGACACTCCTACCAACTTATACTACTTATATAGCAAAAATAATGATGCACGTTCAGCCGTTTTTGCGTTATGAGTGTTTATACAAACAGACAAACAGAGACCCAGACAAAATTCTAGATATTGTTGGAACGTGTTGTGATTCGAAGTATCACCAAACATTTTTTTAAATGATAATAAAATAAGAAACAAACACAGTTGAAAAAAGCCGAAGATAATTTTGGATGAATTTGATAAGAATCAGATTTATAATTGAATTATTTATTTACAAGTCTTTAACATAATATTAAAATATACAATACACCTAAAATAAAATATGAAGCAAAATAAAACAAACAAAAATTAACCCGGATCGCTCCCGGCGCAAAGGTTCCCATTACGCTCGCCGCGTTGCCACGTTGAATCGCGATGGCTAACCTTTGCACCAAAAATGATCCAGAGCGGGTGTTTCCCGTCTTCTCGTTAATTCTTCGGCCTAACTCCCTGACGAAATCTTTTTCGTATCGAAATATATATATAAATAAATATCGAAATCTTTATATTTTTTTTAAATATTTTCAATGTTAAGACTTTTGACTCTCTTCAGCTTTATTATACGTATAAAAGATTTACAGGATATGCTGTGTAAGGGTCAGCACAAAATTTCCAATGAATAGAATATATATTTGAATTGACCATTGGCATCTGTCCTGACGGTGAGTATATAGCCTTATATCAGTCCTAAATTGAAGGTTTTCTAATAATAAGTACAAAGTTATTTTAAATTAGAACCTACACACCCTAAACTTGTAAATGAATGTTTCATTAAAACTTGCATGTTAAATATAAGACTACGTATAACAACGAATAATTATAAAAAGTCTACAATTGCATAGATTTAGAAATAGGTAATAGGAACAAAGTCAACACAAAAATTTAAGCAAAAGAAACCTTTATTTCACAGATCATGGCAGCTATATTGGGTCATCAATAAACCCCGCTGAAATTATCAGGCACGTAGGGTTCCGGGTCGCACTGCACGAGCTCCTCGTCCACACACTTGCCTAAGAGAGGGTCGAAGGCGAGTCCATCGTCACAGGACAGCACGCGGGAACGACCGCTCTGGCACGAGAAGAAGTAGCGGCAGCTGGGATCAGTAGCGTATCTGCAAACAAAGAATCAAGGTTGAGGCAAAGATACATTGACGGTGATTCTATTCCATGATAATATTATAAATAAATAATTGTAAAATGACGAGATATAATGTAATTACTAATTTCTGTATCATTTAGTTCAATTTATCAATAAATTATCTATCTATCTATCTATCATAGTCGAAATCTTCATTAATGAGCGTCTTCAAGATAATTTCTAATAAAGAGTTACTCCGAGGTATAACTGCAATTTTGTTTCAAACGTGATTAGAATTTAGCTGTAAAGATTGTATCGTTAAAAAAACCTATTGCATATATCAATTCAGTGTTAGACTGGCAAGCGAAGCTTTTTTTAAGCTCTTGCCACTTGGTTGACTAATATACTTGAGTGCCAATGATCTTGCTTATGGTATAAGTTTGGTCCAAGTTTTTTTTGTACAATATTTAAATGTATCAACTAACCTGTAGTTCAGCACCAAGTTCTCCTCACCAACAGCCGGGATGGGGCAACGGAATCCGAGGTAATCTAAAATTACAAAATAGTTCTTATCAATCACAAAGCTTACAGTTTTCGAGATCAACAAAGCCATGTAGCTAATAATGTTACTCCATACTCAGCTTTATTCTTAGAGTCAACCGAGAGTTAGTATCAACCGAGATAGTCTTGTATTTTGTTATTTTTGTATAACTTCATTCTGTCTTTCAACGTATCTTTCATATCACGTAGAAGACTTTCATATCAGAAATAGCTAGTAACAATGAGTATTATCGTTGGAGGAAGCTTATGCTCTGCAGTGGTGTGGTGATCTGATGATGATGATGTAGTAAGTCCTCACCTCTGCACTCGGGCACCCTCTCCGGCCAGTCGCACCTCTCTATCTTGGGGTTGAAGGCGAGCCCCACGCTGCAGTTCATGACGGTGGCCACTCCCGCCGAGCACACCAGGTACTTGTTGCAGCGCTCGTAGATAGGCCACGACGCGTCCGTGATGGGGTAGAAGCCGAACTGGTGCGGGCATTGCTCGGTCGGCTGGGGAGGCTCTGCGGAATAAAGGGTATTTTGTATCAGTTTCAGGGCCCCATTAAAGGCGTGGGGCTCATAAAAGGGATTTATGGTGAGACAATTGATGCATTATTTTAATTCGAAAAGATATTATATCACGAAGGTGAATTTAACAAAAGACCAATATAAATTATAGCTACTTTCATCTTTGTACGTTTGATACACTGAATTCTTTTTATATTCTTTTCAGGCATCTAAGAAACGTAAAGCTTAAAAGTAATGATTGTGCTTTTATAAGCAGCTACTCACGCACTCCCCCGCGCCCCAGACAGGGTGCCTCGGAGGGGTACCCGCAGGGGTACTCCGACCAGCGCGCGTTCTCCTTGAAGTGCATGCCGTCTGGACACAACTTGCGGATGGGACGGTAGTTCTAAAAAAAACAATTATATAATATTACACATAAAAATTTGGAAAAAAAGAGGTTACATACATATCATATATATATATATATATATATGATTCGCTCTACGCGATAAGGCTGCCCAATGTACCAAGGTTAAGTAATTTTACTGTAAACTGTTTTGTATTTTTGTTTTCTGGTGTACAATAAAGCTATATTGATTGATGATTGTATTAGTACCATTTATTACTATTTTGAGGTGTTTCTTTTGGATTTATGTTAAATACGTGTAAATCTAGTTTTTCGTATACACGCTTTGTAATCAGGCACTCCACCATTAGTGTACCGAAACAGAAACTGACAATTTGGAACAAAACATATACATTTCAGAATAATATATTTAGTAAGTAATTGTTCTGTTTTTTAATAGGCTTATACTTATACTTTATTTTTTATTAAATAAATAGTTGTACTCACCCTGCACTCAACATAAACATCGCAGCTCTGTTCGAACCTGAAGTATCCAAACCGGCGCGGGCAAGAGAACTCCCACTTCGGGTCGATATAGATCCTATTGAAATACACCTCGTCCAGAACATCGTCGGTCTTATTCAGGGGTATTATTTGGAGGCCCTCGCTGGTCGCTTGCCGATATGGCCGGATGTCCGCGTTGGCTGTAAATGAAAGATTTTTTGTTACATGTTTCAAGACATATTTATGTAGGTTTTGTAGTATGTTTCTTTATAAGATAGTTCGAGTAAAATAGGTTATGTGGCTTTCATGATATTTATTTTTTATAGCACTTAAAAAACGGAGGAGGCTCTAAAACCATTTGTATTTTTCTTATAAATTTACAAACAACTGAACATGACGGTTTAGTTGTCCGTAGTCGAACTGTTTGCTTTTTTTTATTTGACTACCTAACACAGAATAAGTACCTATTCAAGTACTAAACATAATTAAAATTTTAAAAAAAATGACAGACACATACTCCATACAATGCAGACAACTCTTTGCACAGCAGAATGAAATATTAATAAATAATTGACATTACCGATAGGTACAGGGTGTAACAAAAAAAGTAGAATATTAGTGTATGATGTAACAATAGTAGTTTATGCAACTGTCATATAATGAAGGGTATTAAAACACGAGTGTGAGTTTATTTTCATAATAGTAACGAGTGTTTTAATACCCGTGTTATATGCAGTTGCATACACTACTTTATCTTCACTAATTCGCTATCCATTTTTAATTTTTAATTTATTAAATTAAATTCACGCGTGTATCATTCACGTGTATTGTCACAGTGATTTTGCCGCCATTAAAATCTAACCAATGAGAGCGTACCTGCGCGCATCATCATGTTATAATGAGATATTACGATATCGATGTGGATATTATACCAACATGTGAAATTGCTTAAATTGAGTGTTTTGTTGTCTGCGCTATAACAGTAGTAATTATAAGTCAAGTATTGGAAACATAAGTAGAATGTTACAACATTAGTGTAGATAAAACAACATTATACACCTACTTATGTTATTATTTAACAATTTAAGGTATAATTTAGAAATCAATCTTGCTTTGTTTTTTGTGTGGTACAACTGTTGCTATGCAATAAAATATAAAGAAGGAAGAAGATATGAAATTGCAATTTTACTTGAAAGTTATTTCCCTTAGGTACTTCCTAATGGCACTTGACAAATTACTATCTCAATATGATGGTTACTATGATCGTTATATCCTTACTTGCAGCGAGCAGCGCGAGTAGGAAACAGACGCGGGCAGCCATCTTGTTTTCCTGTGTCAATGTAACACTGAATGCTGTGACTACCTCCTACCACCTTATATACTGCATGACACTCATCAAGAAACCATTTATTTACTTCAGATAACATATCACTAACGAGAGACAATAAAACAAGGATTTAGAAAACTAGTTTGAACATTTTCTTTTAATGTACTTAGGTAAGTATTATTGTATCAACTGGTCATAAAAAGCAATCGTGAATATCGAGATGCATGGATTGAGGGTAGACAAAACCTTGTACAATTTGTACACCCATAACAAGATGTTCTGCGGTATCAGTGCATAATAACCAAATTTAATTCTGCATGACTCCCTGTTCCCCGCAGAATATAACCTTGCGATCTTCAAAGCGAGAGTGAATCGGTTCTTACTGGGTAAGCACGCTCCATCATAGACCGTAATCTAGAAAGTCTTCAAGCAGAAATGTGACACTTATTGGTATCATGGGTCGGAAATTCGTATGCATTTGTATTTTTATTTGTACTTTTACTGTACAAATAATGTTCCTTATCTCTCTCCTCCTAAAGTCGTATTCCTCATCACTGAGGTCAAGACTCTCAGCAGAATTGATTTAATAGTGAAAATTCCTTACACGAAAGACACGTCCTGGGATTTTAGGGTCCTCAAATATATCAGTTTAGATAGAAAGATAGATAGAAAACGCTTTATTATAAACACCAACAATCAGGACAAAACACAATGAAACAAACAAAACTAAAAATTTGTGTCCTAATTAGCGACCTTATCGCTCAAAGCTATCTCATCCAGGTAACCAGTCTGGCATGGATCAATATGCACGTAAAAAGGTTCCAGTTCCAGTTTCCTGATGATGCCGTGCCGATGTTGATTCCGTCACCGTATATCTTGGAAAACAAGTCATTGGCTCAGTGCTGGATTCTAACCAGGGTACATCAAAATGTTAAACAGACACTCGAACCACCAAACCACAATCGCCTTCTTTTGTTCATAGCATGATAAACTTTACAGACGTCATCTCCCTTCCATTTTCGCGAAAAATATGTGTAAATAAATAGTTAGCGTGATTTTTTACTAGTGGACGCCCGCGGTTTCGTTCTTATTATTTTGAGATAAAAAGATATAAGTAAGACACTTTTGAGACCTCAAACTACCAATATGCAAAAATCATGATGATCCGTTCAGCCGTTTTTACGGTATGCGTTTAAATAAATAGACAAAAATTCTAAAAACCACTGAAACTTTTTCTGTTATAGCTTTAAAGTAAACCCAAACATTGTTTTTCTATTATCTTCTAGGTTCAGATTTTGGACCCTCTAAAGCTTTATTATAAGTAATACAAGAGTGCTGTATACCGGGTCAACACAAAAAAGATGATGCTATCATAGACAAAGCATAAATTAACTCATGTTAGAAGTTATAGAGGGTCAAAACCTCAAAACCGGTATAAAAACTACTCCAATACCAACTCCTCTCTCTTTGAGTCGTATTTCCTCATGACTGAGGGTTGTGACTCCCCCGCATAATTAATTCATTAGGTGAGTTTTCTTGGACAGATTCATCGTGGTGGACGCCCAGGTCCTTCCACGGAAGACACTTGGTAAGTCCTCGGCTATTATAGTGGTCCTCAAACATGTCGGTTTAATCACGATGTTTTCCTTCAGCGTTAAACGAGTGCAAATCCACACTTAACTTGAAAATACAACTCATTGGTGTAGGACCGGATTCGAGCCAGGGTGTGTCTGGATGAAAAGCAGACACTGAAACCGCTGAGCCACACTCACATTTATAGGATAACAATACCAACTTACGTGTAACCTTTAAAGTACTTTATTTTATTATCTTCATGTTTTCTTGCACCGTAAAATAATTGCTGATCAGACGTAGGCACTTTTGTACCAAAACTCATTAAATTTCATTCGATGAACTTAATTCGTTCGTTTACCTGTTGGTAAACTGTGGGAACAGGGTGAACTATTAATAATTATCGAATAACATATTGAATCAGGCGTTACTTTGCGGAAATCCATTGTAACTGAAACTCTGGAGAAATATGTAGTGTTTTTCCGCTGCGACTGCTCCTTAACCGACATCAAACAACAAACTTGATGGTTTTTAGGTGTGTTCCTCCGTGTGGCGGTGGTATATGGAGAAACACACCTAAAAACCATCAAGTTTGTTGTTTGATGTCGGTTAAGGAGCAGTCGCAGCGGAAAACACTACATATTTCTCCAGAGTTTCAGTTAATTAAAGTATGTCTACAAATCCTTAAGTGACCAGCTTTAATTTACATATATTATTTTAGCATTATTTTATTTAGTTTTTCATAATACTTCGATAAAATTAATGTTTAGCTTACCTATTTTGGAATCTGTAGGTACATATGTAGGTACATATGTACAGTACATCAGCTGTAACTTAACAAGGCTACTATAATCTTCTCATTTGAATAGAAATTGAACCTAAGATTTTTACTTACGTAGTTTCTTCTAAACGAAGATCCCAACTCCAAATAAATGAAACACAAATAATTTTATTTTCAATTTAAAAATTAAATCAAGTTATACTTATATCTACATTGAAGAAGCACTGTTTCAATCGAAAAATGAAATACTTATGAAATGAAGAAACACTAGAAAAAGGGGACTAAAATTAAATGTACCTAACTGTGGACAACCCACCACAATTATTTTACTAATTAGCTTATCAAGTTTATCAACTCAAGATCAAAGACTTCCAATATAATCGTTAGCAAAAATAAACTAAACCACATAACGGAATTCGCTAGCATTAAAATATCATTAACAATTATTGATAACTGATAATTAGCAAAGAAAGGAGAAACCTGTCAAATTCTTCTAAAATTAGGAACCATTTATAAACGTGATGGATTTGGGGAAAACCATCATTGTTTGCAAGTGAACACAGCAGCAAACATGCTATCAGCTACACCAGTTTTATTCCTGCTGGTGACTTATGGTAAGTCGTTTTACAATTTACATTATATTATGAGATAAATCAATAATCTGCTTTATTCCACTAAAAGCCATCTAAACCTTAACTATATAAATCTAGGTTACCTAGGTACAATAGGCCTACATTTTAATGATAGTTTTTATTTATTTCACATTTTTTTATGAAAATGGCATTCTTTAATCTCTCGTGTTTGAACTTTTTTAATCATTAAAAAGATTTTAATAAGTACATCCAAAAATACTTTTATTTTGCTACCTTTTTCTCAAAACGTGTCTTTAACAAAGTCTAAATAGATTTGTAAAATAACAATTCAGGAATATCAAACTCATGGTTCAGGAATATAATTATTTACAATAATTAAAATTTTTACAGTTGCTGCACAAGACCTGGGAACTCTGGGATTTCCAAACAACGATTTTGGGCCGCCAGTACTCGGAGGCTTGGATAATGCTTTAAACATCGCCTCAGAAGGAGCTCAAGACGTCGTAGATTTCCTATCCACTCTGATCCCTGGAATCAACGGAGATACTACTCCACCAGCCGTTTTATACCCTGGAACTAATTCACCACCTGGTGAAGAAAATCCGGATATAACAGACCCTGGAAACTTTGTCCCTGGAGTCGTAGATCCTTTAGTTACTCCCGATCCATTCGAAGAGCCTAAAACTAACGGACCTTTAGATGGAGACTCAGAACAGCCCGAAATTGTAGATCCTCTTATTCCCACTGTTCCCCCCAGAATCGATGGTGAAAACCCAGATCTACCCGTAGTCGTAGATCCTGAAATCCCTACATTCCCTCCAATAATCGATGGTGAAAACCCAGATCTACCGGAAATTGTAGATCCTCTTATTCCCACTGTTCCTCCCGTAATCGATGGTGAAAACCCAGATCTGCCTATTGTAGTAGATCCTGAATTTCCTACTATCCCTCCTCTAGTTGATCCCGAGGTACCTACCCTGCCTCCTATCGTAGACCCCGGATTCACGGTTAGTCCCGATGATTCCATTGACCCCATTGACCCAAATTTCATTGTAACTCTTCCACCAATTAGAGAACCAGATTTCACTGATTCAGACGATCTTGTCGACGACACTACTGTACTTCCTAACACAGATGCAACAGCTGAGCCTGATTTCACTTTTATCCCAACATTGTCAACTGTTATTCCTGATTTGACTGGTTCTACCTCAGTGTCTTTGGATCCCAATTTTGAGCCATCGTCACCTATTCCCACTGTTTCTCCAATTCCTACCGCTTCTCCAATCCCTACCGCTTCTCCAATCCCTACCGCTTCGCCAATCCCTACAGCTTCTCCAATCCCTACAGCTTCTCCAATCCCTACTGCATCGCCAATCCCTACAGCTTCGCCAATTCCTACCGCTTCTCCAATTCCTACCGCTTCTCCAATCCCCACCGCTTCACCAATCCCTACGGCTTCCCCAATCCCTACCGCTTCCCCAATCCCTACCGCTTCCCCAGTCCCCACCGCTTCACCAATCCCTACGGCTTCCCCAATCCCTACCGCTTCCCCAATCCCCACCGCTTCTCCAATCCCTACAGCTTCTCCAATTCCTACTGCTTACCCAATCACAACCCTTTCGCCAATCACTACTAGCCCTCCCAGACCGCAACCAAATACAACAAGCATCCCGATAGATCCTAATCTTAACCCTGCGACTCCTTCGACTCCCAAGCCCTCAATCCCAACCACTTCAGTGCCTTTGAACCCTAATTTGGACCCGGCGGAGATTGAAGGGTTTGGCTGCATGAACGGAGATGGATATTACGGGATCTTGGGACAGTGCGACTCTTTCATTGAATGTTATGTAAGTTCTGTTTATATTTTTTGAAGATGTGAAATATTACTTGTATTGTAAATAAGAAATATCTTTGTTAGCGGTCAAGACGTAACGCTTTATTAATTCGCAACTATCAAAGTTTAAGACCATGGCACCCACCACGATGTATTTGCCCAAGTAAACTCCCCTTATAAAATCATTTAGCGGAAAGTAATCACTTACACCCGTATTCTAAATCGCTACTTGAAATTTCCTCGACTCATTTCAACATTACGTGACTAAATTGGTCTCGTAATCTTGAGTTGGGCTCAAAGACGAGGACTTTTGCTTAAAATTAAGCATACTTTAGTCTTTTTCTTCTCTTCTTATTCTTCTTATCAAATGAGAGTGGCCAACTCTGGTGTCGCGAGTTTTCAAACCAACCTAATGGGCCACTAACCTTTTTTTTGGCTTAACGACTGCCTTACTAGACAAACAGCCGGGACTTACAATTTAACGTGTCATCCGACCCGCGGAATCGCCAAAAATGGAATGCCACTTTTCGGCCACCCATGCAAGAACTGACCGCGTGGACCTTTGCTTAATATTGGTAATCTAGCTGAGCTACAAGCTCTTCTTCTCTTAAATGGTACATTATCTCTCCTCCGCAGATGCTCCGCCCCCGCCAGATGGTGTGTCCGGACGGGCTCCTCTTCAACCCCTACAAGCCCTACCCGGAGTTCCCCTGTTCCTACCCCTCAGAGGTACAGTGCGAGGGGATTTATAAACGTGAGTATTTATTACTCTTTATACCATGTCTGATATACCATGATAATTTTGACAGCTGTAATCTCCATGCATTAAAATCATGGATTATACCAAAAATGTGTGCATAATTGCGCTTTACTCAAGACACGAATAATATCTGTTACGTTTTGTAATGCCAATGATGGTAAAAAAAAATTGTAAAATTACGCACTAAGAATATGTACCTACCTAAGCTAAGGTGACTTGGTTTGGAAATACCACCTACGAGTACATTCCAGATAAAATCGCATAAATACAATTACCTAATGATATTTTTAAAATTTTTTGACGCACGCGATACAGCAATGTAACGCATATAATCACCTATGTATTCTGCCTGTTTTTTAACTTTTTTATGTTTGTATTGTTGTGTCCTGTGTGACAAAATAAATGCTTTCTTTCTTTCTAATTAAATGTATCCATTTCCCAGAGGTGCCCCACCCCACTGACCAGTGCCCGCAACAGTTCGGTTACTTCACCATGCCAGGGGGAGAATGCAGCCAGTACATCATGTGCGAGCGCGGCAGAGCTATCCCCATGACTTGTCCCTTCGGATTGGTGTTTAACCAGGTCTTGGCGGCCTGTGATTGGCCGGTCAACGTGCCCGAATGTAACCCTGACGGTTAGTAAGTGTCATGTTCTAAAATTAAAATTTCATTGTATTGTTTAAAAGTGAAAGTTGGCTGATTAGTTTGGTTCGCTTTCATGGCACTATTAAAGAAACAAATGGCGTCTGATAATAGTAAAAAATCATAAATTATAAAGAATTAGAATCAAGTTATTGATTGCCATAATTCAATTACATAATAATATGTGATATAATTATTTCTTAATTTGTAGTCCAATTTGTGAAGACGATTTATTTAATGGAATTTAATCACCTACCATGTGACTAGAATATATTTACCAAATTCTTTTTAATATTATTTACAGCGTTTCGGGGTTTTACATGCCCTATTCCGGAGCCCTATGAAGATGAGCTCAACAATGTCATCACTAAATTCAGGTAATATCAATTCTAATTCTGAATCTAGCCTAGATTTTCTTAAATAACTAATAAAATACTTAATAACAATATATTTTAGCAACGATAAAATCAAGTGAGCAAGTAAGCCTGGTAACAAAGCTTCAACGCTTCAAATTTCATCCAGGATACAAAACATGTAGAAATGGAACTTATTTCTTTACCTATTGCTTTTTTAATACAAATTTTATGTAAACACATATTGCCATATAGGTATACGTGTAACAGAAATTTCTTTTTGGTTATAAATTATGTTCTAATTTCATACTACCATTATTACCTTGTCTTTATTTATTTTTATTTTATTCCCCAGGTACGGCAATGAATGTACAACCTACATAGCATGCGAGCGAGGTGCCCCTAGATATCTCAGCTGCCCCGGAGGCCTAGGCTTCCACGAGCCATCACAAACCTGCGTGCATCCTTCTTTGGTCCCCGAGTGCGGACTCCTTGGTCAGTTCCAAGAAGGAATCATGCCTTGAGCAGCGTAGTTTGTGAAAAGAGGTTGTAAGCTGCTTTGATAAACACTTTTAGGGTTTGGCTAAAAAGATTTTAATAAATTATATTAATCTGATTTGAAAATGCTAATGCAGAGAAGAAATCTGTTATCATAACAAACAACACGATCATTTTTATGATCAGTATCAGTAGCCAAAGTTAAAAGTTTTGGAAAAAGTAGCTTAGTGCATCTTAGCCAATATGTGTGTATTTTAAGTCGTCCTGATGAAGTTCCTACTATAATAGAATAGCAAATTTTTAATTCACCAAATCAATGATTAAAATACTTACTTTAGTTAGTAATATTAGCGTAATTTTAATTGTGTAGCTCTGCTACAGGAATATTTTGAAATAGTTTAATTTCTTTTTCGTAATAAAAACTATTGATTTTTAATTGATTCTTTTATTTCTGATATAATGAACCCTTCTGCAAGCTTCCAGATTTAAGAATAAACATTTTTTAAACATTTTCCCGCTCAAACTTTATCAAATTGGCGCCATTATATACAAAGTACCGTGTATGCATCTGTCAACTGTGCATCATTTTGGCGTTCGATTGTATATTATTTTACTTGGTACATATATTTTATTAATAGACATTGTATAAGGTGTACACTGTACATACGATAGGTATTTATAATCATTTCAATGCAAAGAATTTCAAAAGAAAATGCAAAATAAAATTGAGAAACAATATAGGTAGGTAGCCTTCGAGAATTATTAGTAGGTAGCTGATTCATTCATGCATCATTCCCACGTCAGAATTACTTGATTGGAGATAAATGTGAGTCAATCTTTTTAACCAACCACAGACGCTCTAAGATAAACAGCTGTCATTAATGTCAAATCAAGTGCAAAGAGAACAATATTTTTAATTCAGCGAAAATTGCGCGGTTTACTCAATTTTTATAATTTGAAGATAATATTGCGAGGAAAATTAATTCTAAAATTGGTATTTTTATTGAAATTTATGCGTTTAAACGTGAAGAGCCGTGTTATATTGCTGGGAAAAAGCAAAATGTGGAGTGAAGTTATACGGTGCGGTGGTCGGTGAGGCGACGGGCGGCGGCGGCGGCACTCCGCTAGCGCAGCCCTGGCGGTCACTGGCGGCGGGCATCGGCCCAGTTGCCCCCTCGCATCGAACGGTTGCGTAGTGCGCCTCGCGCCCGCGGCCCCGACCTAATGATGGCAGTTTAAACCACCTCCTTGCTCTCAATCCGCTTTTGAAGGGACGAAAAACAATCTACAAGCGCTATCCTGTCACTCGGAAGGGCGAAATCTCGAAGGCTTACGGCCCGTGACTATGTTATATTGATTGCACAAAATGGAAGATTCCTACATCATCGCTAATTTCCACGCGCTGTGTCGCCTGTGCCTCAGCAAGAGCGCGCTCTGTGTGTCCATATTCGGCGCAGCACCCGACGACGAAGCAAACATATCGCTAACCTCTAAAATCGCTGAATGTTTCGAGCTCCAGGTAACCTCTTTTCCTCATGTTTTTTCCTTATTCCTTATTCTTACTGTCATATAACCTATTATACTGTCATCACATCTGTTTCTTATTACCACTAATGATAGTTTTATTGTGCTATTTCAGATAGATCCAAATGATGGCCTCCCAGGGAAAATCTGCTACAAATGTCTACTGAAAGTTGACAAATGTGCCAAGTTCAGGCTCCAATGCATTCAGAATGAAAGCAGGCTCCGGCAAATCACAAGCAGGGTGAGTGAACTTGATAACTCAAACTCATCCGAGTTGAGTAATTATAACTACACAAATGGACAGGAACAGAAAGTAAAGCCAGAGGATTATATTGTAGAAGATAGTGTAGTTATGGTAGTTGATCCCAGCCTTGACTATGATTCATCCGAGGACTCTGAGAGCAATGAACCAACCGAGCAAGAAACAGCAGAAAGAGACCACACTCCTGAAGGAGAGCAGATGTCGGAATCATTCTTCAAAAACGTCTTCATGTGTCAATACTGTGATCAAGCATTTATATCACAAGAGAAGTGTAATGAACATGAACTGCAGTATCATGATCCAAATCTACCGTACAAATGTATAGAATGCAGTCTAGTGTTTGCCGAGAGATCCCAGTACATACAACACACTAAACAAATTCATGGTAATGATAAGCCATACCAGTGTCCTGAGTGTGAAAAATGCTTTGGACGAAGATCAGATTTGAGAAAACATTCTATTGTACATACTGGCATTAGGCCTTACCAGTGTCAATATTGCTTGAAAAGCTTCTCTAGAAATACCAATTTGAGTAAACATCTCCGAATCCATGCTGGTCATAAGCCTCATGTCTGTCCACTGTGTCCGAGAAGCTTTGTAGCAAAAGGAGACCTTCAAAGACATGTTTTAGTCCATTCTGGTATGAAGCCATATGCATGTCGGAAATGTCCACTTACATTTGGCCGAAGAGATAAGCTATTAAAACATGAAGTGAGGCATGGTCCTATCAGTCCAGAACACAAAAATGACTATGATAATGAACAGAACATGAATGATATGGTGGTAAATGTGAATCCATTCAGCAATCTCATGACTTCCTCGTCAGACCAGCAAGGATCAACAGATTATGATCTACCCAGAGTCCCAGACCATATCTCTGGTGAAAGCAGTTTTAGTAGAGTTCAGAAAACTTCACCCAATAAACAAATGCAGACATCACCTCAGAAGTCAAAAGCAATGCTAGCAAAAAACAGACCAAAAAATATCAAATGTCATCAGTGTCCAAAGAGGTTTTCATCTCTAGATGCATATAAAACTCATGTGTCTATCGCTCATATAGGGTCAAGAGTCTTCCAATGCAAGGTTTGTTTCAAAAAGTTTGTTCGGAAAAGAGATCTTGACCGTCACGCTACTCTTCATACTGGAATGAAACCTTTTTCGTGCAGTCAGTGTGACAAAAAGTTTACAAGAAAAGATAAGTTGGATAAACACGAGCAGAGTCATGAATGTTTGGTTGTGAACATGCCTTGCATAGAATGTGGCGCCACATTTGAAAAGAAAGCAGATTTAGTTGCCCACATCAAGTCACATTTCAACGACAACTTTGATGAGAAAACCAATGAGATTAAGAAGGAAGATGAGCCTGAGTTCCCATTGGACGATAGTTTCTATGATTTGGAAACCTGAAAATTACTTTCATCACAGATACAGTTTAAATTGTTGCCAGAGACAGTGCCCTTCTCGGTTACATGATTAATAACTGTGTAACTAAAACAATTCATACAATGTGATTTGGGACCTGGCGGCCATGTTTAAACTTGTGAACTTACAAAAATTACACAAAATAAGTTGTTTCGTTATAAGCTAGATAGTTAAGAAAAATATTGTTGTGTAGATAAGTATTAGGTATTATTATAGTTAAATTGATAAGTATATTATGTTGAATGTTCATTAAGTTATTTTAGAGATTTGGTACTTATTTTAATTTTATTGAAATTTACCTGAGTGATGATGTGTGTCTGTATTTGTAGTAAAGAATCACAACTTATGCAAAGGTAAACATTTATGGCCGGTTATAATAGTAGTAGGTATGTATTATATCACTCTATTTGTATATTTTTGTGTGTGAAAATTATCACCCAGGCTATTTTTTTTAACCTAGTTAAGTAGAATAACAAATTGTAAATATTTTTAACCAACTAAGGGGATAATTTTGTTGGATTTAATTTAAATTGATTTGAAAACATTTTATCAATGTAAATAACTATGTACCTATTGAACATTTTATCCAAAGAATTGTAATAATATAAGAGAACATGTTTGTGATTTACTACTTACTTAAATGCAACATTTTTAACAAGTTTTCGAAACATCACAATAGATATGTAATAAGTAAGAGTTTAAGTACGGAAATTTATTATTTGCGGTTTTATTTTATCTGCATACATGATGCGTTTGTAGAGTTTGTTTAATATCATCAAAAGTGTTTTTTTTATATAAAAAATACTTGTATGAAAACTACAAAATAACGTTTTTTATGGGGTTAGTTATCAGAAGCCAATGTCGTTTTTGGATACCAGAAATTTCATATATTTCATACCTCCATCTATATATTTTCGACTTTAAAATATGCTCAGTACACTTCACGTTAAGGCATTTTCGTTACTTACCATTATTCTAAAAAAGGCTGTCTCATCTAGACTTAATATAACTAATAATAAGAATAAAGCTACTTTTAGCGTAATGTATTACCAATTTAAACATTTCACAACAGCGAAAATAATTCTCTGGAATTGCTTTTTTTAAATTAATCGAATTCATCAAAGTTACTACCAATTATATTTTGTAACCTGCCTTAAAATCAATACGTAGTATATTAAAAGAGACAAAAGTAATTTTGTGTCTGTTTTTCACACGTGTTTAAAATAATGTGCAAAGTTAACTTATTCATTTATTTAAATCAACTATTCCCTACTACAAACGCCTAGCGTTTTTCTTTGGGCAAATATTTTTCTCAAGATTTTCACTGCCTTTTCTTGTACCTGATATTTACGCACATTACAATATTAAGCATTGATCATGTTTAAATAAATATTCAGCATTTTTTTTTTCTTACATAAAAAAAAAAATTGCCAAATACTGAAAAAGCTTTCAGGACTAAACGAAGCGAAAGTACCATCTTCGCTTTTTCTATAAAAAAAATGTATCTATAAAACTACAAAACTTGTATTCGATTATCTTTTGACGTTTTGTTTAGATACCAACCACAGAGCTTTGAAGTCCATGCTTGTCGCCCTGTGACCGCGCGGGGGCGATGTGGCCCGATCGTTGTTCTGTGATACCAACTGATTCTAATAAATCATCTCACAAATTATTTTATTCTTACTGTCTGACAGTTTGTATAAAAAAATCTGCACGTTAATAATCCTTTTGTTTAAATCATCTATCACAATATGTACACTTAGATCATAATATAGATCGTTTTTAACTGATTGTAAATATTTGAGCAATAAATGTTATCCTTACATTTGAATTGAAGTCAATGTGTTTCATCTCACCTATATGATTTAGGTATATGCGGAGATAGAAATACGCCATCAAAGAAGCTCAAAATGTGTAAATTATTAAATCATTATCATCATCTTCAGCTCTTGTCGACCCACTACTGGGTATAAGCCTCTTCCCAAACATGCCTTGATTTTTTTAACTACGTAAAAAAAGATTAAATGTATGTAATTTCATTTGAAGCTTCTTTGATTGATGGATTAAATATTCATCTGACTAATAAACCTAAATTAACAAGCAATAAATTTTAATCCAGAATTTAAAAACCCCCACAAACGACGCTGCTTGAAGTAGTAATACCTATGTTTGAAATAAAGCTAGAATATGCTGAAAATGGAACTAGCGATCAAATGAGGCTGCCAAAACACACATTCAATCAGCGCAGCCCCCTTAGACAAGAGGCGTATTTTAGTGAGCGTATTGTCGCTCACTTATAGAATACAAAGACCAATGTATGGGATTGACATCGCGACGATTGACATGCTACGTCACTCCCATACATTGGTATTTCTATTCTATAAGCGAGCGCCAGTACTCTTACTAAAATAGGCCTCTTGTCTAAGGGGGCTGGACCGGGATGAGTGGCGTACTAGAAGAGAGGCCTATGCTCAGCAGTGGGCGATAACTTACAGGCTGATGATGATGAAACACCCATTCTGATGCTAAAATTAAACACCAAATTACTTATTACAAAATATTTTTATTTTACATATATTACCTAAATAATTTATTCACCCAGCTAGTGGATTAGCATGAATAGTGACGGATGATATTTTAGCGTCACTGAGAGGTCGGTAGGTCTTGGGGTTGACTGGCATCTTCTCCAGGTCATCTAGGGCTTCGAAACCGTCTATTACTCTGTAAGTAGAAAAATAACACCATGAAACAGTTGTATGTAATTAATTGTTTAGCATAAAGAGAGTTGTAGGTACCCAAGTGTTAGCCTATCTAGCAAAGTTTATAGTAAGATTATTTTTTTATCCTACTGTCAACTAATATTTTGTAATTACACAAAAAAGCCTATGCTCTTATGAATAAAACAATTTGAATTAAATTTGGTAGGGATGTGACTAGAATCTAATAAGTAACACGTTTTTATCTCAAATGATCCATCAAAGTAAAAAAGGTGTACATCATTATGTATTGGAAATTTAAAAACAAAGAGAAGTATATTCACCTGCCAAAGATAGTGTACTTGAGGTCCAGATGTGGCTGCTCCCCGTACGAGAAGAAGAACTGGCTCCCATTGGTATTGGGACCATTGTTAGCCATGCTCACTATGCCTCTGGCACTGTGCTGGAAATAAAAGAACACAAATAAAGTTAAACCT
Organism: Macaria liturata; assembly: GCA_964023185.1. Taxonomy (NCBI): domain Eukaryota; kingdom Metazoa; phylum Arthropoda; class Insecta; order Lepidoptera; family Geometridae; genus Macaria; species Macaria liturata. Next base: position 819,863 of record OZ026807.1, on the reverse strand, counting down.
GGTAAGGAGCTCCCCGGGACGGCATGAAGAATCTAATTTTGCTAATGAAATATTAATCTTCAAGAACCGGCTTGATGACTGGTTACAGAAAACCAAAAAATATCTTGTTAACTTGTGATCATTGCACCAGTGGACTGTATAATTGTGAACTTAATGTGAACTATATACTTTAAAAAAACATTACACGGTGATATGGGCACATCAGCAATCTGCTGTTCACCCATTAATCAAATAAATAAATAATTAACTACATTTTGCTGCTCTTATATGAACTTGCTCAGTCCTGATTATAGTATACAAAACAATGTGTTTGATTGTTAAAGTCTTACCCGTCCGTTATTAACATCAGATTAAAATGTGTAAAACAAATTGTAATTTAGAAAATATTAAACTTCATTAGCATAGCACCTGGACTAGACACAACCAAGTCATACTCATATTTCATATTCATATTATATTATATAAGTCATGGTTCACAATAATATTACATAATACAATATCATTTGATTTAAAGTAATAAATTAATAGTTAAAAATGACAATAATAATATCATAGAAAATAGAATTACTTATGTATACACTCAACTCTATATTTTTTTTACAAGGAATGGGTTTGCGATTTACCGTAATTCGCCTGATGGTAAGCAATCATTACGGTCTAGGAAGGAACGTGCTTACCCAGTAAGAACCAATTTTTATAGCTATAACACACATTTATATTTTATTTGATTTCATAAGTACATGTACTTACTCTAAGTTCTTCCTTGAACTCATCTTCAAACTTCCTCCCCCAAATAGAAGTGCCCCCTTTACCAGTGCCTGTTGGGTCGCCTGTCTGTACTATGAAACCCTGGAATACAAAGACATAAAGAACTTTTATAATGAAACAGAATATTAGGTAAGATAGATAAATATTAAAGTTCTTAATATAAAAGCTAGTTTTGCACTGTTTCAAAGCTAAATAACTTCTTACAATGATCTCACATTGAGTAAAACTTGTAGCTCAGCTAGCGGCAATTATTTGTGATTACCAATATTAAGCAACTGTCGACATGGCCAGACATTGGATGGGGGACCAACAAGTAGCATGCTATTTGTTATCCTTGATTAATGTGGGTTAAACAGCAGGCTTTTATTTAACTATAAATCTTAATTAACTACAAAACTTTACTCTTAACTCACCTTAATATTTCTATGAAACAGACATCCATTATAGTAGTCACTGGCGCATAAAGCTAGAAAGTTCTCACAGGCCTTCGGACATTGTTCACAAAACAACTCTATCTTGATATCTCCAACATCTGTATGTAGTGTTACTGACATTTTTCAGGTAATTTTCTGTACCTCTAGGTTATTTTTAGTTACGTTCTGGTTATATTTAGGTTTTTTTTTATAGATTTTGTGCATATGTTTTGCTTATATTGAAGCTAACAAACTTCTAAGATCCGTATTTATAATGTGTGGAAGTTCAGGTACTACTTTATATACTTTATTTATTCTGTAGGATTAGAAAAAAAACAATTTATATGAGTAAGTTAATATCAATTTCATAGCAGTTGTTTTTATAACTCACCAAGACTAGCAAAGCATGCACAAAGCAAAGCACAGGAGCAAATAACAAATCATTGCTTAAAAAGTTGTAGTAACTATAATTTGTGTTTCCCTTGGTTACATTTATGCTTCATTTATGTTGTTATAGTGACAAGACTGTATTGACAACCTAATCATTTAAAAAGATTTCTAATGATAGTAGAGAGAAGCCAAGTTGATGTTTATTTATTTATTTCATTTGTAAAAGACCCGAAAGAACCACTGCAGTAAGTTAAGTAGGTACAACATAAACAGTCTTTTCAGCCAGGCTATTAAAGCTTCTGTTTTGACGCCATCGCCGTCCCCTCCGTCGTCGTCTCTTGCAAGTAAATCAATGCAAGTACAATCTGTACTATCGATATTTACTCCTAACAACACACTACTAGGCTTCTTACCCAAACTCATAGTTTAAACTTGTTGTATATTATTGTAAACAAAAGCAATTTTAGCACAAGCTGTTTTAAAGCATAACTTACACTTCGTAATTGATTGCTGGTTTGAATTATGAAAAGAGTTATGTAGTTTTATAACATAACTTGTTAATTTAGTCACAGCTTGCTTTTCAGAATCACAATTACAAAATTTACAAACAAACAATAACAAAACATAACCTAAAAATTAAAAATTTTAGTTTGACTTTGACAAGTTGGTCACCGCTGACAGTGCCGGTTCTTTTTAAACTTTGAAAAACGAATATATTTAATAAATTTATAATGAATCTAACAAACCGATTCTAGAAATTATATGTTTGTTCCTTTTTACAAAAAGTCACAGAGCTTTGAAGTCCATGCTTGTCGCCCTGACCGCGCGGGGGCGATGTGGCCCGATCGTTGTTCTGTGCAAAAAGTGTATCTTCTCTACTTATTCTTGTAGCTTTCGTTCTTAGTTGTAAAGACTGATCAAAGTTTTCAAACTGCTAACAGTCGACTTCATGTTTTACAGGAATGAACAACAAACAAGGTAGGTACCTACAAATCAAACCACAAACATATTTACAAAAATCATTTATTTATCTGAGATCTACTCTATTCGCTTCCTCCCGCTCTCTCATTTTGCCCCGCGTGGGGTTCGTGCAGATTTTCATCCAAATCTCCATAATTGCCCAATAATCTTTGCCCATTTGGATCAAAAGGCGATTTAGGGTAAAAATTAGCTTTATATTTCTGTCCCATGACTTCAATTTCATAGTGACCATCTTTTAGGTAGTCCTTAGTGACTTCGTTGCCTTGGTTGGTGACGTAGCCGATTCCTATTGGTTTGTCTAGGTAGTAGGCGTATTCTCCTCTACGTAGATAGCCGACTGGTTCGCCGTTGCGGAATATTGCTTCGGAGCCGAAAAGTGGGACCTGAAATAAATTAAATACACTTTTTTAATATTTCAGATGGTTTACCTTGGAATGGGCACGGAATACAAAAAATATAGTTAGTGGAGATTGGTTTGGGGCGAAAAAATTGTAAAAAGATTGGTAAGTTCTGATACTATACTGAGTTATAGGTAAGTAACGCATATCCTTTTAAGGGCTGCTTTTGTAGGTCTAAAACAACAACTTTTGTTCTACGACTTTTGGAAATACGCGAAAACAAAAACAGATGTTCCATATATTCTCCTGAAGGTCAGGTTTGCTTCTATAGGAGACTAGTTATACCGCTTGGTTTTACTCGCCTTGCTTGAAATCAGTGCTGATTATGATAATGATTACTACTCTATGTTGTAACCAAGGATAATAGCTATCTCCGAACCAAATTTTATCAATATTGGTCAAGCCGTTTAGCAGTAATATTAATACAAACTAAACTTATCATCTAAGGTGAAGTAAGCATATTTCTTCGCGACGCCGTTCTTCCTGGCCTTAGTAACGTGTTCATTCCCGATATATTTTCACAGGAGACTTACTAGTTATACCACTTGGTTTTACTCACCTTGCTCAATGGGTGCTGATTATGATGATGATTTCTAGCCTATGTTATAACCAAGGATAGTGCCTATCTGTTAGAGAAATTTCACCAAGATCGGTCGACCCATTTAGATGTAAAATGTGGTTAAACCTAATCCTAACCTTATCATTTACTAAAAAAAAATGTGATTTACTAAGACTAACCTTATCATCTAAAGTGAAGTAAGCATATTTCTTGCTGACGCCGTTCTTCCTAGCCTTAGTGACGTGTTCATTCCCGATATATTCCCCGTCCTTTCTGCAAGTGAAGGCCAGGTTCGCTTCCACCGGGTTGTCGTCTGTTCGCACGTCGGCGTTCCAGAGGTGGTAGCCTGGAAAATAAAATAATTAAGTACTTATATACTTACAAAAATAAATAAACACTCAAAAAAATTGAGAACCCCTTCTTTGGAGTAGGTCGAACACATTTTTTTACATATTTTCAATAAAAAAATATTTCCAAGAATAAAATTGAGAACCTCATTTTTAAGTCGGTTAAAAACGAGTACTTTTGTACTTGACAGTTTTATTAAAGTATATCCAGAGTAAAAAGGTTTCTTCAAGGAAAGCGTGCTACATCTTATATTACTGTAGACCTTACTGTCACGCGGACTGTAGTCAACTGTAAGTCTACTAAACGATAAAAAAAGTTCGTATTTACTTCGTACCCTTTTAAATTCCGTTGGTAACAGACAGTCCTACGGATTCTTCTATGAATATGCCATATTTTTTTAACCGACTTAAAAAAGGAGGTTATCAAGTCTTCTGAAAGTTTTTTTTGGGGGGTATGTTACGCGATTACGCCGTTATTTATGAAACGATTTCAAAAACTACTTTTAACTATTTATTTATTTTTTATGATCTATAATCTGTTATTTACCTTTTTCAGCGCTGAGTGAAGTGAGCGCTCTCCAGCCAGCGTTCCTAAGCCCCTTGGCACTGCTCAAATATTTGTACACCTGAAAATAAAACAATACTAATCTAAAAAAGGCCAGAAAATTTTATTTGAGGTACATAAAAAGTAGTAAATCACAATTATCAGTCACATTGCAGAATAAAAGCACACACATACCAATAAACCCCCTTTCCCTTTTATATATTACGTGCATACTTTACTGTATCTTACTTAGATGACATACTAATTGGTAAGTAGCTAAAAATGTAAAAATACTATGTTATATAGAAGGTCGCGGGTTCAAACCACTCTCCAGGCCTCTTTTTGTTTGATAAAACTTAATGTTTGTTATTAAATGCTATACCATTTGTTAACAAATATTTTGTCACTCTGTTTGTTTATTTGTGTGTTGATTATAAACAGGGTTAACTACTCAGTGGTAACATAATCGTTTTTTAGTTACGTAAAAAACAAATTGTAAACCTAGTAATAAGGGCTTATTTATTTTCACAGTGAAAACTAGTTCGGGAGGCTTTAGACCCCAATATCTTTTTTGTCAAAATACAATATCCGAGGACATGTGTCTTCCTGGCCTGGGCGCCTACCACGATGTATCTGCCCAAAAAAACTCCCCTAACGAATTAATTCTGCGGGGGAGTCACGACCCTCAGTCATGAGGAAACACGACTCACAGAGAGTTAAACAAAGTTATGGAAAATAAACAAATTTTATTTTATTTTTTGGTTTTATTTGGTACCTGTATGGCATGTGAGGAGGGTATATGCAGCTCCCAGCCCAGCTCCCCCGCCCAGGCCACTCGCAGCGCTCTGCACGTATACTGCTTGTTGTCTCGTGAGTAGGGGGCCTTAGACACGTGGATACTTCGCTGAGAGTTCACTGGGAAGGCGTCGTTAGAGAGGCCGGCGTTTGTGTAGCGTTGTAGGATTTTTTGGCTGGAAAAATAAAGATATTTTGGTTAAAGGTTTTGAAATGTTAGTTAGATTAACCAAAATGAATTTTTGATATGTCTAAATTGCGTTTCAAATTATAATATAACAAAAGTGCCTGTGTACTGTTTTACGGCTGGATAAATCATAAATATGTAGTAAAACTCTGTTTAAAGATGAATTTTATAAATAGTGGCCATTATCATTCCATCTTTTTCGCACAACATATTTATGTAGGTCCATCTGTGCGAAAAGAAGCATGGAATGATTCTGGCGGCATAAAATAAGAAATGATATTTTAATAAATCGTTAATTACCTTTTGGGATAATTTGTATGTTTATGTTCTTTGTTTACCTATCCAAACTTTGTATTTTTACCCATCCAGAACCTTCATTTACCTGTCAGGCCCCTGTACGCTGAGTATACAGAGCTGCTTGGTCACGTCAATGATCTGCGCGCGCAGCTTGTGCTTGTTAATGATCCTGCGCAGGTGAGCGAGAGTGTGCGCCGCACTGAAACCACTTGTTACTACGTAGTAGCCGCGACCCTGGGGATAGAAAAAGTATTATTTATTACTAGTGGACGCCCGCGGCTTAGTTCGCATTATTTCAATATAAGAAGTAGCCAATGACACTCCTATAACCTTATGCTACCTACATACCAAAAATCATGATGATCCATTCAGCTGTTTTGCGTGATGAGCGTTTAAATAAAAAGAGTCACAGATAAACAGACAAAAAATATAAAAAAACTGCTGAAACGTGTTTAATTATTTATAAAGAATTGCTTTTAAGTTAAGTAAACCTATAAACTTGACTACAAAATATTCTTATCCGACATCAGAAAAAGGAGGAGATTTCTGAAATTTTGAGTCTTATTTACTTACAATTTGTTTGTTAATTTAACATTTAAATTCTAAAGCGTCCGTTAAGTAAAAATTTATTTTAAAATTAAGTATTTCTAATACAAAGTGATGAGTATATTTTAGTAGCAAATTTTACTGATAAAATAATATACCAATTCGTTTCTTCAGAAATCGCGTAAAGTTTGTCATGAAAGAGTTAGCATTTTAACCGACTTCCAAAAAAAGGAGGTTATCAAGTCGTCTGAAAGTATTTTTCTGCATGTTCTTGTAAGTGTAAGTTAGTATTAGTACCTACATTTTTATTTTAGTGAACTTATAGCAATAAATAAAAAATAAAGGTGTGTTTACCTTGAAGATAGGTTCATGCAGCTGCCCGCTGCCGCCGTCCAGGATGCTGACAGTGAGGTCTGCCTCCACGCCGCCCTTCTCGTTCAGCATTAGGGAGTATACCACTCTGAAATATATACTTTACGTTGACTATTTCTATTGATGAATAAATGATTATCTTATCTTATATATAATAAATACCAAAATATAACTATTTTCTTCCTATCTACTATTATATTATGTGTGTTTTAGCTTAGTGCCTGTTTTGTAGACTATTAATAAATAAACTTTTCTGCGAAGTTAGCGTCATCTAGTTATAGTTAAATCAAACAAAACAATACAATAAAAGTATGACTGCTATCTTTCTTGAGTCGTATTTTCTCATTACCACAAGGCGCGACTTCCAACAGAATTAGTTCGTTAGGAGAATTCTCTTGGGAAAATATATAGTGGTGTTCCATGGATTCCACATTTTTTGGTGTGGATTTTGTGATTTTCAAACATTTCGCGCGTTCGATTCTCGACCATACACTTATATTTTTTTCAACTTCTTTTGCTATAAATGTGTTAAGCTCACAAAAATCATTTGTAAGGACATAAAAAGTGTTTTCCTACCTATTATCAGTTTTGGACAGATCAGCAGTGAATGTGAAATTTCGATTCATATGTCACAAGTTCGATACCCAACACGGCCTATCTCAAAATCCCTTTTTTAAAAGGGTAATAGCATCGCAGAATTGCAATGTCAAAACTTCGCAAAAGACATAACAAAAAAAACACATCTTTTTGCATGTTTATTTTAACTTATTTGCTATAAGTGGGATAGTTTTTAAACATCTTTAAAAAATGGTTTATTTTGCATTATACTTATGACATAACATTGTATAGAAATCCAAAGGCATCTGAACTAGTTTTATGAGGACTTCAAGAGTGTGTTTTTTCCTACCTATCATCAGTTTTAGACAGATCCGCAGTGAACGCCAGGTTGGCGGTGCGTTGTGCGTCCGGCCCCGTGAGGTAGAACTTGCCGTAGTATGACATGTTGAATAGAGCCGCGTTGTTTCTGCAGGAGAGGGCTTCTTGCCCTATCTGGAAGGAGGAATAACAGTGGTTATTATAAATAAAAACGATAACATTTAATTTAAAAAAAAAGGATTCCTGTGACTTTTTTCTCGTTGTTTAGGGATAAAAAGTAGGTTTTCGGTAAAAATATCGGGTTTTCGTGGTGATCAAAGCAAAATAAACAAAGAACAAGCGAGAAACCAAACTTTGGCATTGATGTAATGATTAGTAGCTTCTTGTTGCGTTACTTCGTTAATTAAAAAAAGTAAAAAGCAACCTGGAGATTATCATCCAAATAGATTAAAACGTTTACGTTACGAATAAACCACCAGCATATAAAAAACAAATGAGCACTTATATTAATAAATAACTTTGAACATGTCATAGTGTGTTATTAGTGGTAAATTATAATAAACATCAAAAACGAGAAGCCTTATTCACAAACGACACTAGCGCATTTTAATTTAATTAATTTAATTATTGTCTTAATACTAATTTACCTACATAAGTTTTTGTCCATAAGTATATATGTTATTTTGTGTAATATGTATTAATTAGTGTAGCCCTAGCTCGTGTATATATATATATATATATATATTTTATATATTTATTTCATTCCTTCCACTACCAGTATGTCTAATTTAAAATTTTGTTCCTCTTTGTATACCTACGTCTTTGACTTTGTTTGTTTTCCTGCCTTCTTGTACGTGCGTGACGTCACAGCCCCAACGGAAGACCAGCGCTGGTTGCTTCCACACAACCAGCATTATGCTGAGTTGGGGCTGTGTTGTGGCAGATTTTTATGTTTGTTTGTTATGTTTTTACTCCTGTGTGTTCTTCTGTTAAATCTGTCACAATAAATGTTTTCTTTCTTTCTTTCTTTCAAATTTGACTTACTAAATCATGATGTTTTCGACTTACCAAATCATGATGTTTAGAGAAGCCAAAGCTGTACTCTCCCTTCAGCACATCTTCATATCGTTGGTCCATGTTACGTGGATAGTCGTGTGTACCGCCCCAGTCGTATTGTTGGACTCGGATCTGAAGAATAAAAAATACAGGCGTGTATTCTATTTAAATATTATACATGTATGTGTGTGTGTTGCAACTTTACAGTATCAATAAAGATTCTTTATCTTTATATTTTTGACAACGAAACGGGCAAGAAAATTTCCCGATAGTAAGCATTATAATGTTCAAAGTCTATCTAGATGTTTTCTTTTTTAGAACACCTACTATGAGAATTATTTGGAAAGTACTCTTAAGCGCACTATGTACTTAGAAGTACTTTCCAAATAATGAATTCTGCGGGCACAACTCTCAGTTATAAAGAATACGATTCAACGAAGAGGTTAGTGTTATACTTTTTATCAGAGACGCGAAACATAATTAGGTAAAACTATATATTTTAAGTTTTATTTAAACGGCCAATATTAGACCATCAAAACATATGTTACGACACCCGCACAAGCAATGCTGTGGTCAAAGTATTAATAAAACTAGACATTGTAACTTCTAAAATTTTATTAAAGATAAATGTTATAAATTCAATTTGACGAGATATTGTAATTTGTGTAGCATATTCTATGATATTAGTACTTATATGTGTATGTTACAACTTTATCTTTTATGATAAGACTACCTTCTCTCCCGGCATGTAGAAGGCAGGTCGCTCCCAGCCCGCCCTGGCTTGCATCACCGCTCCATCGTCCACCAGCTCCTGGTGCAGGGCGTCGTGACTCGCGTCTCTACCTGGCCACGAAAACAAATAATTTATTAGGCAATAATACATAATATAAAAACACTAAGGAAACCTTCACCCCTGGGTTAGGCTACTGTCAAAATGACTGAATGACTAATCGAGTTTGAACCATTGTTAAAAAAAAACAAAATCAAAAAAATATTTATTGAACTTAATTTTTGATGTACAAGTTTGTAGAAAGAAAAGAAGTAAGTTAAAAGAAAGAAAAGAAGAAAAAAAGGTTAAACATTAAAACATTAGGTACATTTAGGTATTGTGCTAATGTATGCCTGCACCTCTAAACTGAGCATAGCTTGTGTCTTGGAGGTGCATGCTCCCCCGTGGTAATGATACAAGATAATTCCATTTGAGATGTTATTAACAATTTACAACTTAGAAAGAAAGAAAATGATTTATAATAAACAAATAAGTACAAAAAAGAAATATATAAAACTACTTAAATATGATACATATTTGCCACAATACAACCCCAACTCAGCATAATGCTGGCTGCATAGCAACCAGCGCTGGTCTTGGGGTTTTACCAACTTGACTTAACTTAATCTTAAAATTAGATATTTAACTGATTGATTCGATCCCGTAGATATAAGACTGATTGATTAATATCTCCTTTCTTGAATCTAAATAATGTTCTTTTGGTTTATCATAGGATTATTTCAGATTCATTTATTTATTTACATAATATCCACTGACATCTTAGAGCGATGTAATTCTTGTCTTGATCGATTAACTGAAAGTTTAATCTATAATTCTATCTGAATTATTGTCTGATTGATTGGTTGATCGTCTGATTGATCAGTACATACCTGCGAGTGGCTCGTCGTGCGGGAACACGATGCTGTAGTTCTTAACGTATGCCTCGTGACTGCTCTCTCTGATCCAGAATGATTGTTGCCTGATTGAGTGGTTGATCGTCTGATTGATCAGTACATACCTGCGAGTGGCTCGTCGTGCGGGAACACGATGCTGTAGTTCTTGACATATGCCTCGTGGCTGCTCTCTCGGACCCAGTGCGGCCGAGCGAGCTGGCCCGGCGTGAAGCGACGGATGTCAAATGTGAACATGTTGTAGTGCGGTCTGGAAATAAAAAAGTATGTACTAAGTAAATGATAAAAGATGAAATTTGGTTATTGTGGGTCCTTAAGTATGGTATCCCTAAGAGATAAACATAGCGGACTGTTTTGTAGACATTTTTAATGTATATGTTACCGTCAATCTGTATAATTCAGGCATTTTATACAATGACTAGGCAATGTATAGAATGCCTGGGGAGTCCAGGCAATGTATGAAATACGAATATATACGTACTTTGCTATACAATACTTAGTAGGTATATTAGTTTGATCTATCAGCCAGAGTTTGCATTGCTAGCGCAAAAAAATGAGGTTATTTGCGACTTCGTATTAAAAATTATAAAATTATCAGCAGTTCTCTAATATATTAAGCATGATATTATACTTATAAACATTCCTCTTGAATCACTCTATCTACAAAAAAAAAACTGCATCAAAATCCGTTAAGTAGTTTTAAAGATCTAAGCAAATATACATACAGACAGACGCGGAAAGCAACTTTGCTTTATACTATGTAGTGATGCATAATTTATCGTCTACTGAAACTGACAATCAAGGGTTTAAAAACCAGTAACCGTATTAACAAAACAAACAAAGAAAACAACAAAAGTCATTACTAGAAAAAGATAAGCATAAACAGAAAATAAATGATAACCCCAACTTTTAAAATAGTCGTGCGAAAAATGAAGATAATAATTGAACGATGACGTATGAAGAGATTAAAATATTTCACTCTGACCTTTGGTACAGATATTTTTTCAAGAGTTCACTGGCTTAAGCCAAAATATGTTTGTCATCATGACTTCATAACTAGCAGCGCCCCGCGGTGTTCCCCGCGTTGATTTTAGATGAAAAGTAGAATACAAGAATTATTTACAGTCATTTCTTATAAGTTAATGATTTGTTTACTTAAGTTTTTTTTTTTGTAGGTATTTGCATATAAGCGAGAAGTGTGTCTCAGCGGTTTCTATGTCTGATTTTCATTCCGACGCACCCTGATTCGAATCCGGCCCTACATCAATGACTTGTATTTTCAAGTTATGTGTGGATTTGCACTCGCTTAGTGGTGAAGTTAAATCGTGAGGAAACCGACATGTTTGAGGATCACAATATCCAAGGACATGTGACTTCCCTGGAAGGACCTGGGCGCCCACCACGATGTATCTGCACAAGAGAACTCCTCTAACGAATCAATTCTAGCGGGGGAGTCACGGCCCTCAGCAATCTACATATATAAATAAATCTCAAAGATAGACTGACTGACTGATATAGTGATCTATCAACGCACTCGCAATCGGGCTGAAATTTGGCATGCAGGTAGATACAAAATACAAATACAAAAGCTTTTATTTGGCCAAAAACAATATTACATCTAGGTAACTAACTACAATACATTACTTACCTATGTCTTAAAGATACAAAATGTTTTATTACCTGTGTTGTGTTTGCACCTTGCAGTAGGTCTCATAAAGAGCCTGAAGCGCAAGTGCATCCACTCCCACGTCATTTTTATTAGGCATTATAGTATACATTGTTATTATGAAATTCTAACCTCAAAATAATTGACAGAATTTTTTGATAACAAATTTAGGGTTAACATTTTATGAATCTAATTTACCTTTTTTTTTACAAATAGTTGTGTACAACAATTTATTATTTATATTACAGACATATTAGTATATAAAAATAGTAGTATGTAGTCTATTTTGTGGAAGATTTTTGTTTAGTGGTAAATGTTGCATGTGTATAAATGTGTGTGTATGTGGATGTGTGTGTGTATGTGGATGTGTGTGTATGCGTGTGTTACTTATATGTTGATTGTTTCAAGTAATGCCTCTGTTTGCTTATAGTCAAGTGTTAATAAATGATTTGTCACAATTTGGTTACATTCATATAATGTCTTATCCGATATTTTTAGATCCTTTGATAGGGTATTGTACAGATTTGGTCCGAGGTATTCTAGCGACTTCGCTCCAAATTTGGTGCGTTTTTGTGGGATGGAGTATATTTTGTCTTTTCTTCTTTTTTTAATAGTGGCTTCTAGTAGTTTTGTTCCCATTGTTTTATGTTGTTTGTGGATTACAGATCTAATGAACAGTTGTCTGATCGTAAGCACTTTACATTCTTGGTACAAGTCTTTGGTGGCAAATCTTCTACTTTTAAAAGTCATGACTTTCAATAGCGCTCTTTGAGATATTTCGAGCATTTCAAGAAACGTTTTCCCTGCAGAGCCCCAAGCAGGGATGCAGTAAGTGAGAAGAGATTGGGCTAGTGCCAAATATATTCTTTTGAGTGTTTCGTAATTCATGACATGACGTAGTTTTTTAAAAGTGAAAATTAGTTTCCTTGTTCTTCCTGATACAACTTTTATATGTTCTTCCCATGTTAGATTTTCGTCCAATATTATTCCCAAATATTTAAGCTTTTTTGTTTGGTTTAGGTTTTCGCAGTCACATTGAAGGGAACTTACACATGTGGATTTATGGACTTTGAGCTTAAGGGGTGCTTTAGGCTGTGTGCTGGCATTTATCGTAAATTGTATATATTTGGTTTTGGAAATGTTTATTGTGAGCAGATTCATTTTAAGCCAATTAGATACTTCCTCTAATCCTCTGTTTGCAGCTTCTTCTACTAGTTCCCATTTTTTTTGATGGAACAGCAGTACAGTATCGTCTGCATATGTTATTACTCTACCTTGTTTTAATTTCATGTTACATAGTTGGTTTATGTATATAATGAACAATGTTAATTAACAAGATGTTAATAAAATAATTTGAATTTGATGTTATGACGTAAGAAAGGATTTTTGGAAATGCCACTTTTAAAGAGGTGAAATAGGGCATGCAGGTATTAATTCTTAATGCGAGCGGCGCCGCGAGCACCCACTAATGAGGTACAAAACTCAAACAGGGTAGATTCCACGTACCTCCCACTAACGATCCACTCAGCCATCTGTATCCCGCACCCAGCTGAGAACATCATGCCGGCTGAGTTGTAGCCGCAGTTGTGGTACAGACCTGTAAATACAAATGACTTTGATTAGATTGAATTTATTTTTGTAAGTTGCTTATATTTATCTTATATTTGTGTATGAAAATTTTGAGAGGCAAGGCATTGAGGAATCTGCAAATCGAACAAAACAACAACTAGGTACAAAGATTTTCCGACCGCATTTAAGTATAAACTATTTTATAAGAGGACTCGAAAACTTCTTTTTCTTATCGAATGAGAGTGGCCGACTCTGGTGTCGAGAGTTTATCAAGCCGCCATAAGGGCCTCTGACATAGCTTAACGACTGCCGTACTAGACAAACAGCCGGGACCTAAAATTTAACGTTTCACCCGACCCACGGAAGCGCCCTAATGGAATGCCACTCTTCGGCCACCCATTCGTGCACTGACCGCGTCGACCTTTGCTTAACATTGGTAATGGCATGCGATTGCCTCCGCTAGCTGAGCTACGGGCGCTACGTATTTATTTATATCTGAAATTATAGATATCTAAATAAACTACTAATATATGAATATACTGCATTTAATACACATCTGTGTATGTCTGTAAATGCAGGAAATATTGTCATAGGAACTCGAAGTGCAACTTGATAACCTCGCTAGTTAGTCTAGTTTCTATGTAAGATAACACGTTTACTTTATATCTCAAACCATAATGCTGATAGTAAGCAACAACAAAATTATTCGAAGAAACATTGGACGAATACACACTTTTTAATTATTTCTATAGGACTCTTTATGACGTTTGTACTATTTTAGAGGTAAATTAAGAAACGATTAGTATTGATATAATGCGCTGTTGATAGTAAACTTACAGATTTTGAATGGAAAACTACAAGTTTTGACCTCCAATATACGAGTATATAGGAAACCTGTCAAGTCGGAAGTGACGGAAATAAGCCCTTTTTAGGTTGGGTTTTGCCTTATCATATGATAAAATACACTGATAATCTAAATATATAAAACTCAAAGGTGACTGACTGATATAGTGATCTATCAACGCACAGCCCAAACCACTGGACGGATTGGGCTGAAATTTGGAATGAAGGTAGATATTATGACGTACATCCTTAATGGGGTGAAATAGGGGATGCAAGCTTTACTTCTTAATAGTTTTGGGAGCTCGCGGCTTCGCTCCCACTAGTTTCATATAATCTTACCAAATACATTAGGATCCTCTCCCAGCAGTGGTTTATGGTCCGGCGTGAAAGACTCCGGCCCACACACGGTGCTCTTGATGCCCACGCCGCCCAGCTTTGGGCAAAGAACCGAGGCACTGGACATGTGGACCCCAAACACATCCCAATCTAAATCGTAGAGGTGGAATTGCAGATTGTCTGGCACCTGGAGAAAAATACATATTATAAAGTAGCAAGACTCTTGCCGTAGGAGAACTACACAACTTGAAGACACAAGGTGCGGTGTTGGTAAGATCTTAAGAGCCACGGAGGCCAATGTGGATGTGTGTGTATAGTGGTATATGGAGGAACACGCCTATAAACCATCAAGTTTGTTGTTTGGAGCCGGTTAAGGACCAGACGCAGCGGAAAAATGCTACATATTTCTCCAGAGTTTCATTTACAATAGGTTTCTGCAAAGTAACGCCTGATTCTATATCTATGCTATGATTTGATATCTTGAGCTATAAGTAGTTATTTGTCATAGTACGGCAGTCGTTAATCCATGTTAGGTCAGAGGCCCTTACGGCGGCTTGATAAACTCTCGACACTTTTTAGTTCGCCACTCTTATTCGATAAGAAGAAGAAGAAGAAGTAGTAGTAGTCATTTATGCAAGAAAAGAAAGAGTTACTTGCACATGAATTTTGGAGACATTAGGATTCACGATTTTAAAGTTATAGATATTTTAAAAAGACATACCTGATCCAACATATGTGGGTTATTTTCATATCCTCCAACATTGCACGTCTCTCCTTGTATCTTGATGTACAGGTTCACATCATGGTCTCTTATGTTGGGGCTGTTCCTGATTTCTGGGGTAGGTTCGCAGACCACGTAGGCGTGTTTAAAGGGGATGAGGGGGAGAGATGGAACCCCGGCGAAACGGGCCACTCTGGGACCCCAGGCACCTGGAAAAATGAGGATGGTTTAATTAATAGTACTGCTATGGACAGAGAATATATAATAAAATTAATTTATTTAGCAATTGTACTTAATAAAGAAATTAGCTCATATCAAAAGTTAAGCATAATGAAAGTAACTTGTTTTAACGTGTAGTGTGACTTTTGTAATAAATTAATAAATATTGCTGTAGTATGTTTATTTCTTTCTTCCTATAAAATAATAATTATTCATATTCCGGGACATTGTACGCAGCGCCATTTAGCCCCACACTAAGCAAACGCTTGTGTCGTGGGTACTGGATAACGGAGATGGCATATTTAACTTTCCTTTTATAAAACGCGTAAAAACCAAAGGTAAATGAGAAAAGCAAAAATTATGGAATGAAATTGCGTTCTAGATAATTTGGGTTCGATTCCCACCTACAGTATTATTTTTGCTTTTCTTACCTCCACAATTAACAACACATTTAGTCTTGATAAACCCTCTGTCTGTATGTACGCCGGTCACCTCCTTGTTTCCGAGGATATTGTGAGTGTAGTGTATGTCTAGTACTGGAGTGTCTTCGTATACCTGTAAATACAATAGATTGAATTTTATTAAGAAGCCACCATATGTCAGTTCGTTGCTCTGTTTTTTTACCTTTTTACTCCGCAACGGAGCAACGGATCATCTTGATTTTTGATATGGTTATTTTATAAGAAACCTGAGAGTGACACAGGCTAATTTTATTCCGAAACAATGAGTACAAAGCCACGGGCATCTATTAGTAAAAAAAACCCATACGATATAAATAGATTTAAAAAACTGAGTTTTTTTAATTTTATTTATATGTAGCATAGACTGTTCCGTACACTGTAACATAAATATCTAATTTATTTGTTTCAGTCTTTATCTACCTATCTTTGTTATAATAAGACGGAAGTAGCATAACATATCTAACGTCATATAGACATGAAGCATGTTATACAAAAAATAGCAGTGTATTATAAAGGATTTTCTCCACAAAGAAGTGACAGATCATTATCGATTTTTCTATAGAGATATTCTTACCTTCCCACCATTTTTAGTGGCAACTTTAATCAACGCACTACACGCCATAGTCGGGTCGATGGTGCCATCTTCAGTGGAATACAGCGCCATCTTGAATACACTCGGGTCCAATAGTGGGAATAACTTCTGTGCGTCGTGTGGATCGAGTATTTGGCTCGGGACACCCATCGCTTTACCCAGCGTGTGGAGACGCATGTATTCTTGTGTTCTGACCTGAAATTATAAAAGAAAACTGATGAATTGAATGAAGACATTACTTTGAGAAGATTAAATTGATTATTATGTTAGTAAAAACCCGACAGGGTATAAACTAGAGATACGATGATTGTAACTATTTCTAAGACAGTAAAGAAACCTAGTTAAACTATCAATAAATGAATATTACTGGAGATCTGTCCGTTTGTCGTCTTTTTAAGATATCTAGTCGAAGGAAGACGACAAAGCTCGAATTCGAACGCATAGAGTGCAATCTGTGCAAACGCACAGAGCCATATGCTGCAAACAACAAAATGCAACCGTATCGTATTGAAAGATTATTTTATTTTCTGAAGTAAGATAGAAAAAGAAAATTGCAAATAAAATTCAGACGTCACATATTAGGCTAACGTATACTATTTTGTATCTCGGTTTCTTCTAGGCCAACGTGCAAAATATTAAAAAATAAATATTAATATTATAAAGCTAAAGAGTTTGTTTGTTTGTTTGAACGCGCTAATCTCAGAACAAATAATGCGAATTGCGCTGCGAAAACGGTTCAACATATCAAAAAAATATGTATGAAATAATTATTCCTCTTAAAATGATCTAACAAAATGTCCGCGACAGTATATGTATACCTTTTAAGATTAACTCACTAGAACCGTTTTTATGATAATAACTATTCCACGCGGACGAAGTCGCTGGCACAGCTAGTAAGAAATATTATTATTTTGTTGTGTTGTTATAAATGGATCAACAACTTTATCGAGGGTTGAACGATAACCTCTCCCAGCAATATATTGCAGCATGACTTTGTTTATGTCAATATTACATGTTAAAGTACGCGGTTGTGGTTTGAATTGTAGAGTCATCGTTTTAAATCTACTGTCTGACAACTTTTCAACAGCTTTGCAAAATTTAAACTAGGTATATGTGGTAGTTTGAAAAAATTAAAACGTCTGAGTAGACATCTATATTTACTTAGACATACATTGTTTGTTCAAAAAAAATTTAATAGGAAAAGCGATAGCTAAGATGCTAAGCTAGTAGTATTTAAACGTGTCGAGTTTTCAAACCGCTCTAAAGGCCTCTGACATGGCATAACGACTGCCGTATTAGACAAACAGCCGGGACCTACAATTTAACGTGTCATCCGACCTACGGAAGTGCCCAAAATGGAATGCCACTTTTCGGTCACCCATCCAAGGACTGACCGCGTCGACCTTTGCTTAACATTGGTAATCGCTTGCGATTCCCTGCACCAGAGTTAACGGCCACTCTCATTCGATAAGAAGAAGATTTAAACGTGATGTTTAGATGATTCCTAGTATATTTCTAGAAAAAACTGTATATTACGAGGTTTAATCCCACCTTACTCCTAGATATGAACATGCCTCCGTTGTTGATCCAGCCGGCATTCTCTCCTGTCTCCTGTTCAAGTTCATTGTACACGGTTCTGGAGTCTTGCAGGAGTTTCACTTCCAAGTCGCAGGGACGTAACGACCAGACTAGACCTGAAAATGATATTTTTATGTAATTTTTTACTAGGTATATAAATACAAGCACAAGTGGCGCCATCTGCCGCTTAGTCTGAAGTGTATGGAAATGAGTGTGGATTTTCGCGCCTGGCAGTTAGTAGACCGTAGCCTAGTTGGTTAAGGCGTTCAGGACGGTGATCGGAAATACGCAGGTTCGAATCCTGCCGGTCGTGATTATTTTCGCTCATTTTCCAATAAAAATTTAAGGTATATAAAATAAATAAATAAATATTCCGGGACATTGCACACAGCGCCATCTAGCCCCACACTAAGCAAACGCTTGTGTCGTGGGTACTAGATAACGGATATAATACTTATATACTTTTCTTTTGTAAATACATACTTAATATACATACAAACGACCAGACTCAACACAAGTAATTATACATTTTTAAAATGCATAAATACTTGTGTCACGCGGGAATCGAACCCGCAACCCCTAGATTAGAAGGCAGAGCTACTACCAACTAAGCTAACAGGTCAGCTAACATAAATAACAGGTATGTAGGTAGGTTTACATTAGTATTATCACACTGATAATGTAAAGGAGAAAACTAGCCAAGTCAGCCCATATATTATTCCTAAATTATATTTAGTCTATCTATACCTACATATAATCTATATCTATTCATATAATAACGCTGAAGAGTGTCGAAAGTCCGAACATTAAAATATTACATTTTTTTTTTGGAAGTTCTAAGAATTGATGAACAGAACACGTCCCAACGATTTAAAGAATTTCGTCTGTTTCTCTGTTTATTTAAACGCTCATCATGCAAAAGAGTCTGAACGGATCTTCACGATTTGTGGTATGTACCTACTCGTAGGTAGTATGAGGTCCCGAAAGTGTCATAGGCTACTTTTTATCCCGAAATAATGCGAGCGAAGCCGCGGACATCCACTAGTTATGAATAATTTTGTGAAACTTAGTAGGTATAAGTTATTTTTCTGTTGAGTATTTTTTTAATATAAATAATTATCTATCTATCTATGCTGACGGAGAGTTAAAAATTTGACAGTTATAGCAGTAACACAGTCTTACGGCTACCACGAGGTCAGAGGATTCACATGTTATTGTACAATATTTACGTCAAATAAACGAATTTTGTATTTGTATTTTGTATTTGTATTAGTTACAACTTTCTTTCACCTCTATAATATAAACAAAATTATTGACACACACCCATAACATAACATAGATTAGAATAAGATTTCATAGGATATTGGTCAGTTATCGTAAGTATTGGGATATTAACGTCAATATAATGTAGTGTAAACAGTTTTAGTAAATTAGATAAACATTTTAAGAAATTGATGTAATATAAGAATTTTACTCATACTTACCTACTTATGTATGTTAAACTCTCAGAGTCCACAATGAGTGTTGAGTGCGGACTTAATTGAACTGTAGGTTTAGTCTTATGCGTCACAGTGTTACTAGTTTGTAATCTTTTAGCCTGCATTTTGTGTCCGTACCTTTTGTAAATAAATAAATAAATGTATCTTTGTTAATTTAAGTTCAAAGATTTACCTAAAAACTAAAAACACAAGGTATTCTAAGGTACCTAATTTACTCAAATCATTTAAATTTGGTGTCCTTTTTTCCTGTTTGCATTAAATTAATAATTAAGATGAGAATAGATTTGTACGGATAATACAGTTTTCGGTATTTATGATTTAATTATGTCCGGAAAATGTAGGTACTTATTATAATTACGTAATGGCCTAATTACCTTAATAAAATTTTAAAGTTGTAAAGCCTTTACAATAATGTGTGATATAATAAAGGCTTTAGAAATTTAAATTTTTATGAAGTTAATCAAAATTAAAGAAAAAAGATACACAAAACACATTTTCGCATACAATTGAAGGCCTATACCCAGCTGTGGGATTCAAAAGTAAAAATAAGATTAAGTAAGTTTATATGAAAAGAATAAGTAATTTCTTATGAGAGTGGCTAACTCTGGTGTCAAAATGTTCATACCGCCTTAAAGGCCTCTGACATGACTTAACTACTGAAAGGGTTATGAATAATGATGAATCTAAACAAAGATAAAAAAATACATTTTCATTAAAAAGTGAGGTATATAATCAGCAGTGGGATTCAGGGCTGTAGATGATGATGATGATTCTATCTTGAAGTCGTATTTCCTCATGACTCAGGGTCTTGACTCCCCCGCAAAATTAATTCGTTACGGGAGTTCTCTTGGGCAGATAAGTCGTAATGAAAAAAATATATACAAAAACACACACAATCGATTTGAGTACCTCCTTTTTAGTAGTCGGTTAATAAATAAATGCTAGTTTGTTACGAAACACCATTGAAGCTACTATGGGTAAGTATGTATGTTATTATCGTAAAGTGATTCGACCTATTTATCGGTCGAGACGAGATGGGTGATGTAGGTATAGGTATAAATAGGTATATAGGGCCTGTAATTTGTGTGTCTGTCCTATATGTATATTGCAGCTAGTGCGTAATTTTGCAAGAGTTTTTTTTTTTTTAGAAAAATAACTCGATTGTATAAAAACTGTCATAAATTAATATTCAAAAAGTAAGAAAGATAGAGTGATAGTGACACGTCAAATTAAATTGTACCTGCTGTCAACTTTTTTATGTATATATTGTTGTGTCCTGTGAGTCAAAATAAATGCCTTGAATTGTTTTTTTTTTATCTACAAAAAAAGTCTAGAGGCTAGAAAACATAAATTCTATGGCTTTATAATGATCGAAGAACGATTGTGCGAAAACTCATTTTCGATAAAACTACAAAACCATGAACGTTTGTGGTTGGTTTTATACTATGTAAGATTTTGAATACCTGCAATTTCACACATAATTTATTCCTTAAACTTCTCTTTTGAGTCACTATTCAACAGTTAGTAAGAAATTACTCACGTATTTAAATATTTGGTAAATTTACCAGTAAGCCGGTATCTCTCTCTCTACCCAGTAACGCATTACCTTTATTATGTCTAAAACAAACTTTTTTTTTCAAAGGTTTCCGCTTTTGCCTACTAAAGGATGGCTTTAAAAGGTTATGCGTAAGTTAGCAGTTACCCTGTAGGTATATCTATACTAATATTATAAAGCTGAAGAGTTTGTTTGTTTGTTTGAACGCGCTAATCTCAGGAACTACTGGTGCGAATAGAAAAAATATTTTTGTGTTGAATAGAACATTTATCGAGGAAGGCTTTAGGCTATATTACATCACGCTGCAACTAATAGGAACGAAGAAACAATGGAAAATGTGGAAAAAACAGGGAAAATTATTTATCTTTGAGGGCTTCCGTTGCGTGAGCTACGAAAACGGTTCAAGTCGTGGGTAACAGCTATAATTTATAAAGCTGAAGAGGTTGTTTGCAAAAATAAATATGATGTCCAAAATAACTATTCCACGCGGACGAAGTCGCGCGCACAGCTAGTATTATATATTACCTACCTGCTGTATGCCATGTAGTCCCGCTGGTTATTTTTGCTCTTTCTAACAAAACGGCATTCACTCCTCTTTTAGATAGTTGGTATAGTGTGTTGCATCCGGCTATGCCTCCGCCTGGAAAATATTATTTAATTAATTATTACAAATTATGTCATTCTATTCCATTACTTAATAGGTACTATAAAAACAAAAAGAAATGACACCATTTTTTTAATGAAATAATGTAAGTAATTTATTTATTAAAAATGATAGGTAATCAAATTGGTCCATTTATTTAAAATCTGAGGCCGTGATTTGTGTTTTCAAATGCAAATTACACACACAACACCCAATAAATATATATACTTTTTGAACCTGAAATACTAACTTTTTTTTTAAATAGTTAGTTTATTAAAACAATACATACCAATAATAACAACATCAGCCGAAGACACAACCTCCGCCGCTTTCGTAGATTGCAACCTCCTCTCTCTGCTTACATTTTTTAAATAACTTAATGCCTTATTCCTAATGTTGCCATCTTTTAATACTTTATACATTTTCTCCCTAAATTCAGAGACGTGTGGTGTGTGCCGCGGTCGCGGTTTGAATGCCCGTATGTAAGAAATTATAAGAGTCTGTTGGAAGTGTTAACAGTATGGAAACATGTAATAAAAATTTAAAACCCACATAAAAGGTACTTAAAACAATAAATTTGAAACTCAAAGAAAAAGATTTTTGAACCACTCTTTAAATAAATAATATTAAATAAGGTAACATAATATAAGTACCTACGAGTGGCAATGCATTTTTAATGTTTAATTGCAATTTGAATAATTGACTTCTCTTCCGAAAATATGTACGTAGTACTAATTTTGACGAAACTCAGATACTACTGATTTCATTTTTGATGATTCCATGGTTGAAACACATTCAATCTAATACATAAATAATTTAACAATATCGCGTAGACAAACATACTTCAAGAAATTAGGCACACGCGTTGGAAGCTATAAGATCAACATAATTAACTTGATAACCGAAACCTTGTTGAGTGAAAACCGTTTAGTTAACATATTGATAAAATGTCTCACGAAAGTTTTAATATTAAAATAATTAACTTGTATCTAATTCTGACTATGTCACATGCAAACAAGTCCAAAGTTGAAAAATTAACAAGATCATTGTCCATACTGTTATTTCGTTTAGTTTAATACTTTATAGATAACCCGAGACGTCATCGCTATTATTCCAAACCTTAGCGGGTCACAGTTCGAGCATTTTAATTCGTTTATCATTTTCATAACCAAAATATCTTGCTATATAATATATGAAATATACATCTATCGATGACTTTCGTTCAAAGTGTAGGAATCTTTGACGATCATAGGAATAATATAACGATTTGCTACAATTCATTTAGTATACCCTGGCGTACAGAGGTACAACGGCAAGATTTAAACATCGGGTGCAGTGGCCGTGTAATCACCCGATGACTTTTCGCCAAGCGAAAAGCTTTCACACCAGGGGCAGAGTGCTTCATCCCCTGGCAAAAGCTCCGATTTGAGCTATTCAGCATGTAGACAGGAATAGAAAGTGGACACGCGCCTTCAAAAAGATTGCAGAAGTCTCAGGGGTCCATTCGCCTTTCCACGGAATCATGTACTGTGCGGCTGCATAAGTGGCTTTCTCATAAGATCCCGCAAGCAACTTGAGTTCGGAGCGATCGTTAGGTAGAGTCTTATTACTCTATAGGGCCTCTTGGCGTTCTTGATTTTTCTTTAACCGTTCGGCTATCCTTTGTCTGAGCATTTCTCGTCTATCGCACAGTTCACTACTTGGCCAGACTTTCATCATCTTAAATAAACAGAGTCTTCTCTTAACAAAATCCAAATCAAAACCAGTTGCCTAGGCCTAGGGCTTACTCCCTTCATGTACATGACTCCAAATAGCTCCTTCAGCGAAGTAGGTCAGACCAGCAGCAGCAGTAGAGGCAACATCTTTGTTCTTTGGTCACTTGCAAGACCCAGACTTTATCCAAAGGGTGAAGATGGCCCGAAGCGACCCATTCCTGGCACTGCGTGCGCATTCTTTAGGCGCTGGGCCCATCGAAACACTAGGGAATGAGCCTAAAGGGCTGCCAACGCGCATTTGGTCCCACCAACCAATCAGCCTTACGCTTCATGGTCGTCCACACAATAAGACTTCGATCCACAGGGTGATGACTGACACGGGATCAATATACACCCTGGAGAGTCAGTCATCAGGGGAACCAGCTACAAGCAATGTCCTGGTCCCGCCAGCCACTCGGATTCACAGCGCTATGCGCCAGGCAGCATCAGCCCATCAACCCGGCAGCCACTCAGGTATTCGCGCTCCGCAACAGGCGTCAACGCGTTTTAACCTGACAACAGAACATAAAGACAAATTATGTACTGCAAACGCCTCACCTGTTCACAGAACTCTAATAGCTCCGTCTCTCACCAGCAATGAACCGACCCCTCTGTGAGGGCCGCGTACAGCAGAGTAACTTTTCCTGTCAACTAGGACATATGCATCTCAAAATCATGGTTACCGACCAACTGGCGGACTTAGCAACGCCGTCAGCATATCCGCTCGCTATCAAGCTAATTTTCATCTACTTGAATCTTAGGCTCTGCTTTGAAGTTGCTACGTTTTGCACCAAAGAGTGGATAATCAGTTTCACATCTTCCCTACCAATCTTTAAGTAGAGGTGATTCTTACCAATAGCAGCTTCCACAGGACCAGAGTCCGTTTCTGCGACCAAGAATTTCAAACAACAAACCCGCTTCGGCCATTCCTCTTTCTACCTCCACTGTGTCCATCAGCAGCTCCTAAGCTGCAACAGCACACGAAGAGTGCGCGCAGCAGCGCACCAGGAGTGCCCGCAACAGCGCACGAGGAGTGCGCGCAGCAGCGCACCAGGAGTGCGCGCAGTAGCGCACCAGGAGTGCGCGCAATAGCGCACGAGGTGTGCGTGCAGTAGCGCACCTGGAGTGCGCGCAGCAGCGCACCTGGAGTGCGCGCAGCAGCGCACCTGGAGTGCGCGCAGTAGCGCACCAGGCAGGCGCGCAACAGCACACGAAGAGTGCGCGTAAGCCCCTGGTCTTGGATCTAAACATTCATTGCCTTCACCGTCATTACCGTTTTCTGAGGACAAAGGCAAAATTATTCAAAATACCCACTGTATGTAACCGTAACCAAGTACCGTTAATTTGTTAGTTTTTGTTAATCAAACAAGACTACTCGTCCTTCTCAAACATCCAATCCACGAGCTGGCCAATGCTCACGGATTAAAAGTTCAAAATATGTTACAAACATGCAATAAATCTCGGTATGGGCCCCTGGAGGAGTGCGCGCAACAGTGCACGAAGAGTGCGCGTAGCAGCGCACCAGGAGTGCGCGCAGTGGCGCACCAGGAGTGCGCGCAGCGGCGCACCAGGAGTGCGCGCAACAGCATACGAGGAGCGCACGCAGCAGC
Source organism: Macaria liturata (assembly GCA_964023185.1). Classification (NCBI taxonomy): domain Eukaryota; kingdom Metazoa; phylum Arthropoda; class Insecta; order Lepidoptera; family Geometridae; genus Macaria; species Macaria liturata. The sequence goes on along the minus strand of OZ026807.1, from coordinate 794,608 downwards.
GCACCAGGCGTGCGCGCAACAGCACACGAAGAGTGCGCGTAAGCCCCTGGTCTTGGATCTAAACATTCAGTGCCTTCACCATCATTACCGTTTTCTGAGGACAAAGGCAAAAATTATTCAAAAAACCCACTGTATGTAACCGTAACCAAGTACCGTTAATTTGTTAGTTTTTGTTAATCAAAAAGAAAATCTAGAAGAAAATTTACATTCATTAGTTTATTCATATAAGTTTTTTTTAAGTAGTATAAGTATATTTTCAGTTATGTAAACTTTTTACAAATAAATAAAAAATAAAATAAATCAAACAAGACTACTCGTCCTTCTCAAACATCCAATCCACGAGCTGGCCAATGCTCACGGATTAAAAGTTCAAAATGGAATATGTTACAAACATGCAATAAACCTCGGTATGGGCCCCTACCGAGGGAAAACTACACACAACAAATCTAGGTCACGATCAGAATCTCATTAACAAAAACGAAATGAGAGTAGCGTCAACTCGGGACTCGAAATAAAAATGGACAGATCTTACTTCAAATGTAAACTCTATATAAACTGTCGAAACGTTGCCTCTGAATAGTTCAGAAACTTTCAAATTGAAGAATTTACCTTGGATATTCAAGTTATATGTACGTATATACAAGTTACAGTGGCAAATTACAGATATGGTCTAGATACACGTTGCTGCAATATGACTGTGAGGTTCATGTTTAGTGGGTTACTTCATACAAAACACATTTTCTCCTGGTTTCTAAAGATTTCTACCCATTTTCATTTGCAGAAAATATAAAAACCACAAATGCCAGAATTTATATCATGGGAGAATCCGAGATTGATTTCAATAGTGTAATTGCATCTTCAATTCGACAGTGGCGCCCTCTTAAGATGCAGAAAAGTGTCTAGAAAGATACAAAAACTAAAAAAATATATACTTAATGAATTGTAGATCTAGTTATAGGTTCATACAAAGATCTTTAGAAAACTGACCACAGAGGTTTTGTAGGTTTATAGAAATATGTTTTCTTATATAAAAAAAATACGAAATTTCAAAATCGTGAAACTTATAAAGTTTTTTTCTAGTAGTAGGGTCTTAGATATTTACAATTTGAATTCAATTGAATTCACTCCATATTTCATGGCTTATTAGATATGGTATATCTATAAAACGGCTTAAATGAAAATGCAGTAATGTCGCTTAGGCTTAATTGAAACGTAAAAATAAAAGAAATTTTGTTTTACTATACATTTACTTACACATAATATAAAATATTTGTTTTAAAATATTTGCAATTATACTATTTACAAACACAACATAATTATTACTAAAATTAACATGAGGCTACATTTTGTTAATCAATATAGATATTTGTTAATATATTTTTATAAGTAATACTGATTATACTGAAAGACATAATTTTGCCAAGACGAGCAAGTCAATGTATTAATGGTAAGTTTAAATTTTTTACTAAAGGAATTTTAAATACACGAGTTACAGAAAATGCAGCCAAATACAAATTTGGCGAAATCAGTCGTCATATAGAAATATTTGTTAGTCATACAAATTACAACATAAGAATACATACACTAATTAATAGTAAAAAATATATTTGGCTTAATATAAAACTTATATTTATAGCTATTGCTTACCATCAGGCAAATTATGGTGAAGTGCTAACCTATTTTAGTTAATAAAACGGGTCTAAATAAAAACATACTTTATCTGGATGTTATTTTAAGGTGAATTTCTTCCTAATAATTACAAAACACCAGCAATAAATTTCGGTGTTGGAAAGTAGGTATCAATATAATAGCGTAGTTTTATTTTTAAAATTTTTGGATACGAAGGAAAAACTTTACTTTGTTAAAGTGCACCTTAAATTAAAAGTAAATCAACATCATTGTAACATTTATTTTACTTGTACATACATTACAAACATAATAAAATAAAATATGTATTGTATAGTCGAGTCATATTCCTTAATCTACTTGGAATTATTATTGCCCTGGTATTTGAACTACTATAACTGGAGTTTCTATGGTCCTAGCGTCGCCAAATTTGGTCAAAATATACTTTCGATAAATGTTTTGCTCTATGTTAAATTCCAACGAAATTGGCCCAAAAAGGTTGGTTCTCTAATAAAAACCAGATGAAGACGCGATGTTGCAGGTTGAAGTTGCGGTTTCATCGTCGTCGCTGTCGTTACTTGAACTGTCATCTCTTGATTCACTGTCATCATCATCATCCCCTACGGGAATAATGATAGACATATGTACATATTGAAAACGGGGCGGGGCAAATTGAGACCACACCCCAGTGGGCGTCCCACCCAGTGCGTCACTCCCAGTGGAGTCTATACATATTTGATCATAACTCGAGTAGTTTTAGTCCTATTGTCACCAAATTTCGTACAGAGGTATCTAAGACACTTATCTCACTATTGCCAGTGGTGGTGTCAGTGACATTCACGCGTGATACATGATGAAGGAGAACGAGTGGAATTAATAATACTTTTCATTATATAAATGGTAATAACTCGAGTAGTTTTAGTCCTATCTTCGCCAGATTTCGCTGACACTGATCTTGCACTACACGTAGTGGTTGTCTCCGGTGTCAGTGACATTCACGCGTGATACAGGCTGAAGACGGACGCGCGGAGTCAACTATATCTCTCTTTATATGAATGGCAATAACTGGAATAGTTTTAGCCCTATCGTCACTAGATTTCGCCCACAGCTAGCTAAGACACTTATCTCAGTATTGACAGAGTGGTCGCCCCCGTTGTCAGTGACATTCTCGCATGATACAGGCTGAAGGCAGTCACGTAGAATCAATTACACCTTTCATTATACAAATGGCAATAACTCAAATAGTTTTAGTCCTATCATCATTAAATTTCATCCACAGCTAACTACGACACTTATCTTGTTCTACATGTAGTGGTCGCCCTCGGTGTCAGTGACATTCACTCATAATACAGGCTGAAGGTGAGCGCACGTGGTCAATCACGCCTCTATTTATATAAATTGCAATAGCTCAAGTAGTTTTAGTCCTATCGTCACCACATTTCGCCCACAGCTAACTAAGACACTTATCTCAGTATTGTCAGAGTGGTCGCCCCTGGTGTCAGGCACATTCACGCGTGGTGCGGGCTGGGAGCGGGCGCGCGGTGTCTTGCTGCGTGCTCGCCGAGCGCCGCGCTCGCTGCTGCTTCTAGCTGCGCGCGGAGGGATACTAGCTCGCGGGTGCGCTGGTAGATGGGGTCCTGGAATAGAGTTTCAATAAACATTATAACTCATTTTGGTAAGAAAAGTGTAGGAATCTCTGTGTAACGGTGGCTAGACGATATTAGAAAGTTTGCGAGAAACATCTGGGCAAGAAAAGCGCGAGACAGGAATTATTGGTGGGTTTGACTGGCCTGTTAGCTTAGTTGGTAGTGGCTCTGTCTTCTAATCTACGGGTTGCGGGTTCGATTCCCGCTTGACACAAGTATTTATGAAATTTAAAAATTTATAATTACTTGTGTTGAGTCTGGTCGTTTGCATGTATAATAAGTATGTATTTCTAAAAGAAAAGTATACAAGTATTATATCCGTTATCTAGTAACCACGACACAAGCGTTTGCTTAGTGTGGGGCTAGATGGCGCTGTGTGCAATGTCACGGAATATTTATTTATTTTATTTTATTGGTGTATGAAAGAGGAGGATGGTATTGAACTACTGGGCTTCACCCATAGCTGGTAAAGGGCAAAATTTGGCCTATTACTCTTCTAAATCTATTATCTGAAAATATCTGAACATCATTTTATTATATTAAGTACCGCAATAAACTAATAATATCAAACAGCTCACCTGTTGTCTCATGGTGGGGTTCCACCTGCAGTAGAGCGCCTTCCACAGCTTGATTACACGTAGTGAAGCTACTGGTACCAACACCACCTGGGGACAAATTTATTTTAAATCGTTTAATACCAAAAAAATCTCAGTGAGCAAAGAGTGTAGAAAATAATGAGGCGCCACTTGTTTTTTGTTCTTTACGTCAGGTATAACACTACTGCCCCCTTAGACAAGAGGCGTATTTTAGTGAGCGTACTTACGCTCGCTTATGGAATAGAAATAACAATGTACGGGAGTGACGTAGCATGTCAATCGTCGCGATGTCAATCCCATACATTGGTCTTTATATTCCATAAGTGAGCGACAGTACGCTCACTAAAATACACCTCTTGTCCAAGGGGGCAGATAATTATAATGATCACGACATTGAAAAAAATAATCTATAATAAAGTTAGGTTGAACAATAAATTGTGACAACATACATGTGTACCTAATTAATTATAGTGTAGAGAAAAACAGAAATTAGTTTTTCTGTATTTATCTAGATATATGGGTATCACTTTAAAAGCTCACCTGTGGCCTGCAGTAGGGTGCGGGCGGCGCGTGCGCGCCGAGGGCGGCGGGCCCCCAGTACAGGGGGCTGAGGTACAGCTCCTGTCTGCTGTTGATGTACGACCACAGGGACACTGTCTTACTCTTCACTTCTGGAAGAAAGAGAAATCAAATATACCATTACCATTAATCAAATATACCATTACCATTATTATGATGAATATAATATAATGAACATGAACATGATTATATGTAAAGAAATTGACGTATTTATGAATAAATGAATATTATGATTATGATTATTATGATTATTATAAGAGAAAATGTAGTTTGATGTTCAAACTTTTTTTAAAAGCTGCAACAGAGCAATACGTCACCATGATGTTTGGTTCTGAGATAGGTAAAATAAAGTGTATATTTTTTTATTTACATTTCGTACTTTATATTTACATTTTTTACATGTCTATTTTTCATCTTCGGTTAAAATTGGTGCAATAAAAAACAATTAAAAATAAAATGTTTTCGTTTCATATTTTGTTTCAACATAATATGTAATTTAGAAAACAACGATTTTATAGTCATATTATTAAAAAAAACATGTTTATTTTTACTTGAACACAGCGCAATAATAAGTAATTTCTTCAGACTTGACTATGACAAATTCAAAATGACGATTAAAAAATAAAACATTAATCACTAAATCACTTGTCGATTCAAGTTTATAAACAAGTCAGTAAATGTAAAGCACTTACATTATTCAAAATATTTTATTTTATTGCAGTCATAACCGTGATATTACAGAACTCCTACACCTACACAACAGGCATTTTTTCAACAATTAGCTCTGCATACATCAGTGCTATGCATTAGTCTTTTTATTCTACACTTAACAAAAAAAAACAACTATCTAAGGGTACAAAGATAAAATCACACTAACCTTCCTTAACCCTCTCTCGTTCGGTATTAAACAGGAACGTCCCGAACCGGCACGAGTATAAATGATCGACTATAGCGATCAACAGTCGCTCTGTGAACTCAAACGCCGTCGGGAACTGTTGTTGTAGTTGCCATACACAGTCTATCCATTGTACGAACACAGGAGAACGGTCCGCGTCGGAATGACGCTCGTCGCCGTGGCCTATACGCTGGGAAAAGAAACAAAATAGGTTGAAAGTTGATGGAGTTGTTAGGAAAAAGTTAATAGAGTTGTTCGTCAAAAGTTGATGGAGGTGTTCGTCAAAAGTTCATAGAGTTGTTTGCAAAAATTTATGGAGTTGTTGGTCAAAAGTTGATGAGGTGTTGAAAAAAGTTGATGGGAGTTGATCGTGAAAAGTTGATGAGGTGTTGAAAAAGTTGATGGAGTTGTTCGTCAAAAGTTGATAACGTTGTTGGGAAAAGTAGATGGAGGTGTAGTTTAAAAGTTGATAGATTTGTTCGTCAAAAATTGATGTAGTTTTTTGGCATTGGTCAGAGATTGATCGAATTGTTAGATAGTTGAAAAGCTCTTTGTCTGTTCAGTGGTTTTAAAAATGAATGTGTGTCTTTAAAAAAATGCCTTTCAACGCAAAAGTATATGTATTCATAGAAAAAAAAATGTTTTATCGCAAGATTTTAAAATGAAAGTGTTTCTTTAATCGCAAGAGTGTATGTTTCATTGAAAGAATGTTTGTTCTATTGAATGAGTGTGTGTTAGATTGTGTGTGTTCAGTTGTCGTAGGTACCAGTTGGAACTTGTGTCCGGCCGCGAGCCACTCTTTCTCGAGCAGCACCTGGAAGCCACGCATGGTCCGGTAGTAGGGGTCCAGCATTAACATGGCGAGCGCGGTCAGCTGCGCCGTGCGGTCCCAGCCGTCCGAGCAGTGCACCAGCACTGACGTTTTGTGGTTCTCCACCTGGAATAGTGTATAATAAAATTAGTGTACCTACATATTGAATATTACGTGCGTCCACACGCACGCGGCTTCACTCGCATTATTTCTGGATAAAAAGTAGTTTACGACACTTGTAAGATATCATAATACCTACATAAAAAAAAATCATGACGATTAGACCAGCCGTTTTTGCGTGATAAGCGTTTAAATAAACAGACACATAAATAAACAGACAAAAATTCTAAAAAATGCTGAAACGTGTTCTGTTCTGGATTTAAAGTAGAAACATTTGCACAACAAATAAATAGGTAATTAGTGTTTTATTATTTATGTTTGCACCTGTCTTGTTTCTTCTCTGTTTCCTGTTACAATAAACAGTTTTTATTTTTTTATTCTTTGGTTAATTAATTACAATTGTATGTAGTAGTAGTAGTAGAAAGTATAAACATAATATACCTTGTCCACAATTCTGACAGCTCCAGCGAGAATGCATTTGATGTGTTTGAGCCAACATGTCGTCTCAAGGCCGCTGAACCATCTGAAATAAAAATAATACAATTACATATTTATAATCTTTTAATCAGTCTTACTGAGAGTAGTTTTAAATTCACTTAACATTTTATTAAGTATTTTTATTGATAACTAGCTGTGCCAGCGACTTCGTCCGCGTGGAATAGTTATTACCATAAAAACGGTTCTAGTGAGTAAATCTTAAAAGATAGACATATACTGTTGCAAACATTTTGTTAGATCATTTCAAGAGGAATAATTCTTTCATACATATTTTTTTGATATCTTGAACCGTTTTCGCAGCACACGCAACGGAAGCCCTCAAAGATGAATAATTTTCCCCGTTTTATTCACATTTTCCATTGTTTCTTCGCTCATATTAGGATCAGCGTGATGCTATATAGCTTAAAACCTTCCTCGATAAATGGTCTATCCAACACAAAAATAATTTTTCAATTCGCACCAGTAGTTCCTGAGATTAGCGCGTTCAAACAAACAAACAAACAAACTCTTCAGCTTTATAATATTAGTATAGATTTGAGTACCTATATGTAAGGACAAAAGTATTGAGCTGTAAATAAGAGGTTTTTTTGTATGCGTCATTTATTTAGATACATCTGCCTGTAGCTTAACTTTACACTGTATGTACAGAACATTTGACCACTAGGTCACCGATTGAATAAACTACATCGAGCTACGATCAGTGTAAGATTACAATGTCTGTAAACCCATACGGCCAGCATCAGTAAGTTTTTTATACCACATTTTTTTTTATAAATTTGTCATGTAGTCATCGGAAAAAATATATCAAAAAAACTTTCGAAGAGCTTTTTCAAGATAACTTACCTAGTCTGATCAATCTGCGGAAAGCACAGCTCCTTCAATTTCCGGAGGCTCTCTCTCATGACGTGTATGTTATGTATGTCGAGGAACACCAGGTCTGCGTTCTGGTACGCGTCCTCTGACTCGTAGCTGGAATAATAATAGAAAAAAACATTAACTTACAATTTAAAGAAAATTTTAATTCATTTAAGTCGTATTGCTGAGTAATACGCATCGAACCAAGGTCAAACCCACTAAGTAAATACAGTATATATATCTTAACAACCACTTGGCCAAAATACAGACCGAATTTAATCCTCATCTAAGTCATTGGTCTAAATCAAAACTAACATCACATATTTCACGTAAAAAATCTACTTATCAGCTTCATATCTCGACAATGACTTGACTAACCTAGACCAAATTTCAACTCATTGGTATTAACTATTTCCGCACCAAATTTTATGATTATTGGTTCAGCGGTTTGTTAGTTAGAAGCAGTTGAAATCGGCACTCGCTTCGCTCAATCCATTTAAGTAAAAATACTCGTTAATGATTTATCCCACTTACGTATGTATTTTACTATTTTCTTACCCTCCTCCTTTAGCCTTGTTAGCGACTGCGTTGGCTGTGGGCCTTGCGTCCATAATGAACAGTTTGTGGGCTTGTGCGTTTGCGTCCATTATCAGTTGGATGTAGCGCTCGTCTTCGCGACTACGTTTGCCGCTTACCTGAAAAGTTGATACAATGTTAATTTATAAACAACTTCCACAATTCAATAAAGTTAAGGAGCAAATATATTTTTTGTGCAGTATCTGTGAACTGTTTTTTGCAATGTTGAACGTCCAATCTTGATATTTTTTCTTATTTATGTAATAAAATGTTTAAAAATCTAAAACATATTTTTCTTATCACTTAGAATAATATATTGAAGCCTAAAGTCTGCTTTAGCAGATGACGGGTCTAGATTTCAATTTCAGTGATTACGTAAATCAAAATGACGTAATCTTCGTACGCAATAACAATGGTGTGAGATATAGGAAGGAACATGTCGATGAATAGTAATGAGTGTTAATTACTTGTATGCAAAGTGCAATACATACACTTCAGATTTCTTCCAAGCTATTTTTATTTACACTGAGTTGTAAACAACTGTAAGAACATGTCTTAAATAAAATAAAATAAAAATAAAAATAAAAAAGCCTTTATTTGCCTTGACTTAAATATACATATAGATAATAATTAACTGAATTTAAAATTTTTAAACAGTCTTTTGTAAAAATAAGAAGAAGAACATGTCTTATATATAAAAAAAAATACATTTCAACACCGAACAATAGAGGATTTAGTGACACAACAGACTCAGAGTAACATTGAGCGTCAGGAGCTAGATAAATGGCGCAGTGTAAATGGAATATTTACTTTTTTAAGTATTTCCTAAACTCATATAAGCGATTGTGGCTCGGTGGTTCCAGTGTCTGAGGACCACAATATCCGAGGACTCGTGACCGAGGAGGGTCGTGACTCACGACCCTCAGTCATGAGGAAATACGACTTAAGAAAGAAACTCAGATATATATAAAACTTACCCCAACCAATGGCTGACTGCATCTAGTGATAGTGGCTTGTGAGCTCGGATGTATCCACGAGAGCACCGGGATTCTACCGCGGGACCTGGAATTATATTAAAAACTTGATAGATAGTTTGCTTAGTTTGAAGCTAGATGGCGCTGTTTTATATGTCCTGGAATATTTTATTTGTTAATTTTTATTGCATAGGTATATTCATAGAAGTTATGAAAGTTTAATGGTTTAACTTATAATATGAATATAAATACCAAAAAACAAATTACTAACATGTTAGTCATAGTGTTCTACAAAGTAGGATGTAATTATTTTGTGGTTTTATATGCACTTCATGTTGCATAATTGTAAGCAGTTTTTTTAATTGTTTGATAGTGATGAACCACCTAGTTTGTGATAATACGTTGATACTTGTCGTTGATGTGTGTGTGAGTGTGTGTGTGTGTGTGTGAATGTATGTGTGTATGAGTGTGTATGTGTGTGAGTGTGAGTGTGTGTGTATGAGAGTGTGTGAATGTGTATGGGTGTGTGTGTATATGTGTGTGTGTGTGTGTGTGCCACTCTCACCTGAAGGCAGCCACAGAGCGCAGCAAGTCGTCATTGGCCGCAGCCGGCACCGCCCACACCGCCGGGTAGCTGTCACACACTTCATATTTGTCGTTGATGCGCGTTATACGCCACATGTCGTTGTTAACTCCCTGGGAATATAGGGAGAAATACATAAATAAACAATATTACCGCACATTGCAAACAGAACTATCTAGCGCTACTAAATATACCTTAGACGAAGAAAAGAATAGACGGCGGGTAGCTCCGTTTCATTTCAACAAGAAAGAGATATAGTATTGAGTTATTATAAGTAACAGAAAAGGACAAAGCTATACTATTTCCGTCTCTTAGAGCGTGCCAGCTTTTTCAAGGCCAGCGACATAAGTAGCTCAACAAACTTTGACAGTTATTTCGTCTTTGTTAAATTGTGAAGTTTATTTTGGCATTTTTCTGCATCATTTTTAAATATATTTGCTTGCATTGATTGTTTTAAAGCAGAGATAAACCTATAAAACAATAGTTGAGAGTTTAGTTTTTTGTCTCATGTGTGGCCACGCTACCCGATCCTCTATAGCTTTTTCTTACTCTAAGAAATAAACACTTAGGAATATTAATCAATGTGGGGTTAATAATAATCTATCATGGGTGGTTGAAGAGTTTGATTAACATTGTGATGTAACCTGATTGGAATCCAGAGCGATACCAATAAAATGAGTTCCAAGTTGTTTGTGGATATGAACTTGATTAATGTGCTTTAATTTCAAAATACCTGGGCGCCCACCACGATGTATCTACCAAGAGAACTCCCCTAACGAATTAATTTTGCGGGGGAGTCACGACCCTCAGTCATGAGGAAATACGACTCAAGAGAGAGAGATTTCAAAATACGTATATGATTTTGGTTAGCTTCATGTGCCAATCCATTCAGCGTTTAGTCTATCTGTTACATATACAACACTGCCAAAATTCACGTCAGAACCCAAATGTACAGTGATGAATCCGATCTGTTTGATAACAAAATCCAAGGACTTGTATCTTCTGTGGAATGATCTGAGCGCCCATCACAATTTTTGAGTCCAAGAGACTTATGTGGGGTGAAGACCCCACATAACCCTGAGTAATGAGGAATACGACTCAAAGACTGCTTATAGCCACTATGACATTCAGGACATGAATTGAAAATTCAACTACAAAGCATGTAAAATATTGTACCATTCTCCTCAACTCTGCCACAGGTTCGTACACGTGCCAGCCATCTTCAGGGAAGCTCTCCGAGTAGCTGAATGCAAACAGAGGCAGTCTGTGGGACAGTGGGAACGCAAGCTGCTGGAGCTTCTCAAAGATACCACGGCGAGAGTGGTTCTCTTGACGGTGAGCGAAACGCAGGTTTCGCATGTCCTGGAAATCATATCAAATGTTAAAGATTGATAGATAAATGTTTTATTAAAACACCACATATAAAAAACAATACAAAAAAAACATAGAAATTAAAATTTGCGTTTTAATTGGTGGACTTATCGCTAAGAGCGATCTCTAGATTGGTTATTTATAAATCTAAGTAATTGAATTCCAAACAAGCTATACCTAAATTTGTTGTCTGTAAGCCCACTTGGGCAGTAACTAGAGTACCTACCTGATTCGAGCATCACAAGCTTTCAAATTGTACAACTTTACCACCTAGTTGCCTGACAAAGCTCATTTCATTTCAAGTTTCTGGGGATAATAAGTATCCTAAGCTATATTTTGATATCCCTTGCTAGCCCTTGCATTGATAACTTAGCTACAGCTTAAAAGAGGAATAAATAAATAAGCTAACAAACTTAATTTTACTTTTACAGTAAACCAACTTTTCACTTTTAGAGATAAGGCAGCCATTTGTGGCATAAGATTTAAATTTTCTCTTTTTTGTGCTGTGTTTTATTTTATTTGTGTGTCCAATAAAGCGTTAATCAATCAATCAACTTGCAATATTTAAAAATTGTATGCTGTCACAAGAAACAGATGGTGATTATTAGCCAGAAAATTTATATAAATGGAATAAGTATGTACTTATGTACTGTAAAGTAAATCTTACCTTACAAAATATATCAATTCCATAGGAATTTTCTCCTTTCGAAGATGCTCCACCAACTTTCTCAATCCTGGATACCTGAAATGTTAAGAGTTTGGATATATGTAACTATAAGCGAGTGTGGCTCAGCGGTTCCAGTGTCTACTTTTCATCTAGACCCACCCTGATTCGAATCCAGCCTTACACCAATGACTTGTATTTTCAAGTTTTGGTGTGGATTTGTACTCGCTTAACAGTGAAGGAAAACATCGTGAAGAATCCAACATGTTTGAGGACCACAATATGCAAGGACATGTGTCTTCCGTGGAAGGAACTGGGCACCCACCACCGTGTATCTGCCCAAGAGAACTCCCCTAATGAAATAATTCTGCGGGGGAGTCACGACTTTCATTCATGAGGAAATATGACTCAAAGAGAATAAGAGAGAGATAACTGCTGGTATCAGACCAAACCTAGGAATTTCTAAAAGTAAGATAGGTATCACAGTTGTTTTAATGTAAGTATTGACATACATATAACATTAATTCTACATTACAGAAGTACAGTGCAATATGTACTTAGATATAATGAGATTAGATATTTATTAATAACTTTTCCTGTATAAATACTATTGTATTGCGATAATACTTTTTTGGATATGTAATCCTTTATTTAATTACCAAATTAATTACATTAGTTTGCAGAGTGTAATATATAGATTACTTTATCTCATTATAGAATAGAATAAAACTTTAATGTACACCATAAAACACAGAAATTACAAAACAGAAAAATATACTTAGATTAAAGGGTTGCACATTGGGCGGCCTTATTGCCTTAGATGATTTCTTCCAGGCAACCTTTTGGATGGACATAACTTACAAACTTACTTGTAAACAGGCTGTGTACAATATAGTATCTTACTTATATTATAAAGGTTCCTTACCACTCCCAAAGGCACACTAAGTGTCCCCTGCAAGGTGGATGCATCAGTAGGTCGGAAGTGCAGCTGATAGTTGGTCACTTTGAGCACACCTCTGGAAGGTCCATTGTATGGGCACAGGTATGTCACGTCTTTGGCAACACTCATCACCTTCTCTCCATCGAGGAGTTGGATGTCGCCGAGTACATGGGGCTGTAAAGAAAAAATATATTTATAAGCAATATGAATATTGAGTATTACAGTGGTTACAAAGTAGTATATAGTGAGGAACTGAAGAGATGGGTCCTACACAGATAATTAAAGGTAGCATATCATAGGATTTACTGTACTTATCTTAAAATTTTGTTATTCTTTGGGTTTTATGATCATATATAAAGATAATTTTGTAGGTGTCATCATGTTCATCAGCAGTAGCCAATCTTGTAAATTGTATACATCGCTTAGAAAAACAACATGAGTCATGCACTCATAGCAATATCATCAACTCATTATCACGCACTGCTGAGCATAGGCATCTTATTTTAAAGATTGTATGAATAAAGTTTAGGAAATCACCGCAAGCAAGCCTCAAGATTTGACTTCTGTATATTTGATAAAAACTGACAAGGTGCCACGATACAAAAACTACACCACATTAAATCAGTAATTATTAAAGTGGTTACAAGCCTTGAATAGTTCCCGGTGCTGTTTATGACTGTGTATTCTATGCACAAATAGGCAGCTATGCTCAGGTTTTCCTTTACTCATCGTTACAAGAAGCACTATATCACCCACTAAGATACGCCTATAAGTTTACAAGGGTAAGCAAAATAGAACACAACTTGATAACAACAGCACCGAACTAAAACTAAGACAAACCCTACAGGAAATAAAGCATCGGCAGTCATATTCGTAAAGAATAAATTAATCCATTTAGGAAACTTACGGAATCTTGGCCGTGTTTAGAATTCAATGAACTGGATTTCGAATCGGAATCCAGAGAGTCCGAACTGGCGTTTTTGGACAACGAAAAGTCGGAGTTCAATAATTCTGAACTATTATGTTTATCCATTTTTGCAAATATTGCGTTAAAATATTCGTAAACTTGGAGATACAGGGAAATTAGGGCAGAAAACTGAAAAATAATACAATTCAATACACAGCAGCCCACAACAGCTAATAAAAGCAGGTAGATTGTGACATTGACGTTTTTGACATCAGTCAGTAACAGCGATGCTTTTGTCAGTTAGACAGCTAATTAACCAATCAGAAGTTACCGGAAGTAATCGTAAACGGATAGCTTTGTGCTGCCATAAGCTGTACAAAAATTACCCAAATAATAAAATCCTATGGTGCGACGATATTATACAATTTAAAATGATTGTTAGTATACCACATCACGTATTTTAGTCAACTGTGATAAGAAAAAAAAATCTCTTGAATTTTTAAGCACAGACGACACCAAGTAGTTTTTCCGTTGCTAAGACTCAACCGTTATCGTTGTTATGTTAGATCGATTGTATTCTGATTGATTCAGCCGGATAACAGTATCCTGAATTTAGTCAGTTTTAAATTTAGAACATATTTGATAATATTAATGATGGATTTGAAATTACCAGCTACTGTTAAGCGAACAACGCATTTAGCTTACACACCGAAGGATAACATTGAACTTAAAAGGAAAGTAAAATCAGAAAAGTTTGATTGGGATGTGGAGCATCCGAGGACACTAGTGTGCTTATGTATTGAACAATTAAATAAGGACTGGATGGGTAAGAATTGTATTTAAACGAATTAACTAGATGAATGACTGTAAATTGCTGATGCATTTTTTTACCATAGTAACAAACTATTTCCAGGTTATCCAAAACTTGATGAATTAATAGCAAAAGATAGAGAATTTTTCGTTGAAATATTAGACACTGATGTTCCACTCAGCATTCTCGTGGATAACATTAAAAATGATGTTTTTTGGAAACGTTGTTATTATTCTAAATGGAAAGAAGTACCACTTACAGCTGAAAGACGACCATGGCTAAACATATTTATGGAAAGACATTTTGCGGATATTTTGGAAAATATGAATCCGCGTAATTATGATCCTGAAAAGGCAAGTATCATTGAAACATGCACATATTCTATTAGTTTTACTAGCGTAGTGTTTTACTTGCTTAACGTTTATTTTCTATGCAGATTACAGCTTTAGTAAATCTTTGTGGGCCATACATTCAATCGCTGTCAATTCGAAGTCTTGTCCCAACGGACATACCTGTACAACGTATGACTTCACCAGAAATGGCAGATTTGGTAACAAGTCAATTCGCCAACATTACTATCAAACAACAAGTTAAAAATGGAGAGACTTTTATAAGAGGTACTAATGCTAAATTGTGTATATTTAAATTGTCAGAGTATTTGCTAAGTGTGGGGCTAGATGGCGCTGTGTGCAATATTCTGGAATATTTAGTTATTTATTTTAATTTGTGTAGAAATTTACGTTGCATTTCTTTTCAGATCACATATCATTACATGCAGCTATAGGAAGTTTAACTCATTTAACTGAACTACATTTGACTTACCAACTCCGTTCTATTGGAGTGGAATATCGAAAAGATCAATTCCAATTTACGAATACGGATGCCAAAAATCTTGCCAAAGGATTAGAGAAATGTTTACAGCTAAGAGTTTTCAGGTGAGATGCCTAATTTGTGTTTTTTATTAGTAGATGGCTAATAGTATACTAGTTTAGTTAAATTATTGCACTTTAGGTACTTACCGAGAATAGTTTTAACCACGTACTAGAATTTGACTCATTTAACCATTGTAAGGATAGTTAGCTAAAACATTGACTAATTCTGTTGGATCTGTCATCATTTTAGAATTACAAGAAGTGACATGAACTGTCAACGAGCTAAATACATACTTCGTGGTTTAACTGACTGCAGACTTTTGGAAACATTGGATTTCAGTCACTGCAAAGTTGGAGATGATGGAGCATCGGCAGTGGGAAAATTTATATCAAAACGTGAAAATTTACGAAACCTTATACTGGCTGACAATGTATTTGGTAAGAATTCGAGTCACTTTATTTATCAGTTTTGGTGAAACGTCTGTGCAGTCTGAGTATGATGAAAACTACGTTAGTTAGGTTTTTATTTTCACAGGTCCAATAGGAGCAGAGAGTATTTCACATGCCTTGAATCATACAGGCTGTACGATAAGATCCTTAGATTTGCGTTTAAACAGTAAACTAGGATCTGAAGGTGTAGCGCATATTGCTGTTTCCCTTGCTAGAGGATGCAATTTGACTCAGTGAGTAAAACGAAAGAAAAGTCTAGCCAAGTATGTTTTAGAAGATAAGAAATAATAAATTGTATATTTTCAGCTTGAACTTATCTGGCTGTGGAATAAAGCCAGGACCTTTGACAAAAGCACCAAGTGGTGTATGGTCATTAACAAGTGCTGAAAATCCACCCACTTGCGGTGAGCTATTGGCCCGAGCCATAGGCTTGGTGAAAACACCACTAAGATCTTTAGACATAAGCGTAAATGATATTGGTTCAGTAAGTAAAATTTATGACAAAGTCTTACCTATTAAATTTTACCATGTCCCTTATTTATATCTACTTTTTGCAATCTTTTTAGCCAAGTGACAATATTCTATCAAATGCCATTTGCCTCAGTTATATCGTGGACGTGAACTTAAAACGATCTGGTATGGGATCTATTTCTGTGGCTATAGCAGAATCAGCAGCTGCAGCTCAAAGACTACGTCGTGAGGCTGAGAAAGGAATTAGATTTAGAAGAAGTGCCAGTAGAGTTCTTCAAGCAAGGCGTGTTGTTAAAGGCATGAATATAGGTAATTAGACTCAGACATATTATTATTATGTTTCAACTTGAGAAATATATGTAATGACAGTGAGACTAGTCACTATATAAAATATATTTGTTTGACATTTTAATGCCTAAACTTAGTAACGAATTTATTTCTGTTATATTTATAGATGCCGATCCTATGCTGTTTGCTCAACAATTATCAGCTCGACCATCCATTGTATCTGTTATGTCTGAAGAAGGATTTTACAACATGCAAACTCAACCTCTACCATCAGACTTCAGCTTTGTGCCTGCTTTTAAGGTAAGCTTTCGGAAGATTTTCAAGGAAATTCACAACAAATTACAGTAGTACGTAATTGTTATGAACCCTTGGATTAATCTTTTAATAATTATTTTCTAGTAAACTGTATGAAAATACATCAGAGATATATTTAATATTTTCAGAATCCTTTGCCATCGTCACGTGGATCATCTATCACTGGTCCACCTACGTCTCGTCGCTCCAGTCACCACATGGTATTGGAGCCACTAATGGTATGTAGAGACATAGACATTATATGTAGCAACACTATAAAATTTTAACACAACAAAATTAAAGTTGATAACATCATCTAATATTTCGTGTTAATTTCAGGAAATACGAAAAACAGTGCTTGTGCGTCGTGGTTCTGATGGATCTTTGCTACAACCACGCAGTGAAAACACACAGCGTCACATCAAAATATTTGTGTCTTAAAAATCTAAATAGTTTTAAAAAGCCATACCAAAACTGCCTGCACCTAGGAATAAGATTTTCTATTTTTCTATAATAAAGATTGTGTTTTTGTGTGATATGTGTTTTTTTTTTAAATCGTTTGCTGGTAGTTGTACGAGTACAACAGAAACTGTAACAATCATACACAACTTTCTAAATTACTTACTAATTACTGGAGTAATTTAGAAAGTATGGGTATACCCATGATGTGGGGTATGTTGTGTAAACTGGCAAGAATTAACGACATTCGCAGTATTTCCTTTTCGCATTTCCGGTTAGAGCTGTCATCAGTCAGTTTGTTGAAGTGTCATGAGCGGAGTGGTCAACGTTCTGTCACAGCGCGATCACGATCAGTCAGCCATGTTTATTTCTGTGGAATGTGTTTTGAAATGGTGGTAGTGATAAAAAATAAAAAGTTGTGCCCAATAATTGCCTAATTGTGTTCTCGACTGTTCGAAATTGTGTATTTTAAATGTGTTTTCTTGTGTATGTGAAGTGAAAATAACAGCTGTAAAAATGAGTTGGGGTGTTGAGCTTTGGGTAAGTTCGTATTCGTATGTTTGCAATCGGTGTCTGGACGACGGTTCAGTTTCATACATTGCTCAATGTACTTGTAAATTGTCGAGTTAGCAGACTGTAATAGTTGTAATAGAAAGAGTTGCAGTATCACATTGATTACGTAGTCGGTTGCATTCGATAGTTTCGCAATTTATTCTAGATACATGTATTATGTCGTTGCATTTCGTGTTATCTCGTGTAAAAAACTTTGTCGGAAACATTTTGTATAACTTTTCCTTGTTAGTACGTTAGTTTTTCCTTATGAAGGTATACATACTGTTTAGGTACTTCAACAACAATAATTTAGTACATAGAGTTACAATGTGAAGTGCACTACATAACTGTATGGTATTTTCTGCATGGATGAGTCATGTCTTGTCTGACCGTGCTTGGTAAATGCATTATGATTTGAGCTAGGAAACAAAAATATACATACCAGCAATATATATAATAGCAATGCACATAGCATTGCTAAATAACTAAATCAAATGAAGAAAATACCAGAGTTATTCAAGTAAACATATTGTACCTATCTAACAGTGGTGTTCTGGTGGTCACTTTTAAGAGCCAGTTCAGCTTACTTGCCCTTCTTCTTATTGAATGAGAGTGGCCAACTCTGGTATTGAGAATTGCCCTATAGAATGTGGTGTTATCAAAATTAAAAAAATAGTCCTGTGTTGATATACTTATGAGCATTCTGTATAATATTTTTTATCAAGCAAAACTTGGTAAATTTAAGAAATGTTTTAAGACATACACACAGCACGCTTAAGCCCCATCCTTACTAAGCTTACACTTGTGTCATGGGTACTATAACAGATATAACTATATATAAAAAAAAAAAAAAAAAAAAATCATGACATATCACACAGCGCCATCTAGCCCCATACTAAGCATACACTTGCATCATAGGTACTAGATGATGGATATAATACATTTATACTTTTTTTTTTGTAAGTAAATTAAATACATACTTATTATACATAGAAACGACCAGACTCAACACAAGTAATTACAAATTTTAATATGCATAATTCCTTGTGTTATGCTGGAATCGAACCTGCACCCCTAGATTAGAAGGCAGAGCCACTACCAACTAAGCTAACAGAGCTAACAGATATAATACTCAATATACTTTTCTCTTCTATGTACATACAAAGTACATAATATTAATAGAAATTAGTAGCTTACTTAAGTACTGGCAAACTTTCCCATCAACATAGTACACAGGTAGATAATGTAATATAGCCAGCAAAATATTTCACACAAAATACCAACAAAGTAGGTATGTACAGTTAATTTGTTCCATCCTCATCAGACAATAGCCTGTGTACAATAAATGTCGATCTGTACCTATTGTGTGCTAATCTTTGGTAACATGTAGATTGTAGGTACTTAGTTACTAAGTTGAGATTGTAGTTATATTTTATGAATCTGAAGCTGAATCTTATATGAATACCTAGTAGCCAAAATTTTTAAGCCAGTCGTTTGTTTTTTTGACAGTCTTAAATCAATAAATGCATGCAACACCTCAAATAGGTACTGTTTGTGTATTGAGTATTGCTACAGGGCGTCTTCTGGTCAAATGACTATCAAATAATTGTTTAGTCTGAATTCTGTGCTGATAACTAGTTAGCAAGATTTTGAAAGGCTAAGCACCTGCTTGATTTTACAAAAAAATCTATTCCAGTGAAATAAAGTTAAATTGTGTATTGCACCAATGCAAGCTACAAAATAGAACTCTAAGTCTAATCAGTTATGTACATTAATTCTTGGTAAGCTTAATTATTAAACTACCATAAAAATCGGGAACTTGTGGAGCCAATGTAAACCATGTAGGTAAAGTGGTAGGTACATTTTTAGTAAAAACAGCTGTACTTAATTTTTTTTAAATCCTGTACAAAAAATGTCATCTACTTAAAACAAAAAATACTGTTGCAATATAAGTACTTATGTGTGTTTATTTTACACAGCATGGGCATTGCTCTAATCCTTGATAATCTCACATGTGAACAAAACTAGAAACTAAAATATATCAAACACTAGCATAAGTAATATACCTACTCCTCCTAATTACAAACAGCACACAAACTTCTAAAGCACTTTAATTACAAGACATGTCATCTCTGGCTTTTTGACAAACACCAGAGTAGTTTGCAGCTGTGTATATTTTTTGCAAAGCTTTGTGGAGGTAAATGAACTTTGTACACACATGTAAGCGCCATATCATAGTAATGTTGGGTTGTGGAGTGATAATATTGTTTTTATGTAGTTAGGTAAGTAGGTATTTTTGCATGGATGTACCTACTTATTTAGACTTTTGAATAAGACATAATTGCGAAAGTGAGTTTGAATACTGCAATCATTAATTTAAGAAATTAAACTGATGAATTAAGGTACCTTACAAGTTTACTTCAGGTTTACTTACCTATGTTTTGTACTTTTAGAAATTTAGTTCATATGCAAAATAGTTACTTAAGTATTTGGTAATCAGCTCCAAATAACTGATAGCTATTAGTTGCAGAATGTTAGTTTTGTGTGGCTGTCTATTCATTGTAAGTTGAGAAGTATATCTATGCATAGCCACACAAGTTAAAAAATCATTTACTTACTATGGCACTACTTGAGTAGTAGGTAGGTACATACATAAATTCTTTTGTACCTAAAAGACACCAATCTACTTAAACCTAATAAAAAAAAAACAGAATAAATAAGTAGTTGATTATTGTGTCCAAGATCATTGACATCAATAATTGTTTATACAACCAAACTTTCGCCTGCACAATTACAATATCAGTTTGCAATACTGCCATCTTAGCTACCAGTTGCAAGGCCGACGCCGGCCACATTCCTCCAGACCTGCTCTATAAGTACATGTCTACCTGTTTATAGGTGTGTACCTATACGAAAGTTGTGTGTTTGTGAGTGGGGAAGTCTGGTGTTGAGAGGTTTTAAACCACCATATAGTTAGGTGTCTATTAGGAATAGAATGTTTATTGGTTAGTTTGTAAATGGGGAAGAGTGGTGTAGAGAGTTTTAAAACCGCCCTATAGGTGTCTATTAGGAATGTTTGTTGGTTAGTTTGTAAATGGGGAAGAGTGGTGTAGAGAGTTTTAAAACCACCCTATAGGTGTCTATTAGGAATGTTTATTGGTTAGTTTGTAAATGGGGAAGAGTGGTGTAGAGAGTTTTAAAACCGCCCTATAGGTGTCTATTAGGAATGTTTATTGGTTAGTTTGTAAATGGGGAAGAGTGGTGTAGAGAGTTTTAAAACCGCCCTATAGGTGTCTATTAGGAATGTTTATTGGTTAGTTTGTGAATGGTGAAAAGTAGTGGTGATAGTTTTTAAACCACCCTAGAGGTGCCTATTCGGAAGGTTAGTGAATTTGTGAGTGGGGAAGTGTGGTGTCCAGCTATTAAAACACCGTAGAGGCTACTGACATGACTTAAGTACTCTTAATGTCGAAGTAAATTAGGTACTTACTTACATTATGTGTGTATATTTTACATCAGGATGTGCCTATAGAAAAGTTTGTGTGTCGGTAAGTGTGGTGCCGTGAGTTATAAAACCACCCTAGAGGCTCCAGGGTATGGCTGTCACATCCAGTAAAAAAAAATACAATCTAATATTCCTGTAGTAAAGCTTAAATTTGGGCGCTATTCAAGCCTATATGAAATAGGCCAACATGTATTGATTTTACACAATGTCATTGACAGCCTGGCAATAAAACTGTCTAGACTACCAGCTCCAGCAAGCATAATATTCTACGTAGGTACAATATATACTGTATTGAACTTAATAGGCCATAGTTATAGTGGGTATTTTTCATGGGTAATAGTGAGTTTATTTTATAATCATAACTAGCTTTTTCCTGTAGTTTCCGGCCTAGTTATTCATATATATCTATGTCTTGAAACACCCTATCTATTAAAAAAAACTGCATCAAAATCTATTGGGTAGTTTTAAAGATATTAAGCATATCGACATAGGGACAGACACGGAAATCCACTTTGCTTTGTATTAAGTATGTCTTTGTACTAACTTTTGTAAGTAATGATTATTTTGGATTATGATTATTTCATAGAAATTTTATTGTATTTTTTTTCCTTTCATTGACTTATAATTTATCAAATTATCAATAAAATGTAAATCTGTTTATCTGTAGTGATTATAATGAATTCTATCTTTGTATATTGTATATTTATATATATATATAAGGTTTCTTTTACGATAGAGAGCTAGATTCTAAACTATCAGACTCATTATTTGTCAAACTAGATTAGTCAATTACTTGCAATCATAAGACAGTTAAGTAATTGGTGACTTGCAAACTAGCCATAAAGCCGTTAAGAAACTAATCTTCAGTACAAAGTTGCTTCACATACATTGCAGTAATACAGTATCTTACTAAGATATGCTTGTTTGGATACCATTGGCATACCTACCTGTTACACTAGTTTTATACTCTTACAACTGTAGTTCTATATATACTTACTTACTCTTAACCACTTGTCTTACCTATAAACCTTATCTGGTTACTTTGACTGTAATGGACTTTACAACCTACTTGCATTAAGATTCTTAAACATATTTAGTGACAAAATTAGTCTAGGCTGTAGATTTTTTTGAACTTAAGACGGGCTAAAGTTGAACGCAAACCTAATTCACGTAAAGAGAACTAAAAGGTTTTCCCGTTTTAAAATAAATGCTTAAGTAAATGTGTTTCAACACAGTCCAGCAAGTCAGCTAAGCGTAAGAACTCACGGAGCGGTTTTTTCCCTCGCCGGACGCGCCGCGGCGGCGCGGGCGGCACCGCGTTTAATTTTCAAAACTCACGAAGCCGGAGTTTTGTGCGGCGCCGCTGCCGCCGCGGCAACGATTATCGCCTCGGATATGGTCCAAATAGGCCCAGTCTAGCTCAAGTACAAGGTCCCTGAATTTCTAAGGTAGGTTTTTACAGAGAGCGACTGCCATCAGACATCCGCAAATCCGAAAAGATAGCTAATATTCGGTTAGTAGGACCAGGTGTCAGATTAATTAGGTAAATATTTTTACTGCCTTAAGGGTCTCAGATATGGCTTAAACATGAATCAACTAGGACCAGCCTAGATCTAGTTCAGAGAAAACTAGATATTTAGTACTTACTCTATTAAAATAATGTTGTGAAAAACATAAAGCTCTTAGCCAAGTCGTAAGCTTTTATAGTTGTGGTAGGTAGTAAAGCTCCGATCTCAATAGGAGCTTGTAAGCGTAGGCGCTCATTTGGCAAGCGGCAGGTCCGCAACTTGTGCTAGGGGTGGGAGCAGTCGACAGTTCGTGTGTTGTCGATATCGATGAAAATTGCACACGCGTGTTAACATGGAAGATAGTGGCTTAGGATGAACTAAAGTGGAGGAAGGGTCTAGAGACGTTTTCATTGCAGTGGGCTTAAAAAGAATTACTTAAATTAACTAATAATAATAATAAATAAATATTTCAGGACATATCACACAGCGCCATCTAGCCCCATACTAAGCTTACTAAACTATAACTTCCTACTCAATAGCTCCCAACGGATAACGGAATACTTATATAACTAGTTACACTTTATAATTTTGTACTTCTATTTCTAGTAGGTACTTAACTAGTTAAGTATAGTTATTTACTTACTATATTCGAGTCGATTAATAGTATCTATTAAATTAGCTCCCCGTATTATTCACCCTTAATTAGCTTTTATCCATATTAACTACTGCGCTATATTTTAGTTAATATCTCATTATTTTCTGCTGACTAAGCAATCATTCCTAAATCTAGGCTTAACACCGTCTAGCGCTTACGAAACTAGATTCATTTAAGTATGCCTTATGGGATCTTTAACACAGTGGCATGCTGCTTATCGATAGTTTTACATCACTACGGTCCAGCTCATGCCTTCAAACCGGTCGGACGAGACCGCGGGACAACGCCAAAATGATCGCGAACACGATCTGCTGAACAGAACTAGACCCTATCACCTACATATTAGGGTGGGTCATACATTGTCACCACACAATCGCTACTAGCATCGAGTGAACAAAACACGCTTTTATTGCTTCAAGATAAGGGCTCAAAATCACTTGTAGTTGACACGAGCCATGCTTTGAGTTTTATTTAAAAATCTTGTAGAGAAAAAACGACTAAAATTGTGTGGAATAGGGATTAAAATTGTGTGTCAGATGACAAGTCCATGCTAGAATGTTTGGCAGGATTCGTAACATACGAATTACGAACGGCTCTCCATAACCGTCTCCTACGCATTTTTCGTAATGTTACGATTGCTAATGTATGTGTATACGCTTGTTTGTAGAAAATAAAGTATGTATTTTCTTTTAACGTAATCTTGTAAAAGTGGGCTTAGACTGAACTTGCGGATATAACCGCAGCACGATTATAAAACCCAAATAAACACGTGATTAACTTGGTAATAAGCAAAGTTTGTTTCCGTCTTTCCATGATAGTTCTGAAAACGAGTAGAAAACCTTGAGTAGTTACTTACCACCAACCTACATACTCTTCGATTCCATTCTACCAAATTAGAGAGGTAGATTGGGAATTTATCCCATAAATTTGGGAACCTGGCTAAGAGGACAACAACAAAAGTGACTAAGACGGAAAAGTACAAAAGTTATTACTATATCATCGACCAGGTATAAATAATGTAGCCTACCTACCTATATACCTACCTATACCTAAAGCTGGAAACAAATCGCACAGGCGCGGCCACCATCAGTTCTATCGAGGGTGGTGGCCAAAGGTCACGCCTTGGGTAATTCGAGCTAGGCTAATTATTAGGTAGGTCACTCTGTCGACCCACCCTAACGTCGCTGGCAACTGCTTGTTGCTTACTTTGGATTTGGTTTCAGTTTCGTGGATTTTCATTAGTTGCTAACCTATTTTTCAACAAGCTTTTTATGCGGGTATACCTTAAATCCATAACAGAACACGTTTTGGCAGTTTTTTAGAATTTTTGTTTATTTCTCTGCTTATTGTCTTTTTATAAAAACGCTCATAGCTCATAAATGGCTGAACGAATCATCATGATTTGGTATATAGTTAGATTAGTTAGGTAGTGTGCGGTCTCGAAGTGTCAGGCTACTTTTTATCTTAAAATAATGCGAGCGAAGCTGCGGGCGTCCGCTAGTATATAATAAACCTACCTCTTGAATCACTTTATCCATTAAAAAAAATGCATCATACACACAGGGACTTATGCGAAGAGCGACTATGCTTTATACTAAGTAGTGATACAACCTTACTGAATACCTAATTGGTATTTTACTTCCTCCTCCTTGCGTGGTATTCACATTAAGTACTGATGGTCGTGATTCTCCGTAGAATTGATTTAGTGGTGTAATTTTTATGGGCAAGTACCTACATCGTGGTGGGTGCCCCGATCCTTCCACAGAAGACATACCTATTGATTTCCTCGCGATGTTTTCTTTCACTTTAAACGAGCCTACACGTAACTTATGTGACAATTAACAAATGATAAATCAAATTAACTACATACCTAACTACTTGCGCTTGTCATTAGTAAAAATTCCGTGAATTCGAAGCGTGACTCAAGTTGAAAGTCACCTTGATTTCGCCTGCTCTAAATGACGAATTCTTGTATTTTATACGAGAGGCGTAGAAATTATTAAAAAATGTATGCCATTCGTTCACGTCAGTGGAATTGAGGGAAGTTAGTTTACGTATTAAATTTGTGGTTAAGAGTTAGCTTCAAATGTTAAGAGGAGCTTGGGAACTCCTTTAAGGAAAGAGCAAAGTCAAGTAAGTAAGTAGGTACCTACTTAATGTTGTGGTTTAATACATTTGTTCACAAAATACATAGGTAGGTAGTTGTATACTTATGTACGCTAAGGGTTCTTCTAAGATAGCTTAACATGGTCGACTGCTTTGTAATGACCAATAGCCAAGATACAATTGAATTTTTTATTCAAATTCAATGTGTCAAGTGCCTAACGGAAACCAATTACCTATTATTTATATTTTAATACTTGCCCTTACCAATACAAAACTGCTCAACCTTATCATTAGGTATAAAGAATGTATAGTTACTTGATATGTACCTACGTGCTAAATATATATATATACGTATGTATATTAAAACCCTCTCTTTGTTAAATAATTGATGTGTCCACATGAAAGTAAAATGCAATGATGCAACACTCCGTGACACACGATGTGAGCATATCAACAACCTTTTCAACAACTTTCAACACAACACGTTCCCATAACATTCGGGTACGAATCTGCGCCGAACAATGATATTATTTTCTATAGACGACTCATTTAAGTACTTAAGTAGTTTTAAGGCACTGTATTAATTAGTAAAAAAAATGTTATGTTGGTTTTGCCCACGGCTTCGCACGCGTTATACACACGGCCTTTTGAATCACTCTATTTAGGTAAAAAAAAAATTCATCAACATCCATTTTGAAGTTTTAAAGATCTAAGCATACATACAGACATAGGGACAGACGCGGGAAGCTACTTTGCTCTATACTATGTAGTGATAGCGAAGAATTCTAGTTAGGAGTCTGTGCGTATAAAACTCGCTGCAACAACGCCTGCAAGTTGTTAGCGGGCCAATAAGAATGTAACTCAGCCGCTTTACACAATTAGTGGCGGTGCAATTATATCGGTGATCTGGTGCGCGCGCGCAGGTTACTGCCGTTATTATCGATTACTAAATTGAAGCGCTCGGAGCGAGGCTGAGCGGGGTATTCGTGCGCGTTTGCCAAAGTTAACTGATATACGATAAGACCAGTCTTTGGATGGTTCGCACATTGACACTATCACTACATCGTATAAAGCAAAGTTAATTCCCGCGTCTGTCCCTATTGTGAGCTTAGATCTTTTAAACTAAGTACACAACGAATTTTAAAGCACTTTTTTTAAATAGATAGAGTAATTCAAGAGCAAGGTTATATGTAATATGTTTATTACCGCTTGGGAAGCCGCGGGCAAAAGCGAGTGAGTAATAATTGAAGGTCGCGAATATTTTTGTCCCATTAGCTTCAATAGTTGTTAACTAGTGGTTTGATAACTCTATAGTTAGTTGCCATAGTACGCTATTCTCATCATACTACTTTATAATTACATTTGTGTAAAATCTACAGAAACTTTGTTGGTAATCATCAACAATGATTCAAACTACCTCAGGCCGCAACGGAACGACGGATCATTGTGATTCTGGTACTTGGTAATTATGGGGTTCCGAGATAAGATTTCTATCCCATATCAAAGAGACAGCCGATAGACAAAATATAAAGCTGGGTGCTTGAATACATACTTATTCATAAAATATTATTAGGTACATAAGATCCACCAGCATTCTAACAATCTGAATGCGTGCTTCGTCGAAATTTTTGGACTTATTCTCTCTCGTGTGAAAGTTTATTTTCTCCATCTTACTATTCATACGGCTCGGCCGGTTAGCGATGTGAATTTATAACGCTACGCTTGTTATTAACTCACTATGGTGAATTATGGTCTCATTTTAGGTTTTATGGGAGTGGTTTGATTGGATAATTAACTGGCTGTTAAAGTGTTATCTTCTAGGTAAGCGTGTTACATCCTAGGCTGCAGTAGTGCTTAACATCAGGCAGGCTGTAGTCAAACGCAAACCTATGCCACGTAAAAAAAGGCTGATGCTGATGGCTTTTTTACATATAACTGTGTATCAGTTTCTTAATGTCTTTTAGTTACATGTTATTATTATAGCTAAGTTGATTTATAACTAAGTAAATTATGTTAAGTAAAATTACTTGTTTTCAGACTATTAGAATACAAGAAGTTGGAAATATTCTTCTTTTTGTATGCCAGGCACTAACTCTTGAGTCCAGTTTTCATTATCAATCACAGATTCTAGACAAACTTTATATATATTGTAACACATATTCAAATAACACATAATAAATCAACTAATATCTACTGCCACAACTGATAGCTAAAAGCGATTTCTTCCAGGACACCGTAATTACCTACAGTAACACATTAAAATTACACACGTGCCTGCTTTTTTTCAACTAGTGAAAGCCGAAAGGTAAACTCCGGTATAAAAATATCCCGGCTTCCTACCAAATTGACTAACATACATACATGTACATATGTACCTATACAACATATGTGTGAGAGTGAATAACCTCGAACTTGAATCGGGAAATAAACGGTAATGTAAACAGATGTGCGCGCAGACAGGTGTGGTGGCTAGCTAGGAAAGAAACTCATTGGTCAGTATGTTTTTAATCGAGTAACTACTTAAACTATTAAACCTTATTACTAAACCTAATCTATACATATAATAAAGCATAAGCAGGTCAAAAATCAGTACACAGAAGATATAAAAAAAATGTATTGGGTATACTTTAAATCCATAACAGAACACGTTTCAGCAGTTTATAGAACTTTTGTCTGTTCACAATCTGTTCATTTACCTAAGTACTTAATGTATCGTGGTACAACGGTGCTTAATGTTTAAGATGCCTGTATTTAAACGTAAGCGTATATAAAACTGCGCAGTCAGTTCTTGCAAAGGAAAGCGCAAAGTGGAATATGCATCTAGGTAGGTCCAACAATGTAACGTTTACTCTGATTTATAGAAGCATCCCAATGGAATGTTATATTTCGGTCACCCATCAAAGTACAGACCGCGTCGACAGTTTCTTAACATTGGTAATCGCGTGCGAATACCTCCGCTAGCTGAGCTACGTACACAACTACTTATTGAGCTAATTATAGCTGTTGAAGATACTATAACTACTAGATGAAGAGAGAACGAAATCAAGCCAAGATTTATGACTGTACAACACGCCATCGAACCAATAACCACATTTTATCATCACTCGCTCGTAGCTCAGCTAGCGGAGGCAATCGCATGCGATTACCAATGTTAAGCAACTATCCACGCGGTCAGTCATTGGTTGGGTGACCAAGAAGTTGTATTCCATTTTTGGTTTAATGACACGTTAAATTGTCCCGGCGGGGGTTGTTAAGCCATGTGTGAGGCTCTTAAGGTGGTTTGAAAACTCTGACACCAAAGATAGCCACTCTCATACGAAATTACTTTATCATCACTTGAATCATTCTGTTCGCTCTTCTGCTTAGGTTATGGCCGTAACGTAACTAAACTATGCCAGTTTTATAACAGTTAAAATAATCGCCGGAACGTTATTCATATAGCTGGGGTGTGGGTTTATTGGGCGGCGAGATTTAGTGATGTTTTTGGTAAGCAGGGTGAGTAATGGATATAGTAGGTATTCGTTGAGTTAGCCACTGTTTCAAGAACTAGTTGAGTATTTAAGTTTAGTACAAAAGCCACTAAAAAAATTACAATATGAATCGGTACTGTACACACAGGTACCTATCTGTTTTGATAGTTCAATTACATTGACAAACGAGTCTGTTAAATGTAATTGGTCGTATATTATTCTGACGTTATCGAGTTAAAATGGATAAAGTGTTGATCGCGTAATGATAAAGACTGGATTTACACATGGTTTACTTGTTCTCATACTTTAAATCGTAACAACATCAACACAACTCTGATACAACTCTCTATACTCTTTTGAGTTTATACCACATGTACATAAGTACATGCGGTATAAATTCGCCTATCGAATTTGTTGGTTAATCATTCAAACTGTTGCCCAAATAATATAAAGATAAAGAATCTTTATTGATAATGTAAAGTTGTAACATACATAGGTATAGGTATAAGTACTAATATCACAGAATATGCTACACAAATTACAATATCTCGTCAAATTGAATTTATAACATTTAGTTTTTATAAAATTTTAGAAGTTACATACTTATGTCTAGTTTTATTAATCAAATAATGAAAATTTTTGTAATTAAAATCATGTCAAACATAATAATAGGTATGTAATCATACAATATGTCAACTTAAATAAATCTTGGTACTGTCACTTTAGCTGTATAGGGGCTAAAATGACAATTTGGCATCACACTCCTTACCTACCTAGTAGTTAATTACTTAATTTCTAAGCAAGATTAGAATCAATTGCTAGTTGACTGTAGTCATTTTCAAAGTATTCTTTAAAACTGTAGGTATAGTGTCTGATCTAACAATAATTGTTTGACGCTATTGCAAAATTGCTGATCATTATTCAAAGACTGAATGTGTGCGGGGAGTTTATTGAACAGTTTCTCTCCCATTATAGTGGGTAGTTTCTTAGTCATACACAGCCTAGGCACAGTAGGTTCTAACAATACTCTGTTTATCTTTGTTCTATTTGAGTTATAAGTCTTAAGTTTAAACAAATGTGGATTTCTTTTTACAAACTTTACAATCTCTAATATATATTGCGACACTGA
The DNA here is from genome assembly GCA_964023185.1 of Macaria liturata. Taxonomy (NCBI): domain Eukaryota; kingdom Metazoa; phylum Arthropoda; class Insecta; order Lepidoptera; family Geometridae; genus Macaria; species Macaria liturata. Next base: position 764,397 of record OZ026807.1, on the reverse strand, counting down.
CGTCAATATCTTCAACTCTTTGAAATGGTTTCTACAAGACTCTCTATATCTACCTCCCACAAGTACTCTTATTGCTCGTTTCTGCATTATTAACACTCTTTCAAAGTCTGTCGCATTGCCCCATATACTTATGCCGTATGAAAGTATAGAGTGTATGTATGAATAATAAGTTTCCTTTAGGTGCTCTGGGCTTGTTATTGGTTTCAACTGTTTTAATGCATAAACCCCTTTTGCCATTTTTTTACAAGTATTATCAATATGTTCTTTCCATGTTAAGGAGGGATCTAAATCGAATCCTAATAGCTTTACATGCTTTTTATAATCTCCTTGATAGGTAGAGTGCATATGTAACCGCGAATAGGCGTCCAATTCAGTAAAGCAACACTTTATGCCTTGGGAAGACGGTACTGGAGTCTTTCAAAATAGTCTGATGATTATAGTTTTGATCTATGTAGAATTTTGCGTGATAAGTAAGACTTGGGATGAAAAAAAATGCTGCTCGGTTATTATAATAGCTGACCAAAAAATAACTATTTGTTGGAAGGTAGAGTTCATGTGTAACCGCAAATAGGCGTCCGGTTCAGAGAAGCAACACGATATGTCCTGGGAAGACGGTACTGGAAGCTACTAAAATGTACGTTCGGGGAATCTCGTGTGATTGTGGAAGGATTTTGTTTCTTGTGTGTGTGAAAATAACTTAGTAGTGATAGTGTTTTGGGTCTAACGGAGTAGAAGAATAGGAATAGTATTTTCTGAAACTAGAACTGGATTTTTGTAGGTTTACTTACCTTAACTTACCTCTCTCTCTCTCTCTGTGAGTCGTATTTCCTCGTGACTGAGTGTCGTGACTCTCCCGCAGAATTAATTAATTAGGGGAGTCTCTTGGGCAGATACTTCGTGGTGGGTGCCCAGGTCCTTTCACGGAAGACACATGTCCTCTGATATTGTGGTCCTCAAACATGTCGGTTAGGTACCTACTTAGCGTTATTTTATTTTAGGCAAGTTATCACATGACACTATTGTTATAAAGGCAAAATTTTGTGACTGTATTTTGTGTGAACGAGTGATTATTAAGTACTTCTTCACATCCTATCGGCTAAATCGATTTGGATGAATGTTGCAATGGAGATAGATTAGACCTTACTCTTTAGTATGTCCTTACTTTATTCTAGAAAAATATTGCAGGTTACTCTACTAGTTGCTGTTAACTATATAAGATACGTTTAACTTCTTCTTCTTATCGTTTGAGAGTGGCCAACTCTGATGTCGAGAGATTATCAAGCCGCCCTAACGCCTCTAACATGGCTTAACGGCTGCCGTACTTTAACTATTCCACTGTAATAAAATGACACTAGGACAAGTTCAAGTCACGTAAAATAAACCACACATTCAAACCAGCTATGATTAACCCGTCTCGTTAGTTCGCGGAAGTATTGCCTACTTATTACCGTTGACATTGCACAGAGGACAGGTCGCATCCATACATTTCCCTTAAAAGTAAATTTGTTTGAAAATGGTCAATTCTGGTGTAGCTCTAATGGCCTTTGAAATGGTTTGTATACTTACCTACTAACAATGAATAGCCGACATTTACTTAAAACTTTACGTTTCTCTCGAAAATTGTAACTTCCACACACTTAAGGTGCAGTCGCCCGTGTGCTTTCCTTACAAACTGTAGTATAGTTTAGAATCAATATCTTAGAAAGATAGACTGATGGTTAAAATCTCACATTATTATATTGCTTTGTAACCAAAGATCTCGCATCTAAAAAAACAACAAAGGGATAGGTTTTATAAGTATACTAGCAAACCCGGCGAACTCCGTTTCGCCACCAGATGGCTTCTACTTAAAATATTGGTTTGTAGTACATGCTATGTATCAGAGATGGCGCTGTATGTAAAAAATGATTTTCCCTGTTTTCCCGCTTTTCTGTTGAATTTTTTCCTGAATTTTCTTTGCTAAAACCTCACGGAGCCCGAGACCTTTCCAACGAATGCAAAACCGTGGAAATCGGTTCGTGCGTTCTGGAGTTATAGCGTCAGGAAGGAAAACCCGACTTATTTTTATATAGTAGAAGATTTGCAGTATTTAATTAGTTAACTATCGGAAGGGTAGTACTTACCAAATGAAGCGTGAATGTGACACATTCTGATGGCTGTGTGGAATGTCCCAGAGTAAGTAATTGTTTTTTGTTTGAATACTGAGATTGCTCCGTGTGCTTTCAATATGCTCCACTAAGGCCAGTCAATGACAGTTCTATGTCTATACAAGTTACCATGAATATGCATGTCAAACTAACTGTACTAGCGGTAGTGTTACATCCCGAACTAATACCTAGTATGCTGCGTTGTGAATGATGATATTGCATTTTCTAAACTCATTTGTGGCCCTTAGCACTATTATTTAGGAATTCCAATAATTGACAATTGTTATTAGGTATAGATCCCTGATATGTAAAAACATTTTTAGCAATAAAGAACTTTGTCTTTAGCTAGTGATTGAGAAACTGACTGAGGTGTTTCATAGCGATTAATCCAACTTAAGTAACTGCTGTTGGGGTCAATTCTTGGATCGGTGCGCGTGAAATTTTTGTCGTAACGTGCCGTGAAATTTAAAACGACTTTGTTCATATATTTCATCGGTGTCAAAAAACAGCTGAACCGATTTTGATGAAACCTGCATTGTTGCCTCAGTTGAAACATAACAAGTAGGTAACAAACGAGACAAGTCGAGAGTGAATCGGTTTCTTCTAGGCAAGCGCGCTAGATCGTAGATTACAACGTTGCTTAACATCAGGTGAGTTGTAGTCAAGCGTGAGCCTATCTTGTTTAAAAAAAACCAACTCTAATCTAGTTAGTACAAACAGTTTGTCCAAAACACAATTTGGAACTCGTGTTTGAAAGCCTAATTACTTATCATCTAATCTAAGCCATGTCAGAGGCTCTTAAGGCGGCTTGATAAACTCTCAACACCAGAGTTGGTCACTTTCATTCGATAAGAAGAAGAAGAAGACTTAACTAACTAAAAAACTAACACTATCTACTAGCATATGCTACTTTAATCATTCATCTTATTCAAATTTAATTTACTCTCAAAGTACAGGTTGACACGATAGCATAATTAATCTCCTATTCTCAAAGAAACCTGTTACAAATATATCGTTGTTTTTCTACAAAATAAAGCAGACGATCACTTTCACTTTTATCCAATTCGCAACTACGAGTGTTCGCCAATGTTTAGTTTTGCAGTCGAATGCACTGACCTCGAATATTGACCTCAGCCACAAACTATAATACCACTGATGTTATGAAAGCTTAAGTTTGTATGCATGCATGTATGTTTGATACTTCTTCAACGCTCAAACGGCGTTTTTTTTTTACTAGAACGTGTTTTGCACTTGGCCGTAGTTTGTCTGATAGCAAGCAAAGGCTATGGTTTAAGATGGAGCGTGCTTACTCGATAAGAACCGATTCACTTTTGCTTTGAAGTTCGCTGGATTATACACATAGTGCGTGGGGAACAGGGAGTGTTAGGCACTATTTCACCATATTAATTCCTAACCTGTCACAGTGTTATACTGTCACAGTACCCCCTTGGGTGTGATAGGTTAAGAAACACTTACATAGGTAACTAGACTATTTTTTTATCCCGGATTAACGCGGGCAAAACTGCGGAGCGCCGCTAGTCCGACTAATATTATAAAGGCTGATAAAGTTTGTGTGTGTGTTTGAATGTTTGTTACTTTATCACGTTCAAATGACAGAACCGATGTGGGTAAAGTTTGGTATGGAGGAATATTAGACCCTAGGATAAATAATAATAACACATAGGCTACGTTTTATCCCGGATTAACGGGTCCCTGCTAGTCACACTAATATTATAAAGGCGAAAGCAGTGTGTGAGTGTGTATATTTGTTACCTCTGGAAGTTCAAACGGTTGAATCGATTCAAATTCGACGAAGAAATTTAAAGCTATATTAGACCCTGGATTAACACATCGCTCATTTTTACCCCGGATTAACACGGGTTAAACAGCGCAGCGCCGCTAGTATGTTTTATAGTATTCTATACGTGAGAAAGTTGTTTTTAGCAAGGATTGCAAATATTATCTAATAGCACATAAACATGAGCTGTATTTTATTGCATTATTATGCTACCAGATGAAGGTGGCAAAGTTGTTGGAAATGCTGCTGGCTTTGTCGTTTAGCATCTAAATCTAGACGTAGAATATTGACGCTTTTCGTTCGTGTAAGGATATCGTATTGCTTAGTCGTGTTAGAGCTTTTTTATTAGATCAGTTGTTTAAATCAATTTAATTTGAGATACTTACCACAAATAAATGTACCTATGCAAAATTAAGATAAGTAAGTACTACTTATTTTAAACAGCTATGTTTTTTGGAAGACATTAGAGTTTAACTCGCCTTTTCATGTTTCTGATAGTAAAGTGAAGAAGTAGTTACACCAAGTTTCAGAATTCAAACATGTATTTAGTGTCATTTCAAATAATATACTTAGTACTATCACACTACAAATCATGTAATACTTAGTCACTATCACTCCAGTAACTTCATCTAAAACTCTAGAATCTGTCCGTCTTATTAAAAAACGCGGTTTAAATATCACTCCAGAACTTTGAAAATGAAAAGTCCGTTCTTGTTGGTCAAACATCACGTACAAACAATCAAATGTCAACTTCAAATTGGGACGTTGATTTATCATTGGTTACATCTTGACCGTTTGATTATTATGACAGTAGACAGACAAATTTTGAACAGCATAAACGGACTAAACTAACAAAACGGTTAAACCACGTTATATTAAGGCCCTGTAGGTTTAGTCTTGTAGGTACATCACGTTGTTATTTGTTTTAGTCTTTAAGTCTACAATTCGAGTTTGCACCTTTTGGAAATATATGAATCTCATCGAAACATCTATATACTAATATTATAAAGCTGAAGAGTTTGTTTGTTTGAAGGCGCTTATCACAGGAACTACACTGGTGCGAATAAAAAAAATCTCTTTGTGTTGAATAGACTATTTTTCGAGGAAAGCTTTAGGCTATATAACATCACGCTGCAACTAATAGGAGCGAAGAAACAATGGAAAATGTGGAAAAAAGCGGGGAAAATGATTCATCTTTCAGGGCTTCTGTTGCGTGCGCTGCGAAAACGTTTCAAGATATCAAAAAATATGTATCAAAGAATTATTCCTCTTGAAATGATCTAACAAAATGACCGCGACAATATATGTCTATCTTTTAAGATTAACTCACTAGAACCGTTCTTATCGTAATAACTATTCCACGCGGCACAGCTAGTTAGAAATAAACACAACATCCTAAAACTTTATTAACGCGCGAAAGCGTCTTCAAAGCATACATCAAAGTCCATTACATTATCATTATGTAAGAACATGCAACACATTAGAAAGTCGGAATACTAATAGCTAATTCTAGATTATCAGGAACGCTAGACTGATGGTTGTTTTTATTATGTGTGTATTAGGTACCGGTTTGCGACCTTGGCGTGTTTTGGTACAGAAAAACTTGACATGACCCGGAGATAAGTGATTTATCGTGGTTGGTTTTGTTATTTGTAGATGCAGATCACAGATCATTAAACATTGTACTGCATTACTTAATTAATCTCCTATATTGTTTAAACATTGCACTCACTGAACATGCATTAACTTATTAAATAAGACTATGTGAAATGTACCCATAATAAATTGATAGATAAATAAACAATTTACTAAAACACCGCAAGGAAGTAAAATTTGCTTCTTTATCGGCAGCCTTATCGCTAAATCTATCTCTTTTAGGAAAACAAATTTTGAATATATGAGGGTAGACCAGGTGAATATTTGTTTATTTATTTATTAAACATTGATTAAAAATTGGTGGAGTGCCGTCACTTTATTTGGACGAGTAACTTTTTATCTAGTAGATAAAATACTTCAGCAGGTTTTAAATATAATATTTACGGAAATGTAGTACGAACATGAATTGAAACGGAATTGGTTCTTAAATGAGGTGGCCGTAACACTGTTATTTACTTACTACATCAGGCAAGTGGTAGTCAAGCGTAAGCCTATATCATGTAAAAAAAAACTTAAGTATGAAACTCTCGATGCATCAAAATTAATTGAAATAGTTACTTAATCTGGAATTAGGTAAATTATCTTCTTAATTAGGTATTTCACGATAAATTATGACATTAAAAAATCTGCTTAAGATAATCACATAAGTTTTACATCAGACACCGGAAACTAAATAACCCCTTGCCAATTCCCACACTATACCCCATAATATCTACCCTCATTTAGCGTTGAAATTACGCACACTCTTCCACTTGCCTTTGTTTTCAATTAGCGCACCGCTAGACGTACTAATTGACTGTTTGTTTTCGTTCACAGGTGAGTATCTTGCGTAACGCCACCAGCGGTCTCTTCTGTGTGAGTCGAAGATAAACTATATCGTAAGTCTACGAATGATTGTGGGTATGGAAACGTAATTGCGCCAAACAATTATTCCACGAGAGTGAAAAGTAAGTTAACAGCCGCCGACGCGGTTGAGCTATAGTTTTTGAGTTTTGAAATTATTACCTAACCATAAACTTATAAAACATTTGAAATAATAGTGTAAATAATAATACTATTATGCAAAATCATGCACAACAAAACATTTAAAAGGATTGGTTGAGCTATGTATACCTATGGTAACCCTTTAGCGACCATCTGCAACAAAGAATTTGGCTCCGGCATCCTAAAATCGTAACTAACCACGAGCATAAAACAAGAACGGTCTCACATACATCCAAACCAACTAACGTTTTAAAGTGTGAGCCAAAGCACGAGCAATCTTTGTGTGCGAGTGATGTGTGAGAGAGAGATGAAATATGGAAGCATTATCGACGCGAAATTTGTAATGAGTTACTATTCTATAGTGTTCATTATTCGTAGATTATTGTATAAACTATATGGAAGGACGGATGAGTCAGTATTGTAAACTTGGTAAGGTGTTTTGGTTATGTTATGACTGTTAACTGACGATATATGGGTATAATATAATATGTACGTGTAAGTAACGTACGTGTAACGGATTGAGTGTTCTAGCATATTACTTATAAACCTTTATTATGCAAAATAGGCACACGCTTGGCTAAAACTCGCTCAAACTATTATCCTACGTAAGTGTTAAAAAAAACAAAACAATTCTTCCGTATCGATTCTGGTTTATAAGTAAAGCTACAATCCCGGGGGTCTCCAAATCTACAATTAATAGGTATCTTCTAGGTAAGCGTGCTACACTCTAGGCTGCAGCAATGCTTAACATCAGACAGGCTGTAGTCAAACGCAAACCTATCCCACGTAAAAAAAAAAGCTTCAAATCTTATATTTGTTACATACGTAGTAAGAAAGAAAGAAATAACTAAAACAATTAACACGTTTATTCTTATACCTAGCTGCATGAAATTGTCAAAGAAAAGGAAGATAAATCTTTTTGCGCATTGCCTTCTGAATCTCAAGATGTTATTATGATACTCGAACCACTTCATATTATCTAGACTAGACTACAGGCTAGAGGCGACTGGCACCTAGCCAGCTACTTGACTCCAGTACTGGTCTACGTATAATATTAATACTAGATTGGTAGCAGCACTTATTCTTTTCAAATTCAAGATATATATAGTTTATTGATCAAATAACAAAATTTCTAGAAATTTTGTCTGTTTGTTTGTGTGTCTATTTGTTGTTTATTTAAACGCTGATAACGCAAAAACAGCTGAACTGATGATCATGATTTTTGGTATTTTGGTAGTGTGAGGAGTATCATTTTATCCTGAAATAACTAATGCAAGCGAAGCCGCGGGCGTCGACACTTATACTACCAACTTATAAAGTGATTTGTGTCGCCATAAGCTTTTCTTTTACCATTGAACTTGTAGCGTGTGGCTTCAAATTATAACGTTCAAGATCTAAATCCCTTCAAGAAATTTATTAGTTACAATGTTGACCGCGTCCATATCTTGACATAACTTTATCATTACAGTTGTTGGCGAAGCTGCTGCTTATTTGCATATCGATCCCTCGAAAGACGTTATGATTATTGCTTATTTTACTTATTTAGATCTGCTAGGCGCCATCGTGGAGACTTTACTAAGACTTGTTCATATGGAATGTACTGACTCAAATGACTTGGGATAGTTTTCAAAGTGCTACTGGGAAATTGTAAACGGATAGATAAAATATGCAGAGTTGTCGAACTCGGTCTTACTAATATTTCTGCATTCTGTAGTCTTACAGCGGGCTTACTATAGTAATGAGTTCATTAGATAACTACTGAACGAGAGAATGAAATGTGTGGACGCCTGCGGCTTCGTTCGCATTATTTCAGGTTATATAAAAACCAGCCAAGTGCGAGTCGAACTCACGCACGAAGGGTTCCGTACTATCATCTATAATAGAAAGTGCCGTTTGTTGTAGGTATACTAATTTTTTAGGGTTCCGTACCCAAAGGGTAAAACGGGCCCCTATTACTAAGCCTCCGCTTCTGTCTGTCTGTCTGTCTGTCTGTAGAGGCTTAGTAATAGGGTCCCGTTTTACCCTTTGGGTACGGAACCCTAAAAAGTAGCCTATGACATTCCTCTTAGTACTTACATACCACAAATCATGATGATCCGTTCAGCCGTTTTTGCGTGATGAGCGTTTAAATAAACAGACAAAGAGAAAAAAATTGCTGAAGCGTGTTTTATTATCGATTTAAAGGATACACAAACACATTTTTTTCTAATATCTATAGAGAGATAGTACATAATAGCTATTTATAGGTATATGTACACCTAATAGACAATATTACCTTGAATAGTTAGTTGACAGTCGTTATTGATTATTTGGGTCAGGTCAAAACCCTGCCTTATCGCGTAATGTTTTGACTCGCAATGTCGATTCTTATCACACTGATAACAGCTTGTTATACAAACAAAGATATTTTTATATATTTTGTAACCGCCGCCGGATATCGGTATCTGTTTGAATACGAGGAATTTGTTGTCATTGTGAGTCACTGTATTCTATGCGTCCGTTAGACAAGTTTTATTAGTTTTTATTAATATAAATTTAATTAAATACTTAGGTGAAAAAAAAACACACTTTTTGAAAGCTCAATGAAAATCCAAACTGGGTTCGGTGTTGGTTTATTGCTAGCTTTTATCCAAGTGCTAAACTAATTCCCTTCCGTCTTATGTTGGAAAATCAAATTGCCTAAAGGCATAATTTGCAGAGATTTCGAGTAGTAAATAAAAAAAAAACAATCTTTTAAAAAGTTATCTCTGTATACATTTTTGCGTCTGAATTTCCTCTTTAAGTATCAATTCGCTACATTCTTGCAAATAAAACTTACTTACGAAATAACAAATTAAAAAAGTTAACAATTTAACTCTAGCAGTACTACGTATAGTTATTGGAATTCTCTAGGTCACTCGTTTACTGTTACAAAACGTGTTTTTAGAGCGCACATGCAAACTTGACTGATAGGTACATATCTACCTGTCTATAGAGGAATCGTGAGAAACTTCGGCAGATAAGCCGCATTCGATTTTGATTAGATAAGTGTTTGTATATGATAGGTAGGTAAAGATATTGCTACTGCCGTATGATTCTGTTTATAGCCGAGCGATTGTTAGATTTTGTTATCAAATTTTATGATCAGATTTGATGTGCCTTGCGATCTAGGTATATATTAGCTAAATATAGCTTTATCTTAACTTATCACCTAACACTGTAGTTTGAGACTACTACTTTACTACTACTGTACTACTTTATCCCTAAATTTTACAGTTACGTAAGTCTAAGTTTTCATACAAGGACATCGCATATTCTGCTAGGACGAGGCTATGACCTGTAAATTTAACTTATCTGAAATGAGGAAGAATAAGTATTACTAAGATTTGTATAATTATGACATTCGAAAGCCGATAAAATTCAAAGCAATTCTTAAAGGGTCAAGTTCTCAAAATTGAATACGTAAAAATTCAAATATGTCAACACGTGCGGCTTATCAATATTGAATAGGTACTTAACTTTCTACAAGAACTATTTGCCTTGACCATAAAATAAAGAAGGTGTGGACAATATCAAGGTCAGATGATTTCGGGCTAATTTAATATTCGGTTAGACGGAATGATGTATGTAATTTTAATGCCCATTATCAATGAATAATGCCGTTAACTCATTCGTGGATAGTAAATCTTGTTATGAGCTTAAGTTGTTAGTGATAGGCGCAACCAAGTTGCTGCATTGCAAAAAACGAAGTATGCAAGGGATGTCTGTGTGTCACGCGCTGCCGGCTTGCGAAGACAACTCGACTCATGTATGCGACCGCGCCGCACGTCTACAACAGACTGCCGCTTGAGATAAGGGACGCGCCCTCCAGATCTATCTATAAAAGAAAACTAAAGTGTTGGCTTATCGAGCAGGCATTTTATAATTTTGATGACTTCATGAAAATGAAGGTGGTATAAAATACATATAACAAATGTACTTTTATGTAAATTTACCCTCTACTATCTATGTAGTACGAATTTTTTAGAATTGAATTGTACAATAATTTAATTTAATATTTTTTTTTGTTTTGCAATAATTATTGTATTTTATTGTACTATTATTTTAATTGATTATTTTTTACTTGTATTTCTGTGACGTGTATCAAATATTTGATATGAATAAATGACTATGACTATGACTATGATGTGAGCGGAAAATATATGGTTCCATTTAACTCGCATACACTGCAACAAATCAATAACTTCTTTACATTGTAGTTACCTACCAACTTTTTAGAGTGAGTTTAGCACAAGTCAACTTTTGATACATATCTAGTAAGTATCTACTAATTTTGGTAAGTTTTCAAGCTTCATTGTTGAGCGATCAAATGCATCATTTTCGCTTGTAGTTTCGTTTCTAGTATACAGTTACAGGGTATTTAGTCATTTTTTGAAAAACCTCTTAAAAACTCAACAAAACAAAAGTCAAAAGATTTCCTTTTTTCAAAATAAAATACTTAAGTACTTTTGTTTAGCATTTCTGAAATTATACTTCAATCATATGAATTACATGCATATACAGACAGATGGGTATAGGTAGTTTAAATTGATGAAATATTTTTTTCAAAACGGCTAAAATACAGCTGATCCGACAACTCGATTGAGTTATCTATATGACTACTATACTGTACATACTTGCACAGCTATCAACTGTTATGCGAGCGAAAGTGTAGAATCGAAGGTGCGTTCACATCTGATGGTGGACTCGCCAAACCAGGGTTGCCGGTACCAAAAACTTGTGACCGGAATGTTGAATGAGGAAAACATAAGTTTGTATATCTTTTGAGTGAAATATATCGTGCTTTTCTGTTTATGATAAAAGTTTGATAACTTTCCCACACGTTTTTCACTAACCATGTAGTTTAACTTGTTAGAGATTTGATTGGACAGCTGTGTCTGATTTGCCTACATTCGGATTGAGATTTGCGTTTGGTTTACATAGGTTTTCCAAAGTAAAGCATTAATTTAATCTTCGTGAGTGTGGACATGTTTTCATGTGATTTAGCAGAAATATACAAATAGTACGCGATTTACACGTGAGTGAAAACCGTTTAGTTAATATATTGATAAAATGTCTCACGAAAGTTTTAATATTAAAATACAAATAGTAGGTAGCTTAGCTATAAAGTTGGACACTTGATATGTTCCTACTCGTAATGTAGCAAGCATCAGGATAAGTTAAAAGTAATAAGAGATAATAAGTAATAATAAGATAAGTTTTTAAACATTATCTATTATATTGTCTCATTATCTATGTATTTTCAAAAGAAAAGTATATAAGTATTATATCAGTTGTCTAGTACCCACGACACAAGCGTATGCTTTTTGTGGGGCTAGATGGCGCTGTGTGCAATGTCCCGGTATATTTTTATTTTTTATTTTTATTTATTTACCTAAAAAGTCTACTGTTGGTTCGGTGTCCGGCATTAGTGCTTTTACCTTATATACATTTAAAATACTGAACCCATACCGTTTTTCGTAGGTTAATAAAACGGCAGTTACTTACTTATCGTTTTTCAATTTGAGACACAACATTATTAAGTACCTACTGATGAAAATTACATAATTCATTTGCTTTGAAAGAAATACGGGGTATTATTTATTTTCAGCTAAAGAAGTCAGCAGCCAACCCTCATATAAACCTATAAACAGATATGTACATATATACATACAATATATCTGTCTCGCTCCACCTGTCCCAGCAGTGGTCACACTTCACTCGCTCGTGTGGTATTTCTCTTACGAGTATGTATGATTGAGTACAGTGAACACCGCTATCGTATCAAACTGCAGTTATTGTCTGGCATTCCTTTTACAAGCTATGATATGAGGTCTTTATTACCTACTTGGTCATCTTGGTGTTTTTATTTCGCCAACATATCAAACTATTTATATAAATAAGTCATAGTGATCATCTAAACATTAATTTTATGAGCTGTAAGTGACTTGGCCTTCTAAACGAATTTTAAATAAAACATATATTCCGCTCCACAACTTCCGCAGTCTGATCTTTATTTTGCACTGAGAATAAGGCACCAGGGACTATCTTATCTTTGTACCTATTATTAACAATTTACCTGGTTGAAACAACAACAATAAGGAAAAATATGTCCTGACTTAAGAGATTTACTTAAATGCATATTATAAACGTATTTCCTTCTAGGTCAGTAGTTGTATTATGTACCTATTCTGTGTCAGTAGTAGGTATCTGAATTAAATCACACACGCTATACATTTATTTACCAACATATTGTACGTAGGTACTTAATTAATGAATGTATATTTTTTTGTAAATGACGCTTCTCTATTTCCTCGAACTCTAACCACATGGCAAGTCCTAGAATATGGAAATTCCATGGAGCACTATCCACAAGGTTTTCAAACAGACGACCAACAGCCCACGCTAAGAACACGATGAGAGTGGATGCGAAACATAAGCTGTCATTTTTGTATTTTAATTGTTTTTTTTTTGGAATGAAATGGGCTTTCATCTAACCACTTGACTTGACCGCCTGTTACCATTATTTACTTGCAAAGATTCAAAGATATTTATTGACCTTATAACATTGCGCTACAATAGGTACGTCATATATTACAATAATCATTTATATAACTTATGTAATACTAATTATTAATGTCAATAACAATAGAAAAGAGAATCAGTTTTAGCAAAGACTAGCTGTGCTCGCAACTTCGTCCGCGTGGAATATTTATTTTGGGCATCATATTTATTTTTGCAAACAATCTCTTCAGCTTTATAAATTATAGCTGTTACCTACGACTTGAACCGTTTTCGCAGCGCACGCAACGGAAGCCCTCAAAGATGAATATTTTTCCCCGTTTTTTCCACATTTTCCATTGTTTCTTCGCTCCTATAAGTTGCAGCGTGATGTTATATAGCCTAAAGCCTTCCTCGATAAATAGTCTATTCAACACAAAAATAATTTTTCAATTCGGACCAGTATTTCCTGAGATTAGCGCGTTCAAACAAACAAACAAACTCTTCAGCTTTATAATATTAAGTATAGATAACTTGCTCAATCAGTAATAAGTAACCGATTCACTCTCGCTTTGTAGAACAAATTTCCGGCGACTTGCTTGTTGGTTGTAAAGTTGACTGATATGTCTATTTGTCAACAATGTGGATGAGAAATAAGGTTCTTATTTTAATTTGCCAGCGCCCAGTCTGCGTGTGAATCTCTGAATTCTTCAGTTACATAATACAAACTATTAATTATTCTGTGAGAATTTGACGCAGAAACTATTTGGTGGACTGTGGTGGGAATAGAATTCGCGTACGGATTGTGTTCGGTTTCTTTCTTAGTAACCTGTAAGTACTTAGGTAGTTATTTGACGTCAATCACACGATCGTATGTGGTCGGGTTACTGTGAAGTGGCCGAAGAATGCTGTTGTTTGGTGTTATTGTGTATTATTTAAACTGGCTCAACAGAAGTAAATTTATTGATTGCCTGATGAGACAAACATCTGTAGTTAAATACGTACTTACAAATATACTAAAACTAACGCAATGCCATTTTATCATCATCATCAGACTACTTTCGTCCACTTCTGGACATAGGCCTCAGCCCAGCCACGCCACACAGCCCGACTTTGAGCTTCTCGTATCCACCTGCCATGAAAAACACACAAAAATAAAAATAACACTAACAATTATATTTCCTTCATACTAGTTGATCTTCATCATCTTTTTATTGAATGAGAGTAGCCAACTCTGGTGTCGAAAATTTATCAAGCCGCCCTAAGGGCCTCTGACATGGCTTAAAGACTGCCGTTCTAGACAAACAGCTGGGACCTACAGTACTAGATAATTAGAGTGAAAATTCCCTTTTGTTGCACTTAACGGTCCCAATAGAAGACCTACTCTTGTTGACGTCATCTAGCACATGCTGGGTTATAGCCGGGTTCTAAGTACAATTTTCGCTGATTTTACCCTGTGAGACTTCTTATTATTCATACTTAATACTTAGTAAGTACCTAACTACTTATATATCGTCTATGACTGATTTATTTTTGTAGATAAAAACTTCTCAATAAGACATGCTATCAAGGGTATGAAATTGCTAAATTCTACGATAATTCCATCCGAGTAGTATTTCTGTTGATAGTAAATACCAGCATGTAGACTGGCTAGATTACGTTCAAGGACAAATGTGAAGGGAAACTGTGTGAGATGGAACATTGATTTTGTCAAATAAGCATTGGTTTTGCATTAATGGTATTTGAATGATGGCTGGTTTGTTAAGCTTTGCTTTTTTTTTTTAAAATCATTTATTCATTTATACAGGGTTTTGATTAAATGTCACCCTTGTAACATTATACAAAATAATAATCAGCAAACAGATTTTCTTAACTTAACAGCTGTATTGTATAGTTCATAGAGTCGCCTAGCCTCTGGAGACGAGGGTTGCGCCAGTATACTGTTGCAACCTCCAACCTGCCAGAATAAAGTTTTGCTTTGTCTTTAAGTATTTCTCAACGATAGTTTTGACGAGTGGAAATAACAAAACAAAAACATTAAAGTCAAAATGTGAACCACCTATTTATTTGAAGTTAGTTAAATTAGTTTTCTCTGAAAATATTTTTTTATTACATATCAGTTGTTTAAGCGTTAGATAATTTGTTATAAATAACGCCGTACATGATGAGATTTGTAGTCTTTTTTACAGTAAAACGTGCCCATGAAAGCGTTTAGAAGTAAAGTCTAATGTAACATAGTTAGTTAAATTGTTTTTTTAAAGGCTAGTTGAATACACCTTTTTTTTTTTTTTTAGTTCATCAACAGATTTGTACTACAATTAAGACTTATAACTAAATACACAAATATATAACGGTATGTACGCTTCCTTAAAACATAGTTGTTTAACATCAGTATAGCAAGTAATAGCCAAATGTAAATCTATTTTTTTATGCTTGAAAGACCCTAAGAAACAGCTTCAGTTACTTTGATACTTACGCCCACAACAAGAATACATAACTACATACAAGCATGTACGTACCTATATATTGCAACTCGTTTCCATGGGCGCAGTTGCATTGTGCATTCAAACTATTTCAATAGCAACATTTCCAAAGCTTTTTATAAACGTGATTCAACACACTGCGCTTCTCTGCTATACCTACGTATCTTTCCGTTTGTGTGAGTGGTGAACTCTAGTGGCGAGTATTTTGAAAACATATGTAAAAAGCTGTTCTGCCGGCGATTCAAATGTCTGTAGGTTACGGTGACTGCTTACTATCAGGCGCGACGTCCGCTGGGTTGCCAGTTAAAAAACCTAACACTGTCTATTTTGAAAAAAAAAGAAACGAAAATCTAAAGATATCTAGATAACTAATTATTCTAATAAAGAACGTATTCATCAAAGTAGTTGAGTTTCATCGCTTTTCGGCCACCCATCCAAAGAAAGGCCATATCTTCAATTGCTTACTAGCTTTTCTATAATTTCATAAGATCGATTTAGTTAACTGCGCGATTTGATTACTGCGTATTCTATTCTTGTGTAAAGCATGTTTTAGTAGTTGCCGAAATGTTTATTTTGAAATCGAGTGCGAGTGTTTTCCGTCTCCAAAAATACGCGTTGTATTTCTGTCGGCGTCTTTTTTCGCACGTGTCATCGACGTTGGTAAATTCTGTGGGATAAAAATGTTTTCAACAGCTAAGAGACATAAGTAAATAAAATTTGAAGTATGCATAAAGTTTTGTTGCTGATTTTTTTTTTTTTTATACCAGGAAAGTCCTTTATGGATACCACCAACTAGCCCTGGGGAGGGGGCTGTGGTGGTGATGTGGGAGTCACCGCCTTAACACGATTCGGCGGCATACCCACTAAAATCCTGGATGTCCACCTCGGAATCGCAAATCAGGGCCGCGGGAAGGCTAGGCATCCGCAGCACATCCTGGCGATTCCTGTCCCAATGTTAGGACTCTGCTCGAAAGCTTGCGCTCTCTTGTGTACCACACACACACAGGGGCGTGTCAAACATATTGATTAACACCACCGTACATACAGCGGGACTTGCACCTTGGTGGCGGCGAGCTCCCACAACCCGTCACCCCGAGAGACGAGAGACGAGAGAGAGAGTATTGTAAAGACGACAGGACAACATACATAGGTTTGGAGCAGTATTTATAAATCAAATCCAGACACTCTTTCGTTGCCAAATAAAGAAGTCCAATATGCCATCAGTCGATCAACATGCTTCTGTGGATTCACAAATTCCATCCCATGTTTTCATCGTGAAAATAAGCCGCTAGTTATAAACAAGCATTATGCAAGCTAAATTGGGTTCATCAGTTCATTCGTTGACGTTATTACCTCCTTTACACCACCGTACTATGTGGCACGTTGGAGAGGAGGCCTATACTTAGCAGTGGGTGAACACGAGCTGACATGGTGATGATGATGATGATTCCAAAACAATATGCCCGAAGCCGCAGGCATCCACTAGCAACTTAATAGTTTCTATACTACGTCACTACTACTCCAAAATAAAGCGAAGTCATAATAAAACCCCCTGATTTATTCCACTTCCGACTCGTTACATTTTTTTTAACTCGCTCGTCGACAGCTTTGGGTCGCGTGCTCGTGTGTATAAAAAATATGAGCTTTCATAGCACGACCCTTCGGATATTGTACCACATGTTGTTGCTGTTTATATATTATGTATGTTTTATTTGTAGGGTGGAAGTGATACATTCATTATAACTGTGGGCTGGTTGAGAATAAATGTAACTACAAAATAGTTTTTTAAAGGTAACCCGGATACCTTACTTAACTTATTATTGACTTATATTTGATCCATATTTAAAGGTAGCCCGGATACTTTCGCTTTTTATAGAGTTTCATCTGACCTGTATTTAACTATTTGTATTGTCAAAATTTAACCAAATTTAAACAAGATCTACTTGGTTTACTAAACTTCATATGTTGTAACAAATAACACATGTTTCATCGTAAGGAACTGTGTAATTTTCATCAAAATTGGTTGCATAAATAAAATAAATAAAAATAAAATAGCCTTTATTGCCTATTTACAAATGAAATAAGAACTAAAAAAAAAATGAATTAAAGTAAACTATTAACATGAATTAAAATGAATCGTTTCTTCAGTATATCTTTAGGGCACCCAAAATTTGGTGAAGGCCTCTTCCATGAGTGTCCTCAGTTTCCTATCTTGCGCCTGTCTCGTCCATGTGACCCCCGCTACTTGCGTGATGTCGTCGCTCCACCTGCTGCCAGTTAAATTGGTTGCATAGTTTTTGATATATGGTTAGGCAAGTGACAAGGCAAACAAGTTGGTTTAATTCTTCCAAACTACCATTTAATACAGAGAGACACGGCACTCCTTATTAGAAGTAATACAGAAGGAGACACTTATCATTTTATTGATAGTGTCCCATCACAATTAAATACTCACCAAATTTCTAGCGCAGTTGGCGCAAAAACTACTTCCCATAACCATCAACCTTGTTCCATTGACATAAAGTTCATATTCCCCTTTCATTTCCAACTACGTTAATAGGCGTCTATTTATGAAGTCGGGAGTTTAAATGCTCTCGCCTGTTTGAATTGGTTTGTTTACGCTTCTTAATGCCAGAGCAACCTGTGCTCTACGAGATTAGTTAATATTTTTGTGCACAGATGGTTTCGTATGGGATGGGTGAACGCACTTTATGTGAAGAGGAGAGTAGTTTTCGTACAAATTGTGGTATGATAAGCCTCTACCTATAAACTAATGAAGATTTTGGTGTAGTTAGTGTCTCGTACATATTTTCTTACGAACTGTTGCATTGAAAAGTAGTTTTAGATATAGTTCTGACAACACTTAACTACCTACATATTATGTATTAGATTTTGACACTCATAAGTGTACAAAACTATGTTTAGTTTTTACCTAAATTAATAAATAAATAAATTGTAAGAAGTCCAATTTTTTATCATAATTGTATAGTTTTCTAGCAACCAAACACACAATTATTGTGGTTTAGTAGATTTATCACAGATAGACCTAACATGGAAAGACTTGGTCGGAAGCCTACCACTTAGTAATGCCTAAGAAAACCACCAATTAATGTTTCTATTGGGGCTCATGTCTCCCAATAATGAGGGATTGATTACGGGTCAAGATTTTAAAAAATGATTTTATACAAAACGTTGTGACGCAAAACTACAGAACTACTAACAATTTATTGCTTTTATAGGCCCTTCATTATGATGGAAACGTGTTTTGTTTTTCTTATTTTGGTCAAACAACACTCCCACAGCCATGAATGAATCGTTCAATTAAAATGTTTGAATTGAAGTAAAAGTCTGCTCAATGATTTAATGGCCACGCGAAGTGGTCGGGCCGCTTTCGCAGCTGTGCCAAACTTTTATATTGTTCTAAGGTACTAGGTACCTGTTTCACCGTAAAATGTAATTAACTTCAGTTATTTTATACGTGGCAATAAAGTATTTGATCTCTTGGAAGCCTGAAGGGAGGAATCTGTGGAATCAAGCGAATTTATAAAAGCTAAACCAGATTTCACTGTTTTCATTTACTGTTACTGGCGAAATGTCACACATCGCAATCTAATCCCACACTAAGCAAAAGCTTGTGTCAGGACATTTATTATGCGTATCTACTGAGAAGTTCTTTAACTTCTTAGTAGGTAACACAGGACGCGAATCGCTAAAGGCGACGTCTAGCTTAATAATCCTGTCCTAAGCTAGATATGTTCATAGCTATCCTAGACTTGTTATAATATCCTTGTAGCCTTGAAAGCGCGGATACACCTGCCACAGCAACCGCGCTGAGCCACCGACCCCTCTGACCGGTCCCGACCACTCTACTGTGAAATTATGCAGGCCATCTGCCATCGATCATGGGCATTGTTTTATTGCTGGGGTGAAATTGTCAATATTTTAACTGCAACTTCAAAACATAAGGTAAAGTTAATTTGACCTGTATGTTTGTGATATTGGTAGAATGGGATAAAATTTGAGTACGCATTTTTGTTGTGTTGTTAAAATAGGATGGAATTTGAGTTAATATGATTATAAGGTAAGCTTCCAGACACGAGTGCCAAATTTCGTGAGTGTACTTTTTTTACGTGAGATAGGTTTACCTTTGACTACAGCATGCATGATGTTAAGCAATGCTGCAGCCTAGGGTGATACACGCTTACCCAGAAGATACCTATTAACTCTAGATTGTTGTTAGAGTGATGTTTTTGGATTTAGGATAACTATTAGTGATATCGATATGATTCTGTTTGAATTAAATTTTGTATGTTTCATACTATAGGTCTGTACAAGTTGTATCAACATCGGTTCATCAGTTTTTGAAATCAAGATTTATACAGTTTTTCTAACTGTTCACGTATTTCCATAACGTTTAAAGCGACATGGTATGACACGGTACAGTTTAATTTTTTTAATCGCCACATGTTAGCAAACTGGTTAAAGCAGACAACGTAAAAATCATACACCGTCTGTTACAAAATCGCAACAGTGGCTCCATCAACTTCACAAAATAAGCTTGTATAATCCATAACATTGTCCAAATGGCCCCGTGACGTCAGCATTTTGCCCAAAACACTTCGAGCGGCTATTTTTGGGGCTTCCTTCCATACGATGATGATTGAATGTATCGAAAGTTGGTTCATTGGATTCAAGTGGTCGGCAGTATTGTTTTTAATCGCTTCAAAAAAAGAGAAGAGTTTGTTCTCCAAAGTCGTATTTGCTACTTGAAAACTTTCCATTGGCTGACCGATTTTGAAGCTGATCTTTTAATGTAAAATGTGTAGATGTCGAAGTAAAGAACGATGCGGCGGTGCAGATCTAGTGCACGGGTGTTGTGTGATATATGTCCTGAAAATATTAATTTATTTGTATTTAGCATACTATAGTGAGGAAAGTATTAATCCGAGTACCTACTAATTTATTTCCTTGCAGAATTTTAGCCAACTTTTATAGCGTGAAAGAAAGCAGTAACTATAATTAAACTCTTACTCCCAAATTTGCATTTTCATAACATTGTGAAGCGAGAGTAGCGTACTAAGAGAGAGATCTTTGCTTAGGAATTAAAATGCTAATGATAATGATGACAACATGCTTAACATCAGGCAGGCTGTAACCAAACGCAAACCTATCCCATGTAAAAAAAGAAGAAACATTCTAAAGCGTGATATTATGTGAATAATAACATTGTAATGTATAATTCTGGCCACCGATTCAGTTTAGATCGCGGCGGGTGCGAGGTCGGCGTATGATACATTTGTATGCGACGCGCTGGCGCCGGTCTACTGCTGAGTTACAAGAACTGCACTGTTCTTGGCTTCTTGCTACCACTTGTGTACAAACTTATTACGAGTATGTTTGGTAGTTAATTTAGTAGCTATAGGAACATACTTAAGTGTTATTGTATGGGCTTGACATGGCAAATGTCTTGTCAAAACCGACTTCTAAAATTTGTAGGTTATTAATATATACCTATAGGTTTGTGATGTTGTTGATAAATTCGCACGGGTTTCCCAAAATATACTTATCTAGTGTTGAGATTTATTTTTAAGTTAATTAGATACTTATGTATAGCAACTGAGATAGAGATCAGTTTAGTTTGTTTATTTTTGTGCATTACAAAATTATACTAACGATATATTTTTATTAGCATTAATTATTTTATTAATGGCGCAGTCATATTAATTAATACCCTGTTTATTTATTGATCAATTGCGCACTAAATTAATAAGTCAATTAAAAATATAATAGCTGTGTTGAAATGCAGTTTACAATTAAACCAATTAGCTTAACTCATTGAATTGCTAAATGTTGGTAGTTTGAGTTAATATTACATAGCAGTGGCCCGCGGTGTAAGCCGCTTTAATCCGGTAATAAAAAGTTGCATATGCGTTAATCTAGGATATAATATACTTCCATACCAAATTTTATCCAAATCGGTTCAGCCGTATGAGTTTTTTTTAACTTTAACGGGTTCGCACTTGGCCATAGTTTACCTGGATAGCAAGCAAAGGCTATGGCCTAAGATGGAGCGTGCTGAAGACGTATCAAACATGCACCCTCACTCAGACACCAACTTTCGCCTTTATAATATTACTTATTGTGGTAAGGTTCTTCATAATAATATGAAATATCAATTTCACCATAGTTAATAAACGAAATTTGTAATCAACATTAATTACTCAATTTCTTGTACAATATAAAATGAAAATACCTACACTACTTCAAACATACATACATACATACATATACTGCCTAGCGGCGATCCGTTCCAGTGAACAGCTATAACGACTGTTCTCGAAATTGGATCACACACAATACACATCTTACACAACTTTGTCTGTTTGTTATCTTATTGCAGTGCAATGACTGAACTGTTCTTGATGAAATTTGGCAGATCGATTGACTGTCTTTGAATCAACAGAGGATGACATTTTACTATCACTGTGTTTAAACATTGTGCCTAAAGCATATGTAACTGTTAGTTGTGAAGACATCTTTCCACTCTCTAAAGTATTTTTTTGAGATGTGAATCTTTTTTTTTTCCTTTTACCCTTTAAATATCTCTTCCAATTAGTAACTATGAAATTTAGTTACAATATAATAATTACATCTTTATGTGTTAATTGTAAGCAGGGAGAAGCCATCGGCTCCCGAGACACAGTGAAAACTAGTTCGGGAGGCTTTGGATTCCAATATCTTTTTGTAAAATGAAATTATGCAAAATAAACAAATTTTATTTTATTTATTTATTTTTATCTATGTATAGTACTTACAACTTACTTAATCCCGGATTAACGTGGCTAACATCACTACGAGTATCACGAGACTAGCGTGACGTTGATTGTCAAATTTGTAACTACTTTGTTCAGATCTTTGTTCAGTATCTACTATATTTTAAGGTTTATGTTTCTTGTACCTACTTATTTTGTATTTTTTATTTTTGCTCTATCATTTTCTATTTTAAAACTAAATCATTGTCTCGTGCGTGACGTCACAGCCAGCCCCAACGGAAGACCAGCGCTGATTGCTTCTAGTAAGTAATCAGCATTATGCTGAGTTGGGGCTGTGTTGAGGCAGACTTATTTATTTATTTATGAGGCAGAGGCAGACAGATTTCATTTTACGATTATTTTCGTACCATGCAGCCGAAACCGCGGGGCGTGAATATCTCACATATCATACACACATAATGTATATGTACGTACCTATAAGTAAGTTTACTTTCCAACACTGCGCTTGCATTTTTCCACGAGAAAGCGGAAACGCGCGTGTCTCTACAATGGCGTACGTGTGCCTCGGTACTGTACTATAATACGAGCATTCCACAGTCAGAGCGGTTATAAACCTACTTGGAGCTAAAACTATCAAGATCCATTGCTTTAGTAAGTTTTATGCCCTAATTTCTTAATTAATAAAACTTAGTAAAAACAGATGAAATGGGTCGACGACATCGTCAAAGTCGAGGGTACGACCTGAAAGAGGTCTGCACAAGATTGCACATACAAAAGGAGGCCTATCTTGGTATCTCAATGCTACCCAGCATTGAGATACCAAGATAGGGCTATTGATGATTATAATGAATTGAAACAGGATGCATGTCAAAATTGTCAGTTGTATGTATGTATAATTAACTTTATTATACAATAGCGTACGTGTGCCTGGGCTCTGTACTGTATCACGAGCATTCCGCCATGTTCATGGACCTTGTTGAATTGAAGTTCAGTTCAGCACATTGTCGAACTATGTACCTACTTGGTTATATATGAATGGTTATGACGGTAGTAGAATGATTAAGAGATTTTTTACTCTGCACAGGTACTAGGTCACCCATAACTAGCAGGCGGCGGCTATGGAGGGCCTAGATCAAAGTAGAATCATGCATTGCAGTGTGTAATCATGGTATGTTACAGTTAATTCAAATAGGTATCGAACTAAGTATCTTGCATGCAAGTAAAAGAGAACTGAAACTTTGCAATGTTACATTCATGAACCGCCAACTAACTTAGTTATTTAACATACCAAGTTAATAGGTAAAATGAACATAGAATAGAATAGAAAATTCTTTATTGCAACACACGATAATAATTACAAAGAAAGAAGAAAGAAATACTTATACTAGTGCCACAAGTGGCGGCCTTATTGCTAAAAGCAATCTCTTCCAGGCAACCATTACATCTTAAAAATATTAACTTACCTCATCTACTTTTCTTTAATAATTTAACTTTTCATTGTGCATTGTTGTATAAAATACATGAGTATACTTAATGTAGACGGTGGTACGGCCCCAGGCATTGTAAATTCTTCCTTGAAGTGGGACAAGCAGCGCATTATGCGTCCCGGCGCTGTTCTTAGTACTCGTGCTCAAAATACGGCACGTTCTATAAATACACTAACAAACAACAATACTGTATCGATATCCTTGCGAGGATAGGTGACGTCATATAAGGAGTGACCGTTTTACGATATAAGTAACTCTCCTGGAAAAAATATGGAAACTACATTTTACAACTAGTGAGTAGATGTTCCACATCCGCATGATGTGTGGATTTGCACTCGCTTAGCGGCGAAGGAAAACATCGTGAGGAAACCGACATGTTTTGAGGACCACAATATCCGAGGACATGTGTCTTCCGTGGAAGGACCTGGGCGCCCACCACGATGTATCTGCCCAAGAGAACTCCCCTAACGAATTATTTCTGCAGGGAGTCACGACCCTCGAGTCATGAGGAAATACGACTCACAGAGAAAGTAGATGTTATTAGCACGTGGTAATGGCGTCTTAACACGGGGAACTCTGAGAAAACGGGCTCTATACAGTAAAATAGGCGCAATGAAACACAGACGAGCAGTATAATTACTAAGAAGTAATTTATTCACAAAATGAAGGTAGCAAATTATGAAAACAAATTAAGTGGCAAAGTTCCAGCTACTTATACTATTTACAATAATGTAAATGTGTTTTAAAAAAAGGC
Organism: Macaria liturata; assembly: GCA_964023185.1. Lineage (NCBI taxonomy): Eukaryota > Metazoa > Arthropoda > Insecta > Lepidoptera > Geometridae > Macaria > Macaria liturata. The sequence goes on along the minus strand of OZ026807.1, from coordinate 739,796 downwards.
TCGTTCTATAAATACACTAACAAACAACGATACTGTATCGATATCCTTGCGAGGATTGGTGACGTCATTGCTGACGTCATGTAGGCATGTAAGGATACCTAATGTACAATGGCCACGCTACGCAAAACTTACATGAAATTTGCATAATACATCCAACGAACGACTTTGTTCTTCAAGTTTTGGGAATAAGCGAATGAAATCAAATGTTTCATAATAAGTAGTTTAATATTTTCCCCCCGGGTTGGCGAAGTGTATGAATGGAATACCTGTTTCTGAATTTCCAAAATTCGTAAGCTAAAGCCACCTTTCAAAGATTTTATGTAAAACCATCAAGTTTGTTGTTTGAAGCCGGTTAAGGAGCAGTCGCAGCGAAAAAACCCTATTATATTTCTTCAGAGTTTCATTTAAGATTTTGTGTAAGTTAATATGAGTTGTTATGATTAATGCACAGGTAATATAAATAAGGCGGTCTACATATCTATTTCAAATAGTCTCTTCCATACTACCATAATACGAAACAATTAAATAAAAGACATAGGAGTATTGATCGATGAAACCTCCACAATCTAAGATAGAAAAGCAATACATTTGCAACGCACCTACCTGCACCCTCCGGTAAGGGTAGCGATATCTTGGGGGCAGTAATCCAATCTCACGTCCCTTCTAGTGATCGTGGGGTTGGAACGGTACTATTGCATTGTGATTGTAGTCTCAAGGACATGTGATGGAGATTTAGATATAGAGGCGATTATATAGTTATATCTTCTTTGAGTCTTTTATAAGAGCAAAGAGCTCTGTAGTAGTAGATTGTGTCTTGTGTTCTAGCGCATGTATATGTCGCAGTTCGCGGTTGGATCTGCTATTCGATTGAATGACTAGCGCGTTCATTGAACGACGACATTCTATTGGCAGCGGGGTATGTCGGGCTCGGAGCTAATGGGACTCCACTACCGACTAAAACCTACCACGATGTCCCTTCACCTCGGCAAGGACGGGTTTCGCGGGCAAGCGAGCAATACTCCTCCGCAATTCCCGTCCCAACCGCAGTCCACTGTCCAGGTGGACCCGCCTCAGGAGGACACCCTCCCTCTTGCTGCGCGAGTGATGCCCAGGGACATCCGGGCATCGACTCCTCGGGAGAAGAGAACTCCCCTAACGAATTAATTCTGCGGTTGAGTCACGACCCTCAGTCATGAAGAAATACGACTCAAGAGACATCCTATGACAGTGATCAACTCTATCGTGTTTATCTTACCGCCCTTGGGGTCTCTGACACGGTGTGATATCAAACCACTATTCATTACAATACGTGGGAAGAGCGAAGACAGGCCGCGGGTGCATTGTGTCTGTATGTATGTGTGTATGGTATGTACATATATATATATATAAAAAAATAATGTTTTTGTCATTCTGTCGCGCATTGTTGCAGGACAAAGGGCTCGTTTCCTGCCATTAACTTGCATGCACTTGCAGTTGATGCGATAGTGTATTGGAATTATATTAAAACGGTAGGAGAATATAGTTTTTGACTGACTTCTTCAAATAAAGGGGTGGTTTATTCGACCTGTGAATGTAGGTTATTAATAAAGTTTGAGTTTAAAGATTTTGTTCATCTTGGATGTATGTTGTTCACTCTGTCTATGATTTCCACGGTTTTGTTTTAGGAAACTGTAAGTAAGTGATATCTATAAGACTTTGTTTTTTACCAAATTCCATCTACTTGAATTGGTTTTGTAGTAACTTAAATATATAGGTATTATGTGCATTTTTTAAACTAAGTTAAAAATAACACATTTTATCCTGGATAAATGCAGTTTGGATTTCCCTTGGAAACACCGTAGGGCGCCGCTAATTAAATTTAATTAGCCGTATAAGCACCTCCTTGCAAAAACAACACAAGCCAAATTAGTTGCCAGGGAAGCTCAACGCTATGGTTTATAAAACTGGCAGACACTCAGCACTGCAATTGTCTGGTGCAGGCGAGCTTTGCACGAAATTAAAAAAGCTCCTGGCCTCGAGCTTAATACAGGGAGCTTTAATTACTGTTTTCCCCACATTTTTTTAAGTACCTACTGGGTTTGAGGTGAATTGAAAGAAATATGCAGTAAAAAACTAAAAAGTACATGTATCCTGACAAGTAAATACCTCTTCAAAATGGCAAATTTCTGCGACGCCTCGGACTGTGACTGCTTACCATCAGGCGGCCCCTTTGCTTGTTTACCATTCTTGTGAACGAGAAAATAATAATGAGATTTCTAAATGCAATAAAAGTGTTTGATCTTCTTCTTATACATAGAATGAGAGTGGCCAACTCTGGTGTCGAGAGTTTATCCAGCTGCTCTAAGGGCCTCTCACATGGCTTTACGACTGCCGCACTAGACAAACAGCCGGGACCTACAATTTAACGTGTCATCAACCCACGGAAGCGCCCAAAATGGAATGCCACTTTGGTTTAAATCCAACGCTATATGGTTGCATGGAAAACGCTACAATATTATACTTAGTACTTAAAGTTACTTATTTAGACGTATTACCTAGTCAAAATATTTGTGACAGAACATGTAAATGCTGTTTGAAATAACAACAATATTTATGTAAGTATCTTGTTACTCAGGATTTTGAATAATATTAACACATCTAAATATAATATTCCCTTTAGCAAACAGTAAACAGCGAATGACAAAGTTTTAAAATAATACACGTTGAAATTTTCTCATTAGTACTTAAGTACTTAACTAAACTGTTGGTAAGTGCGTGGCTAATATTGAATGAAGTGATTCACTAGAGAATAACATATGAACCTACATAAATATTGTATTGAGAATAAAACAAAGGCATCTCTGTGATTCCTGACTAAGTATTGCAATTCGGAAGTATGCAAATCTCGTTCAAGTACTCATGTAGGTAAATTGTTTTTACGACCCTTTCACACATGTTTTACGACCCTTTCAAAAAGAAAATATTAGTGGGTAACAAAGTATTTTAGAGTTTGACATTTTTTTATATTTTTACTGTAATCTTTGACATTTTAATTTTATTTTTATTAGTAGACATTTGATTTTAATAACTCGGTATTTGGTTTGATTATTGATTATTGTTTGACATGCCTGCTATGTAATAATTTTAATTTAATTTTATCTTTTATGTGTATGGACTCAAGGTCTGAAATAAATGACATTTATTTTTTATTTTATTAAATTCAATTGATGGTTTTTGATGCATCTTTCTTTATTCAACCTGCTAAAATGGGACTCAACTGCAAACTAGATAGGTTAAATATTTTTTCATATCGATTTATAAATCACCCAGTTACCGAACAGCACCGAATCGAAACCGTGACGAGTGGCGTACTAGAAGAGAGGCTTATGCTCAGCAGTGGGCGATAACAGCTGATGATGATGATGATGAATCGAGAATTTGAGGTCCATCCCCTTTACAAAGTCGGTCAACACAATGAACAACAACAGCAATCATTACATGCAAAGGTTAATCGTGTAACAAATTGTACAGTTCTTATGTAACTAGTGTTATTTGGCACAATTTCGACTCAAGGTGTTTCGTTGATCTGTTGATCTACTTTCACGGCGCGAAGGTCTTTGGTCTGCCCAAGTAGGCTTGGCACAGATAAAGTTTTCACAGATAATAAGTACATGTACTTGTATGAAATTGTTCTTTTTGAATCCTCATTTACAGCCTTTTGCAGTGCTGTGTTTCATCTAATTAAACTTGTATGAAATTGTACTTTATCAAAGTTATCATCCTCAATCCTTGTCATTGAGTCGTATTATTTACTTAATACTGAGGGTTGTGATTCCCCTGAAAAAATATTCACTTAGGCAGATACATCCTTCCACGGATGACACATCTCATCAGATTTGGTAGACCTCAAACATGTCGGTTTCCTTGCGCAATCTTCTCTCTTTTTAGGACGCGAAAATAGATTCAGATTCAGATCCTACTTATTGGCCAAAAAAATGGACACAAAAGGGTTTCTTAATAGCCATAATTTCTATGACATTTAATTTGCTACGCCCCAATACCTCAGGGCACATGTTTTTTTTTTGGAAAATTGTATGTGTGCAAGTATCAGTAAATAAATAGATTTTTGAAATTAATCTCGGCCACCCATCCAAACACTGGCCGCACCGGCCATCGCTTTTCCCTATATTTATATTATTACATACATTATTACGCAAGATATCGAATATCCGTATCGGCATCTTTAATGAGGGTTACTTTCTACAAGAACCGCTTTCCAAAGGCCTTGCTCGATAATGACATTGTGATGATGTCGTATTATAAGTATCCCACCCCGAATATGTGCATGAGTGGATATTATATGACATTTATTTACTTTCTTTTAAAATATCTGAGAAGTGCCAAATCAGTGTGTCCGGGGCACGACGGTTTTCTTATCTGGCCCCTTAGACAAGAGCCGAATTTTAGTGAGCGTACTGACGCTCGCCTAAGGAATGGAAATACCAATATATGGGAGTGACGTTGCATGTCAATCGTCACGATGTCAATCCCATACATTGCTCTTTCTATTCTATAAGTGAGCGACAATACGCTCATTAAAATATGGCTCTTGTCTAAGGGGGCTGATTACTATTGATTACACAAGGGAACAGATTATCTGCCTGTACTGCTTTTGTACTAGCGTTGGACATTCTAATGTTCGTTTTTAAACAAATTTAATTGGTAGTATTTACCAGACCGGGCTACAATTTGCATAATGTTAAGCAACAATGTATCGTCTAAGATGAAGCGTGCTTGCCCGGATGCCCTGAGTCACTCTTACTACGAAGACGAGATTCAAATGAATAGGAAGGTAAAATTATCTTAAAACATCTTATAAAGTCCGTTACAAATACAAATGTCCAATTCCCAAAGCTTCGTTCCGCTCGACCAAATAAAATTCCGATGACACAACACAACAAACATTGAGAAAGTAAAAATATCATTATTGCACTGACGAAATACATTTGTACGTGCTTACCTTTGCTTCCCAGTTCTTATACCTACCGTTAACCTGCATGGCGGCACCGAGGCACGTTTTACACGGCAATACTATGAATTTCATTGCGATTGGGTTGTTTGCAAATATTTGAGTCCTATCGAAAAAAATATCTCTTGACTGTTTGTTATAATAAAATCGATCGCTAAGCCACGGCGGCTTAATAAACTCTCGACACCAGCGTTGACCACTCTCATTCGATAAGAAAAAAGCCACGTCAAAGGTTTGAAAACTCTCGACATAATTTACCAATCTTATACGAACTTACTTATCAAGCCCCAAACAAATCTAACGAAGACAGTCGTTAGGTTCACACCTAGTACCTGTATCTTTAATTACAATGCAGTCGTGGCCTTGCCTTCTAAGTATAAGTATCATGATCGTCTCACTTGAATGCCAATGTCACTGCAGGCTCGCCGCAAGCTGGGTGTCGTGTTACAGGAGTTATAAATATGTATCTTTTATACCTTAATGTCATAGGTGTGACTTAGTGGTAGCATGTACAATGGAAGGGTTATTACGAAACTCGGGGCTTGAATTTGACCTAGCATCAGTTACCAGTGTTGGGCTAATTGTTAATTAGACAACTCAATTAATTTTTTTTTATTAATTTTAGTAACATTGTTAGTGTACAGTTACAACAAAATATAAATTGTTATTTTTAACACTATGGTCATACAGAACTTTTATCATAAATTTTAACGTACAATAAACATAGCTTCTTTAACTTAACGTACATACTATTAAAATCTTAAAAAATAGACAACTGACAGTCTTCTAAAAACGTAAAATTCACAGACTTTGACTGATAGTAGTGCCAGACTTTGACTGATAGTAGTGCCAGACTTTGTCGGAGAACACGGTTCTCAGAATGAGTCACTCTATTGGTAGATGGTAATAAAAAGCATCCTATCACCGGTTTTTGTTATCGTATTAAGTGTTCAGAATAATCCGCTAACCGGACTAATTCATCCAATTTCATTGATGTAATTTTTGTCCAATATGTTTGTCCTTTCGCACGCCAATATTTGAAAATTTCTCGTCATGTGTCGAGTCATCCCGGAACACAGATTGAGCAATATTTGCAGCGGAAGATGAGTCTCGTTTACAAACCAAATTCAGTTTCGATGAATCAACTCAGAATGCCCAGCCAGATCAGTGTTATATCCTTCCTATATCCTTCGTATTATTTCGATTTCATAATCAAAATGATAAATTCTAGTTCAGAAGGGACGAGTCATTACTGAGAAGAGAATATTAATTTAAATTGATTAAATCTATACACTTATGCAATTATTAGATATATAATATAATATAAATTAGAATAAATTTATAATGGTACTTTATAATATAATATAAAATGAATAAATTTATAATTTTGTTATAAATTTACAAAATAATGTATTCTGTGACTTGTAAGACATTTCTTATGAATAAATGACTTTGACTTTGAGTCTGATTGTTGCTGTGTATTAATGATTAAATATTTCCTTATTATTTGTATATATTAAGTATGTAATGTTTTATATCAGCCTTTTTTCTGTAGAGTCATACCGGAATAAGATTGCAGCGGATGAACTTGTTTCCATCGAACTCTGTCGGTGAGTCAGCGGAGGAACGCCCTGTCCTGCCTGATTACTGATTAGCACTCATTACTCACCGATAGTAATACCACGCTGCTTATAAGATTAGATTGTGTGATAATGCTGATAACATTAGATTATTACTTGTATAGTAAGTCTATGATAAGATTAATGACAGAAAGTTGCCGTATCTTTTATGTGTGCTTATAGATTGAAAACAAAAAAAATATATAAAATAATAGATGAACTTTATTTCCCTTCAACTTTCACTTATCATTATCACGTCCACATTAAGTAAGTAAGTACTTTTTTACGCCACTAAAAATACTAGTTTTGTAAACGTACGAGGATGTGGTTAAGTTTATTTTTTCCGCGAATTAAGTGAGATTTGTATTTTATTTATCTATAATTCTATAAAAGGAAGTGATGTTAGTTACACCATATATAACTCAAGAACGGCTAAACGGATTTAGCTGAAAATTGGTGGGGAGGTAGCTTAGAACCAGGAGAAAGACATAGGATACTTAAAAAATACGGGATGTAAAAAAAACAGCTTATTTATTGCCTCTAAGGCGGAACATAGTTCGCCGGGTCAGCTAGTTTGATCTAACTAAACAATAGACACCGTACCTGCTCGTACATACAAGTAACTAGCGTCATAGTTCAATTTACTCTCGATTTCTCATACCCTTGACCATGATTAGATTAATTAGTATCAAACTATATCGTCATTGATTACGGTCAGAATAACACTAAAAGACTTGCTCTTTCCGCGTGCGCTAATTTGATATCAATTAACAGTTTGTTTCGCGGAAATTGCACGGAAATGTTGCGGAATGCAAACGCAAGGTCGCGATCTGATTCACGTTTCAGTTGTTGCTGAAAAATGTTGTTGTTTTCTGATATTTTAAATAGCTATTCCTTCTATAAGCATTGTACAGGAGAGAAGTAATATTCTTAGACTTCATTTATGTACTTATTGTTTCTTCTTCTTCATACCGAAAGAGAGTGGCCAACTCTGGTGTCGAAAGTTTATCAAGCCGCACTGAGAGCCTCTGACATGGCTTAACGACTGCCGTACATATTGTATGAGAGAATAAGTTATCTTAATACTCATACATGTAAATTCAGAATGAACTGAATGTGAAACTCTTATTTATTTTTGCTAAGAACTACCTATTCAATAGATTCAATAAATATACTGTACACATAGTATATATACATATATGTGCACTCAAGCTGTGGTCAAGTGTATACACGACTTAGTTAAAAAGAAGCCTAAATATATTACGATTCTGTAATGAATTTTATTTATTTGCCTGTAATTAATGATGTTTTGAAACTTGTGTTGTATTTGAGCTACAATAAATAATAAATATATCTGGATATACCACACAGCGCCATCTAGCCTAATACTATATACTTATAACTTATGTTTACGCATCTATCTTTATACTAACACTAAGTATAAGTACACGGCATGTTTGTAAACAATATAACTGACTCGATAAGGCTGCAATTAATTAACGATCGCCCTCAAAAGATCACCCTATCTTATCAGTGTTTGTAACGCGAATGATATCTCAAGGTCAGTTTTATCTGCGTTTATTGTGTACTAGTTATCTAGTACCCAGGACACAAGCGTTTGCTTAGTGTGTTTTTTTTCGTGGAGCAAAAAAATAATTGTATTTTCTTAAATAAATAGCATAAAGAACGTACTTATACGTATCTGCAAAATTGCCAAATTCTAGGTTCATAAATCTTGGCGATTTATACTGTATTTCTATTTATCACAGTTGTCTGTAACTTCATTCTATTTCAAGATTTGCGAATTTTTTGAAAATTGACAATCATGATCAAATAAGGATATGATCTATGATTGATTGATAGTTTAAATTTGAAATGTATTTGGGTTTAACCAATATATGTACCTACCTTAGTTATACTTGATACGACATTATGTGGAACACTGTGCGCTGTAGGGTTAAACTTATTGTATTCAAAATGCCTTACGCGAACTTTAGTACAATGACAACAATTTTAGCCATAGTTTAATACTATAATGATCTCATAATTCAACAATTTCGTAATACCCATAACTACAATGGCTAAGGATGATCTAATTATGCACGTCATATTATAAACTTAGCATATGAACGTACGAGCATATTATTAAACCTACAAATCTTATAATAGTACTCTGTATTTGATATTAACCGTACCGTTTGTTATGAATTTGTAGATCTAGTTGTAATAACCGGCTAGCACTTACATTAATAATCACGTCGAAAAATTTGCTCGACAAGTTTCGGAAAACTGAGGTTTCCATCATCAGGAGGACGAGTCAGCACGCGCGTCCCGGTTGGCCGCCTCGTCCAGACACTTAACACAGACACTAAATTAAATCATGCCTTACGGGAACTATAATACAGTAATTTGTAGATCGTTCACAGTCTAGCATAGATGTAGAAGCAATGTTATTCATGATTCGTGTAGTGATTCAATAGCAATCTGTGGCAGAGAATATGGCTATTTATATGATTTCTTGTGTTCATAAATAAATAAATAAATATTTCAGGACATATCACACGGCGCCATCTAGCCCCATACTAAGCTTACGCTTGTATCATGGGTACTAGATAACGGATATAATACATATATACTTTTCTTTTGTAAATACATACTTATTATACATAGAAACGACCAGACTCAACACAAGTAATTACAAATTTTAATATTCATAATTACTTGTGTTATGCGGGAATCGAACCCGCACCCCTAGATTAGAAGGCAGAGCCACTACCAACTAAGCTAACGGAGCAGTCACCAACTAAGCTAACGGAGCAGTCATACAACACCTTATTATAAAATTAAAGGTTTTGGTCACCCCTCCATGAGCTATACGTTGCGTAACCCTATTTACAGTGTCAAATATTTGCGGCGCCCAGCGGCTTTAACCGCGATAGTCCGGAACATAAATTAGTTTATGTATTAATCCAGGATGTAATCTATCTCTATACCAAGTTTCATCTCAATCCGTCCAATACCTAGTTTCAGCGTAAACAAGTTAAAAACACACGTACAAACTTTCACCTTTTACAATATTAGTTGAATGGTGTAAAGTGATAGTGAAACCCATCACCTATCGGTCACAGCCTGTTTAACCTTACCCAACTGGGTATTAGGTCGACGCAATGCCTAGGTATTAGCTTGTAATCTCTAGGCTTGCGTAACGTCCACGGGTGACATAATTTATGTGAGCGATAACTTGTAGCCTAACTGCCTGGTTGGTGTGCCAGTAGTGAGGGAAGTTAGGGGAGATATTGATTATATTAAAGTAAGGTGTGAGATCACCGCTAGAGGCACTCGTGTAGCGTGAGGTCCAAAGGTTCTTATAATTAGCAAACCTCACCAATTAGCCGCTAGGATCGCTAGCGGTGAAGGTTTCTCTAACCTTAGTTTTCTTGAAGGGTCTCTCTCTCTTGAGTCGTATTCCTCATGATTGAGGGTCGTGACTCCCCCGCAGAATTAATCCGCTAGGGGAGTTTTCTTGGGCAGATACATCGTGGTGGGCGCCCAGGTCCTTCACGGAAGACTCATGTCCTCGGATATTGTAGTCCTCAAACATGTCGGTTTCCTCACGATGTTTTCCTTCACCGTTAAGCGAGTGCAATGAAAGCGTCTGAATGAAAAGCACACAATGGAACCGCTACGCCACACTCGCTTGAAGGGTCTAAAGTCATTTAAGGACCTATGAGTTCAGAAAACGGGGTACTATAAAAAATTTTTCAGCCAAAAGTCTTTACGTTAAAAGAACATTTTTTTTTTGTTTTTAATCTTGATCATATATTTAATCACACTACTGTTTCCGAAACACGTTGACTATTAATTTTCTCGATAGAAAAAAAACACAAAGTTAGGTCTTTTTTTGAATTTTAGCTGGCCTTAACACACTTAGTTTGTTAAACAATTTCAAACGCATATTTCTAAAATTAATTTGAGTGATGTAAAATAAACTATGACTCAACACTGCTGGAGTAAAATTTCGATTCAATATTATATTTCTAATTAATTAATTAATTTCCAACGAAAGTGGTAGATTTTAGCGATTTCGGCGCCATAGTGTTTCTCGTTCTTTTCTACCCAGAGTGACAGTGTTCGCTATAGACGAGTATATCCCAGCCTTAAATAACGGCAGCAATAAGTACAGAAACAGTAGGACTGATATAAAAATATTGCACAATTAAGTTTGATATAAGTTTACTGCGACATCAATTAAGTACCTAGTTAACTTGAAACTAGTTTCAACGTCATATTACCTGTGAGAGTCGTTCTCCCAAGTCAGACATCCCTGAAGCGGTTCGAAAACTCTCGATATCAGAGATTGTTACTTTCATACAAAGTAACTTAGATTTTGAGGCCGAAGTCAATTTATTTTCGCCGTCTCAAATGTAAATAAAGTTATAAACAACACTCACAAACAATTTCAAAAATGAGGCTAAACGTTTCATAATTGTTTAACTAATTTGAAAAACACATCTAATGATGCTGTCTAGTTAGAGGAGGTAATTGCAACCGTACATACACTAAATAAACTGGATACACCTAATTACCAATTTATACAAATTATATAGACATTTCACATTTATTTATTTATTTATTTATAATGGTACACAAAACAGAATGTGTTCCCAAATAAGCTAAGTATACATTCAAAGCTGGTTTTGATCCAGAACAAATTCCTAAGATAAGTGTACACAGCTTGAACAACATAAATAATAATAATAATTACATATTATATCCATACCTTATTTCCTTTTATATTCGTCAGTAAATTCGTATGTGAATGTTTAACTCTGGCGTCAGAGTTTTCAAACCGCCGTAGGTACCTTTGATATGGCTTAACGATTGATATATTAGTGCAATATGATATCTGTGTCAAAATGTTATCATAATAATGAGACGTTTATTGCTATAATGTCTTTACAACCGCACTTATATTTAATGAGAATGCGTTTATTTAGTTTCTTTCCACTGATATGAGTGTTTAGAAACCCGTGTTGCGGTTTAAATGAGCATTGAAGTAATGTGGGTCGGATGACACGTTACATTGTAGGTTCCGGTTACGTATTACATTTTTTTTTTAAACTCCTCCTTCCCCATATACCCCCTGCGTTGCAAAGACCTTTGTTTAGCTTATGATCGAGTATATCTAATTAAAATAAAATTTTGATACATTATATTAGCTAAGTATACAAAAAGTATGTTTATTTCTGTTTTGTAATTTTTGTGTTTTTATGCTGTACATTAAAGTTATATTCTATTCTATTCTACATTCTAAATATCATGGTCCAAATCTAATCTTTTCTAATAAGTACCATGTGAAACCTGAAATTGAACAACCTGAGTTGTTCAATTTCAAGTAATACCTACGTTTTACATTATTACTTGCTCGGTGGTAGATTATTTTTTTACACATGACAGTTATTTAACTTGCATTTCGCGTGAAAAGATAATGTGGTCGATGATAGAGCAAGCGTGTCCCTTTACACAAAAGGCATATTCCGGTAAGCGAACTAACGTACCTATATATGTTACGGCTAATACCCGAAGTGCGGCTACACCTAGTTTTAGCCGGTTAGAACTAGGTGTAGCCACTTAGTCTTGGTTAAACCTAGTACGAGCCGATTGTTTTCGGGTAAAACTAGGTCTCAAGTCCTGTTGTAGTGCAAGTGTTGGACTAGAAGTCACTTGTCTGTGACAGAAGGTAGATTAGGTTCGTTGGGTTGCTTTCTACCACGCACATGCGACGACGAGCAAAGCGAGGAGGAGCCAACTTCTTTCAAAAGATGTCTCGATTCGGGGTTTAACCAAGACTAAGTGGCTACACCTAGTTCTAACCGGCTAAAACTAGGTGTAGCCGCACTTCGGGTATTAGCTGTAACATATATACCTACAAATAGAATGGAAATAACAATGTATTTTTGTTCATTAGTACGCGTTCGTATTAGTTTGCTCACCTAAATTTGCCACTTATCTAAGAGAGTTGTGCAGTAATGATAACTTATACAGAACATAGGACATACAAATTTGGTAACAGGTTCTACAAGAGCGCTATATACATATATACCTATATGTGTACATAGGGCGTGCAAATAAGTACATGTATATTATTGGTTTTAAACACGTGGAGGTAGTTGGTGGAGACTTTACCTAGTAGTGAGACTCAATATCAAACAAAAAATATGCAAGAAGCCCCTAGCCGAGCTTATTGTCTTATCTCATTGTATCTGCTCTATGAGTCTGCGCCACCTCTCCCGCCCTTCACCCAAATCCTTGACCTACCTTACGCTTTATCCTTGATTTGATCAATATTGTGTGTCCTTCTCGACCTTCCTCTCTCTCGAGTTTTGATAAGGAGGTTTTTACATTATCTGCATTGTAAGTAATTTATATTTAGATATCAAACTATAAAAAAAAACTTTTAAAAGACTTGACAACTTACTTTTTTTGAAGTACGTTAAAAACAAAAATTAAAGTATTCTTTACTCGGAAACAATATTTTGATTATATTTTGACTGGCCTGTTAGCTTAGTTGGTAGTGGCTCTGCCTTCTAATCTAGAGGCCGCGGGTTCTATTCCCGCCTGACACAAGTATTTATGTAACTTTAAAAATGTATAAATACTTGTGTTGTGTCTGGTCGTTTGTATGTATAATAAGTATGTATTTACAAAAGAAAAGTATATAAGTATTATATCCGTTATCTAGTACCCACGACACAAGCGTTTGCTTAGTGTGGGGCTAGATGGCGCTGTGTGCAATGTCCCGGAATATTTATTATTATTTATTTATTATGTACATATACTTAGTAAGCCCTCACGAAAGTTTTAGAGATAAAACAAATACTGGTTGAATTTAGCAAAACCCCTCAAGCCCAGACAGACGTACATTCAAAAACACATAACGATTTCATATGAGCTAACAAATGATATTCATTTGTGAAAAAATGAGGCCTCGGTATCCTACGTGGGTTTCAGATCATTTAAATTCATGGTGCCTTCATTCCTTACCGATTATGTCATGCTTGATCCTTCCATTGTCGTGAGGTATTTTTGAGTATCTCATATCATCATCATCATCAGCCTGTTATCGCCCACTGCTGAGCATAGGTCTCTCTTCTTGTACGCCACTCGTCCCGGTCCTGCGCAGATTTAATCCATAAACATAATTGAATCATCATAATCTATAATCCTTTTATCTGCGTTGATCCTGACCTTTCAAAGTACTTTTTTGTGAAATAGAATATCACTGATCTACAAAATAATCAAACTAAATATATTTTTTTTTTGTAAAATACGTTTAACTAAGCAGACCACCTAGTATGCTTAATATTGACTCGTGCTAAACTACGACGCATCATACGAAATATCAGTTATCCTTATCAAAAAGTGAAAACATATTGTAAAAAAGCGCACACCCACGTTTTTTTATTTGGTTATACTATGAATTATCATTAAGAAAGTTAAGCTAAAGCAAGAACAAATTGTGTTAAATAAACAAACAGGAATCGAACGTAACCAATCGCCCACAAAAAGTGGTAACAAAAACGTCTTATATTTAGTTCCGTTTACTACCAAGTATTGCTTGCATGTTACTCGATAAATACATCGGTTTCCGTTCGACACAGCATTTCCATAATTGACTCGAGGTGAGAAAAAAGGCGGTTGCAAGTTTGACGCCAATAGTTACGTTGTGCATTATTGTTTTTGCTAAGTGCTAAATATTATAATAAAATCCTAAAAGGGGTATATTTTCTTCATTAACAGTGTATTTCTGTTATTGTCGTAACGCAAAACATCCAAGTCACTAATATTTACAGAAATTATTTACTCCATTTTTTAATTTTAAGTCATTTACTGAAATCTGTTTGTTTGTACATACTTACCTACAGCAAGTATTTCTTTTATTTACTTCCGCCTAAAGCCAAGTACTGCTTACATGTGAGTCGATTGCATCGATTTCCGCTCGACGCAGCATGTGCCCGGCCCATACAATGCCCTGAGGTGTGAGTTTAAAATTGACACGGGGTAGAAAAGAAGGGTGTTGTAAGTTTGATTCAATATCCATCTAACTTTTTTTGTTACTGTGTGTTTTCTCAGGGAAAAGTACGGATGCAAAACACTTAAATAATACAATGTACGTCATATATAGCATAGTGGCTTTTTTTGATGACTAAGTATGAGGTTTTTTTTTTTTCGATAGATCATATGGTCATAACATAAAAATAACAGTTCATTGAAAAGGTCTCGATTCTCGAACAAAACTGATTGAGAGTAAATTGTGATCACGGTCATTTGATGTCGATAAAAACAATGAATGAATTGTCAACGTTATTATGTAGAAAAATCATGGCCGTTTGAATTAATAAATGAATCGTACGCTTTATGTACCTACATAGTACTCAAGTATTTTTTTTAAACTGAAACGGGTTTGTTCTTGGCCATAGTTTGTCTAATGGTAAGCAAAGGCTATGACGTAAGATGGAGCGTGCTTACCAGATAAGAACCGATTCACTATCGCTTTGAAGATAGCTGGATAACATAATACAGAGTATCTATACAACACAACGTTAAACCAAGTTGTTCCTAGTGGGTTATTTACGTGGATTGGATTTGCACTTGACCATAATTAGAGAGTAAGCCAATGTTTATCCAAAAAAATATGTTGATCAATTAAACAAACCAGGCTTGGCTTCTTTTTACAATATATTTTTCTAAAGATTTTATTCTACACTTCGATTTAACCCCCTATTGGCTAGGTACGTGCGTGACGTCACCCCACGTCATGGCGCGCGCCCTGCGTGACTCACCAATACCATCCAGACTGAAATATTGCAGTTTAGCTAACTAGTCTGTAAGAGGGATGTTGAACTTTATTTATTAGTTACAAAAGAAAGAAAGAAAAACTAAACTTTTCTGTAAAGTAGGTACTTACTTTAATCATGATGTGCTTTGTAAGAAAAGAAAGAGGAAAATAACTTTTTTGGATTGTAACAGAAGAATGAATAATGTGAGTCAACTGTTTTTAGATTTAGACAAGTTTTTTTCTGATTTCAAGCAGACTAATTTCGTAGACAGCAAAATAAAAAATGTTTCTTTATTAATTTTAATTCACTTTTAATGAGCCAGCTGTAGGCTTGAAGCTTGTATGGTTGTAGAGTTAATTTGGCGTTCTTAAACCTGACTGTCATGTCATCATCATCCACAGCCTTCTATATACCACTGCTGGGCATAGGCCTCTCTTTGAATGTGCCAGCTGCGTAGATCTTGTGCAGACCTCATCCATAAAGAACCCGCGACTCGTACATGTATTTGTGCCAGGAGCAAAAGGCGACATCTTCTTATTTGCATATGTGATCTATCAGCATATGAAGATAAGAATATACCTACCAGTGTTTATATTATATTATTGTCCTTGCCACACCGGCAAATATTAAAAAATTTTGCTAATAAGGAAAAATCCTTATTTATTCTGCTTCTTATAGTTAACCGCCCTTACTCGCTCGCTAGTACCTGTGCTGTACTCTCGTTACGTGATGACGTCACGGCCCGCACCCCGCCGGTGACTCACCCCCGCCCCCCGGGCCAGACTGGCGACCAGACCGATATATTCTCGTGTAAAGTTCACGGGCGGGATCTCTGCGTCATAGGGATGATAGGGAGAACTAAAATCTTTTTTTTATAACTGCTTCTTATCGAATGAGAGTGGCCAACTCTGGTGTTGAGAGTTTATCAAGGGCCCCTGACCGTACTAGACAAACAACCGGGACCTACAATTTAACGTGTAATCCGACCCACGGAATCTTAATTCTAAGTAATTACAAATTTTAAAATTCATAATTACTTGTGTCATGCTGGAATCGAACCCGCAACCCCTAGATTAGAAGGCAGAGCCACTACCAACTAAGCTAACAGAGCAGTCGTATATGCATAGCTAGTAGAATTTGCCACTCATACACGAACAAACAGCAACGCTGTACTGTTACAGCCTAACAAAGCCAAGGTGTCGTTTGCAATGACCCACTGTGGTGAGTTCACTGACATACTCGGTACGGACTGCCGAATATGACACATTTGCGACGGCATTTTTTAAAGCCTATTTAGTGTTTGAGTAAATAGCAAGTAAGAGGACAACTTTGGTATCGAGTGTTTAAACCGCTCTCAGGGTATATGTCTGATATGTAGTAACGACTGCTATACTCTGCTTAGTAGTTGTTATTTGTAATTTTACTAGACATCCGACCCTCGAAAGCGGCGAAATGAAATGCCACCATTTGGTCACCTATCCAAGGACTGACTTTTAATCTTAAGGAGCAGTATAAGTATCATCAAAATTGTTTTTTTTTTTAGTTTCTGAGATCTTAATAAATTCAGTTTGAGCAACAACAAAACAAATAATAGAGGAATAAAGTAGTAGTTATCTTTACCTATAATATCTATACTAATATTATAAAGCTGAAGAGTTTGTTTGTTTGTTTGAACGCGCTAATCTCAGGAACTACTGGTGCGAATTGAAAAATTCTTTTTGTGTTGAATAGACCAGTTATCGAGGAAGGCTTTAGGCTATATAACATTACGCTGCAACTAATAGGATTGAAGAAACAATGGAAAATGTGGAAAAACGGGTAAAATTGTTCATCTTTGAAGGCTTCCGTTGCGTGCGCTGCGAATAAAAAAAAATATGAAAGAATTATTCCTCTTGAAATGATCTAATAAAATGTCCGCAACAGATATGTCTATCTTTTAAGATTAACTCACTAGAACCGTTTTTATGGTAATAACTATTCCACGCGGACGAAGTCGCTGGCACAGCTAGTTGATAAATAATAAAGGAGTTCACTTTTGGACAAGTCTATCGTCCATTGGTCAAAATATATACGCACAATCTAGGCAATGCAATAAGCAGACATGTCTGTATTCTGTGCTATCAACAAAGGCAAGGCTTCACGATGCCACTCGCTGTTGAGGTCACTGACACACTTGTATGTGCCAAATATGGTACAAGAGTGCGATACAAGATTTGCGACAATCGCATTAGGTTGGTACTGAATCGTAAATCAAAACGTACTACTAAATGGTGATTAAATTGCCTTATAGGATCTTTAGTAGGTACCTACTGAACATGAAACCTTACCTAGAAAATATCAGGAATAAAAAAAAAACATGTTCCATACAAAACCTTGGGAACAATGTTTGAATCAATCGGGGAAGAGTGATGGTTTGTTTATGTCCATTTATTTTTAAAACTGCCATATCAGATTTGTCTTTGTATGATTGTGTATATGTGTAGATATATATTTGTTAAAATGTGTTTCAGTTAACTGAAACTGAATTGATAGAAAATATATCATCATCATCTTATCACCCCGTGTTCACCCACTGCTGAGTATAGGCCTCCTCTCCAACGTGCTACAAAGTATGGTCTCCAGCCTGTCTGATCCATCCATAGAACATATATACACCAAACAATAATTACATTATAACCAAACATGTAACATTTAGTGGGGACCCTTATTATCACACACTCAATGTCATATCTATACATACACGTTATATTCGTGTATGACTGTTATAATTAGTCAAGGTAACCTGTATTTTAATGAGGATAAATAATATTAGATTACTTACATGTGTAGTATCGTAATTTTTTAAAATTCAAATAGCTATGAATTATTTTAATTATCCTTATTAGTTTAGTTCATAATTTATTTATACTACTAGACGCTCGCGTCTTCGCTCGTGTTGTTTCGAGATAAAAAACACCATACAAAAATTGACGCCATGTCCTTATTTATTAGAATTTCTATATTCAGGCATACCGTATACTTTGCCATAGACTAATTTTAGCCAACTCCTTATAAACACATTTAAAATTTATTTGATGATATGATTTATCGAGGCAGAAGGACGGCAGGTGGACCAAAACATTAACGGACTGGAGACCCATGACTGGCCATAGAAAAGAAACAGAGGTCGCCCACCAATGCGGTGCGTGGGTTGACGACATTAGAATAACCGCAGGGAGCACCTGGAATCAATCTGCACACGAGTGGCATACTAGAAGAGAGGTCTATGCTCAGCAGTGGGCGATAACAGGCTGGTGATGATCGCAAAATAAAATGTTTGTATGTTCGTTTCATTGTCGTAGTTATACAACTCCATACATTATACAAATAGTGTGCGTGTATGTGTGTTGTAATTGGTCAAGGTAACACCGGGAGTCAGTGTCGCACCTTGTATGATAGTGTACGGGCAATGTACCAACAGGGCTATTTATAAATTATAAAAAGTAAGATACTTTTTACTGATAACTACATAGTATTCGGCTTAGATATATTCGTAGTATTTCACGTCTAAGAATGTTGGTGAAAAGTTGATAAGAAAAGTTACTTATATACTTTTGATGTAATTTTCAAATAGGCGATCTTAATTCGATAATATTTGATTTGCAGTCTAGGTAATTTTTTTTTAATAAACAACGCGGATAGATGATAGTAAAATTTAGTGTTGTAGTTAATTTATCGTTACTAGTAACACTGTATAAACAGTCCGCGATGTGTCTCCGCCGGTCGCGCGTCGCATACTGATGTGGTTTCTATCGATGCGCGCGCGCATTCCACCACAGATACGGTACAGAACGACCGTTCGGCCACTTTACAATGATCATGCAATGCAGTTACAGTCTAAAATGCTTCTATAATGTATGCCATGTCTCTCAAGGCCGTGATGTGGTGCTACTTTACTCGAAAAAAATGTCTCGGAATTTGCGAATTGCGGTAAAGCAATGGGTTCATTGAATGAATCGCTTTTTTGCTTTCGATATATATTTGATATCGAAATATTTTATTTGATAAATAAAATAGCGTTCGCCTGCGGCTTCAAACGCTTTATGATACATATATATATATATATATATATATATATATATATATATACCTTTCTGTTGAAACACTATCTTTTACAAAAAAAAACTGCATCATAATCCGATGTTTAGTTTTAAAAATGTAAGCATACATACAGACATAGAGCCAGACGCGAAAAGCGACTTTGCTTTGTACTATGTAGTGATGAATCTCGCATTGCATCGTGCAGGGTATCTATACTTTGCTTTGTACTATGTAGTGATGAATCTCGCATTGCATTGTGCCAGGGTATCTATACTTTGCTTTGTACTATGTAGTGATGAATCTCGCATTGCATTGTGCAGGGTATCTATACTTTGCTTTGTACTATGTAGTGATGAATCTCGCATTGCATTGTGCAGGGTATCTATACTTTGCTTTGTACTATGTAGTGATGAATCTCGCATTGCATTGTGCAGGGTATCTATACTTTGCTTTGTACTATGTAGTGATGAATCTCGCATTGCATTGTGCAGGGTATCTATACTTTGCTTTGTACTATGTAGTGATGAATCTCGCATTGCATTGTGCAGGGTATCTATACTTTGCTTTGTACTATGTAGTGATGAATCTCGCATTGCATTGTGCAGGGTATCTATACTTTGCTTTGTACTATGTAGTGATGAATCTCGCATTGCATTGTGCAGGGTATCTATACTTTGCTTTGTACTATGTAGTGATGAATCTCGCATTGCATTGTGCAGGGTATCTATACTTTGCTTTGTACTATGTAGTGATGAATCTCGCATTGCATCGTGCAGGGTATCTATACTTTGCTTTGTACTATGTAGTGATGAATCTCGCATTGCATTGTGCAGGGTATCTATACTTTGCTTTGTACTATGTAGTGATGAATCTCGCATTGCATTGTGCAGGGTATCTATACTTTGCTTTGTACTATGTAGTGATGAATCTCGCATTGCATCGTGCAGGGTATCTATACTTTGCTTTGTACTATGTAGTGATGAATCTCGCATTGCATTGTGCAGGGTATCTATACTTTGCTTTGTACTATGTAGTGATGAATCTCGCATTGCATTGTGCAGGGTATCTATACTTTGCTTTGTACTATGTAGTGATGAATCTCGCATTGCATCGTGCAGGGTATCTATACTTTGCTTTGTACTATGTAGTGATGAATCTCGCATTGCATTGTGCAGGGTATCTATACTTTGCTTTGTACTATGTAGTGATGAATCTCGCATTGCATTGTGCAGGGTATCTATACTTTGCTTTGTACTTTGTAGTGATGAATCTCGCATTGCATTGTGCAGGGTATCTATACTTTGCTTTGTACTATGTAGTGATGAATCTCGCATTGCATTGTGCCAGGGTATATATACTTTGCTTTGTACTATGTAGTGATGAATCTCGCATTGCATCGTGCAGGGTATCTATACTTTGCTTTGTACTATGTAGTGATGAATCTCGCATTGCATTGTGCCAGGGTATATATACTTTGCTTTGTACTATGTAGTGATGAATCTCGCATTGCATTGTGCCAGGGTATATATACTTTGCTTTGTACTATGTAGTGATGAATCTCGCATTGCATCGTGCAGGGTATCTATACTTTGCTTTGTACTATGTAGTGATGAATCTCGCATTGCATTGTGCCAGGGTATATATACTTTGCTTTGTACTATGTAGTGATGAATCTCGCATTGCATCGTGCAGGGTATCTATACTTTGCTTTGTACTATGTAGTGATGAATCTCGCATTGCATTGTGCCAGGGTATATATACTTTGCTTTGTACTATGTAGTGATGAATCTCGCATTGCATTGTGCCAGGGTATATATACTTTGCTTTGTACTATGTAGTGATGAATCTCGCATTGCATCGTGCAGGGTATCTATACTTTGCTTTGTACTTTGTAGTGATGAATCTCGCATTGCATTGTGCCAGGGTATATATACTTTGCTTTGTACTATGTAGTGATGAATCTCGCATTGCATTGTGCCAGGGTATCTATACTTTGCTTTGTACTATGTAGTGATGAATCTCGCATTGCATTGTGCAGGGTATCTATACTTTCTTTACATATATCTTTAGTTCACTAACACACATTTGGATCTCTTTATTGTCCGGTATAAAATATTTTTTTAATTGATTTTGTTTCTATTGTATAGGTATAATTAATTAGTTTTTTGGTAACTATCCTTGAATCTCCTGGGTAAAAACCTAAGAAACAAAATGAAATGCCCAAGAACATTGATGAATCCATTAGTGATTCACTGCACTCAGAGCATTGCTGGTGGCACTGGCCACTAGTTTTACATTGACACTTACATATGTATGTGTGTTTATACAAATGTACTAAGTATGTGTGTGTGTTTGTATGCTGTATCAGCCCTTCCCTAGTTGAACGGGTTAAGTTAATGTCTCCGCAAATAGCTTTACTTTTAATAAACCCAAGCAATTGTATATGTACCTGGTGCTTACCAAGTTGGTAGATGTGATGTTTTGCAGACTGATGAAGGGATAGAATAGAATATAACTTTAATGTACACCATTAAACACAGAATTACAAAACAGAAATAAAATTACTTAAATTAAAGTGTTGCACATTGGGCGGCCTTATCGCCTTAGGCGATTTCTTCAAGGCAACCTTTTGGATGGACATAACTTACAATAGTAAACAGGCGGTGTACAATGAAGGAATGATTGAAAAGCTATGTTAACATATTTAAGTATTTCATTTTTTATCTCTACACTGCAGAGATGAAAGTTAGACTCAAAATATTAATTAAAATTAATGACTAACAAAAGGACACTACCGCCAAATAAATTATGACGTTTGTTCTTTATTTAATTCAAATTCGGAATTTATTGCATACTTTTGTTCGCATCGACAAGCATTTGACAAAATCTTTAATCTAGGATTAAAATAGGTCAACTCTTAGTCCGTGGTAAAATCAGTATCTGAATACCAAGTTTGATCCAAATCGACGCTACTAGACACTAGTATCTCTTATCTTTTTTTATTTTATTTATTTTGGCTTAACATTGGTAATGACATTGATGCATTTATGTTACTATAATGTTTTTTTTTAATATACTAAATGTATTACCTATAAAACCTAAGCACAGCATGTACAATTTTTTTATTACTACAATAAATAAAGATAAAGAAAGTATTTTTTACAAATTATTTCTAGTTGTAAATGATATATATTGCAGGATTTCATAATAAATAAGAAGACGACATCGATTGTACACCATTTATTTTGCGGACTAAAGAATTGCTAACTACCCTTATTATCCTATAGTCACTGAATAATTATGACGCAATCTGTCATGATACATTACAGTAAACAATAGCAATGTTCATCTTATGTATTAATAGCATTGTATAGTTTTGTGACTTTTATGTGCATAGAGTGTATACATTGCAGTATAGTTATCTATACTAATATTATAAAGCTGAAGAGTTTGTTTGTTTGTTTGAACGCGAATCTCAGGAACTACTGGAGCGAATTGAAAAATTCTTTTTGTGTTGGATAGACCAGTTATTAAGGAAGGCTTTAAGCAATATAACATCACGCTGCAACTAATAGGAGCGAAGAAACAATAGAAAATGTGGAAAAAACGGGGAAAATTATTCATCTTTGAGGGCTTCCGTTGCGTGCGCTGCGAAAAAGGTTCAAGATATCAAGTTCAGTTCAGTTCAGTTCAAAGTTTTATTTCTGTAGGCAATTACATGCTCTTAGAAACGTCGATTTACAATTAATTATTAGGTACATAATATTTATACACAATAGTGTAAATTAATATAATTTATGAATTACAAAGTAATTTGTCTATATCTCTAAATAATTCTTTATCATTGATAGCGTCTTTTAGTGTATAATAGGTTTTATCCATTAAGTACTGACGAACACAATTTAGTATCAAAGTCTTGTTATTACATTTAATTATATTTTGGGGCAATCTATTATATAACATAATCCCAATGCAGTGGAAACTGTTAGATGTTTTAGCTAGTCTTCTCTGAGGTCTACTAAGCCTCTCTTTATTTCTTATTTCGTACCTATCTGACAATTCATCTGCCACTGTGGTGAACTGATCTAAGTTCTCGAGAACATAGAGTACATTTTGATATATATATTCGCTAAATACTGACATAATGCCTACTTCCTTAAATTTATTCCGACATGAGTCTAAATATTTTAAGCCCAAGATATAGCGCACTGCTCGTTTCTGTAGTACTAGTATTCTATTTGTATGACAGTTAGCAGCTGATCCCCAGAACAGTAATCCATAAGTCATTAGAGAATGGAAGTATGCAAAGTAAACAGTCCTTGCTGCCTGTTTACCGGCTAGTTCTTTAATTTTTTTGATGGCATAAGTAGCTGAGCTTAATTTATTTGCAAGTTCATCAATATGAGTTGACCAATTAAGTTTTTTATCTAGTTGAACTCCCAAGAATTTTACATTACTTGATAGAGTAAGATTCAATTCTTCGAGCACCTTTTGTAAGGTAGCATTTGGTGGGTTTCTAACGTATGTTGCGAGATTAAAATTAACGATGTGAGTTTTTTCTACATTAAGTAACATGTTGTTAGCTGAAAACCAGCTTTTTATGCTATCAATTACATTTTTGATTTTACATCCTATTTCACATTCCGATTTGCTTTTTATGATTAGACTGGTGTCGTCTGCAAACAAGACTATATCTACATCAACATCACTCACAGCTGCAGATACATCATTGATGTAAATGAGAAACAATAATGGACCCAAGATCGATCCTTGTGGCACACCTAATTTCAATGAGCTAGATCCCGATCTACATCCGTTTACCTCTGTGATTTGCAACCTGTTATTTAAGTAGGATTTCAACAGCTTTGATTCTATATTACGCACACCGTAGTGTTCCAGCTTGGCGGTAAGAATATTATGTGATACACAATCAAAAGCTTTAGAGAGGTCACAAAACATTCCAAACGTTTTTTGTGACTTCTCCAAACCAGACAAGATATCGGTGATTAGAGAGGTTATGGCATGCTTACAGGATTTAGCTCTCTGAAAACCAAATTGACGAGCATTTAGTAACTTATGATCAACCATGTAATTCATGAGTTCTTCAGTAACATATTTTTCAAAGATTTTACTAGCACTTGGGAGAATAGACACTGGTCTATAGTTATTACAATTTAAATTGTCTCCTTTCTTAAAAATTGGTACAACCTTGGCAATTTTCATTTCATCTGGGAAAATACCCTTACTAATACAATCATTAATTATAGTCGTTATAGGATAAGTTATTACACTTTCTAGGCGTTTTAATAAATTTGGAGTTACATAGTCTAGATCGTTAGATTTTTTCGGCTTTAACTGTCGTATTATTTTAATAACACGTGAAATTGTTACAGGTTTTAAGACAAAGTTAATGTTCTGGCTCGATATAAATTTTTTCAAATATGATATTGATTGTTCAGTTGAAGCGTCTAAATTATTAGTCAATGTATTAGCTATATTCGTAAAATAATTATTAAAAATGTCACATATTTCATTTTTGTCATACATTAGATTGCCATTAGCATTTAAGATTTTGTCACATACAATGTTACAATTTGTTTGTTTGCCCGTTTCCTCTCTTATAATTTGCCAAGCACACTTAATTTTATTTACAGAATTTTCAACTCTTCTATTCAAATGTAGTTTTTTTGCAGCAAGACATACTTTTTTGAAAATTTTACTATATGTACTTAAATATATTCTTGTTACATTTCCACCATCATTGTGGATAGAATACAGATTATACAATCTTTGCCTAGAAATCAGAATACCTTTTGTAGCCCACTCACAGAATTTGGACTTATTCTGGGACATTTCAGTGACAGGTGCTACCTTATCTAGACTGCTTAGTAAAACTTTTGAGAATGTAGAATAATCCTTATACAATTCTGGATTTTCCCATCTTTTACTTAGAGAATCTTTGAGTTCATTTATTCTGGCTTCTGTAATCTTCCTTGATTTAGTTTTTGCATTGGGAAGGTATTCTATATTAATTTTAAAGTTAGCAATTTGTGCTAAATGATCTGATTTTATGCCTGGAAGGACCAAAGTGCTAGTGGTAAGCTCAGAATCAGTGAAAATGTTATCTACACAAGACTTAGATTTACCCTGTATTCTAGTATAGTTATGGATAAGCTTTTTCAAACAGAAACAATTCAAGACGTCAGAAAAAATGCTACGTAGTTCCATATCTAGCGCAAAATTTACATTAAAGTCGCCGCAAAGGATGATTGATTTATTACATTTTGTTACTTTATCAAGACATGTTTCTAATTTAGTCGAATAGATTGCGATATCTCCGCTAGGCGATTTATAAGTGACCAATATAACACAGTTTTCTAATTCAAAAAAATATGTATGAAAGAATTAATGTCCAAAATAACTATTCCACGCGGACGAAGTCGCAGGTACAGCTAGTGTATAATATACGATTAGACCAGTCTACAGCCAGTTCTCCCACGTCCCTTTCAAGAGTAGTTTCGAGTGCAGATATTGCTCGCTTTTAGCTCGGTTTAATTAACCGATTTGTTCTTTGTACGAGTTATAGTTAATGGCTTAGTTCATTTAGTTAGTAAATTTTCAGACAAGCATAGGGTTTGTTCAGGGTTTTTGTCCTCTTGCTTTCCATTGAAAAAGGGCAAATATTTTAAATGCCTAGAATGTGACTTTGAGTACTTAATTAGCTGTTTGGGTATATGTATGTATATTATATAAAATGTATTGTAGTATTTATAATTGCCAACTTATGTTATAATAAAATTTAATAAGTACCTAAATATTTTTTTATTATTAAACAATTATTTATTACTCATTTACGGATATCATTGAGGAAAAAACGATTATTGTCCTAATTCGTTTATTATGGTTATTGTAATGAAAAGCACATGTAATGAATAATGAAATAATCAGATGTATTATCGGTATATATTAGCTGCTTCGGGTTTATTAAAGAAATATAGGTGTGAACTTGAGTATAAATCCTCTCATAGCGATCATTATGGTCTATAAGGAAGACGCAGTAAAAATTAGACAAATTCGTTTGAAAATAATGTAGTATACTATAAAAATCACAAGGATCATAAAAAAACAACATACGAATCAAATTATCTTCACAAAAGTCTTGATGGTGTTATTGAGAAGATATTGTAATCATGATAGTGTGTTTTCTATTCATCGGTAAACTGTAAAATTTTGACGTACCAATTTATTATTTAGTCACTCTTGTAAAGCTGTACAGTTATTAATTGGGATTTATTTGTGGCGAGTTTTTGTAGTGATTTGGCTTGTAAGATTCTTCTCACATTAGAGATAGAGATCTCTTCTTATCAAATGAGAGTGGCCAACTCTGGTGTCGAGAGTTTATCAAGCAGCCCTAAGGGCCTCTGACATGGCTATACGACTGAGATTAATGAAACTTCATTCAATGGAGTGCAATACTTACTTGCAAGAGAACTTTTTATGTTTGACATGATTTTAAGAACAAAAATTTTCATTATTTTATTGTAACTCTTTGTAAAATTTTATTAAAACTAAATGTTATAAATTCAATTTGACGAGATATTGTAATTTGTGTAGCATATTCTGTGATATTAGTACTTATACCTATACCTATGTATGTTACAACTTTACAGTATCAATAAAGATTCTTTATCTTTATTATCTATTTTGTTTATGTATGTACAGCTTTAGATTAAGCAATTTTTTTTGTGAATTTGTGTGTTATGAAATTTACATGGTCTTTCTAATTTCAAGAAGTGGTTCATAAAAGTTATTTTGTCTCAGCTAATTTTATTATCTGCAAAGTCGAGAATCGCCACAGAACACAACTAGTCAGTATAGAACCAGTAATACCAGAATAGAACGGTACATCAGTATAGGTAGTAAAAAGCTATTATTAAAGTTTGCCCACCTGTTGGAATTGTGGGTCTCGATAGCTGTTATGTACTGTACTTTTATCAAATAATTAACTAATAACTTGCTTTAGACGGTATAGTTAGTGGCTGTTAGTATTGTTTGGGTTTGATTTGAAATGGCTTGAAGTTACTGTAGTTACTGGAGAAAGTGTTGTTAAGAGTCACGTTAAACCTATTACCTTGTGTTAAGTTTGGGCTAAATATAAACGCAGCTGCGAATATAGTATGGACGCTGATTTAATTATCTTTCGTTCATGCAAATAAGCTCCATGATGATGATGATGCTGAAATATGACATTTTAAAAAATTACTAGCGTCGGTCTTAGCAACCAAATATTAGTTATCTTTTCGGAGTTGCGTCACTTGACTACAGTTGTTCTGTATAAAAACCTGTATTCCGTCAAACTAGATAAATTGGGTGCTGGTCCCGTAAATAAGGAACATGGGTAAAAGGTAAGATATTGAATCAGGCGTTACTTTGCGAAAATCCATTGTAAACTCATTGGAAACTCTATGGCTCTTTTATGTCTAAAAGGAACATGACAGTATGATGATTAATAGCATAAAATAAACATATTCCAGCGCACACAGGCACAATGATTACAAGAGGAAACAGCCGGCGATACGAGGCCGGCCGAGCGGGAAACTGACCGAGTACTAGTGATAAAATGCATAGTCTATGATTTCTGAATGTAAACTTCGAGTTATGATGCTATGTTATATGCGGTTTTAGAGCTTGTAGCTTATGTTGTAGAGTTACGTACACGTGATTATCTAAATACATAAAACTCAAAGGTGACTGACTGACTGACATAGTGATCTATCAACGCACAACCCAAACCACTGGACTGAAATTTGGCATGCAGGTAGATGTTATGACGTAGGCATCCGCTAAGATAGGATTTTTGGAAATGCCACTTATAAAGGGGTGAAAAAGGGGATGCAAGTTTTACTCCTTAATGCAAGCGAAGCCGCGAGCACCCACTAGTCAAAGATAACAACAGAAACATCATCGTCATCATCATCGGTGCTTAACATCAGGCAGGCTGAAGTAAAACGTAAAAGAAAGATAAGACGACAACGGGGTTGGCCTTCGGATGGGAGACCAAATAGTGGTTTTCTGTTTGAATGATTTTAGGTTAGATGACACATTTCACTAGTTTCTTTACGACGTATAGTAGCAATCGTTAAATTTTGTGAAAAGTCCCTAAGGTCATAAAACCTTTCATACCTTCTTCAAGCCTTTTTTATAATTGCTATTGACCTATAAAAGAACACAATGGTTCCTATTGTCTAATAGTCTATCTTTAGTCTGAGGTCATTGTCCGTCTGTTCCTTACGGTCAAGGGCTGCTCGAAGCGCCGT
This sequence comes from Macaria liturata, assembly GCA_964023185.1. Classification (NCBI taxonomy): domain Eukaryota; kingdom Metazoa; phylum Arthropoda; class Insecta; order Lepidoptera; family Geometridae; genus Macaria; species Macaria liturata. The sequence continues at coordinate 710,932 of OZ026807.1, read as the reverse complement.
CGCGTGCGCATCTTTGCACGCAATCTTTACAGCAGTCTTCCTAGAGTATATCCTAGCTGACATCTGTCGAAGAATTGGTCTTATTTCTCAAAGTAAGGAAAATAATTTGGTTATTGTTCTTCGAAAACGGTCCCATTTACATATAAATAAATTTAGTCTACTTTAATTTGGAGTCGTGACACAGTGGGAACTACAGCGGTGTCGTAGTCGAGGAAGGCCCAGGACCCGCTGGCGTCGCGATCTCGACCAGTTTAGGAGTGATTGGCATGATGCGGCTATCGAACGAGATTCATGGTCAGGGAGTTAAAGGAGACCTTTGCCCAGGAGTGGAACAGTATAGGTTGATAAAAAAGCTTTTGTTTCAAAGCGGAAGCTCATGCATTATGGCGTGCATTTGTCTAGCTGTGGACAGATATAAGGGTGATGATAAATGATAAATAAATAAATTTCGATGATGACTTTTCGTTATAAATCTCTCTTATTAGCTGTTTCTCTCACCTGGTGAGGAATGTGACTTCTACTGATCCTGGTCACTGGATGTCGTCTTTTGTTTTGTTCTGTTCATTCATAGAGAGGTATCTCCAGCTCTTTAGTTATTTGGTCAGACCACCTTACAAAACTTCGTTCTCTCGATCTCATTTCTTCTACTTTCCGTATCATTATCAACTGTTTATTCTTCCAAAAGCAGTGGTATGATAGTAGCATTACGTAGACACACACGTAAGGTTTGCAATGAGTTTTTTTTTCACACATTGTCCATGGGAGTGGGAATGTTTAGGAAGCTACGTTTATTTTTATGAGCATTCGGCATTGTGCGCGTGGGAACGCAGCAGGCCATTGGAACGGAGTAGTCAGGTGGATCTGAGGCTTCTTTTATATTGATAGTGGTAAAAAAGTTGACTTTGTTTCTACTGATAGTGTGATGTGTTATACGACGAGAATATCACGATTAGCGGTATACATTAACCAGACACGTTTTCGATTTTCTATTTTATTTTTTCTTTATATCTATGGTCCAGACACAGAATACAGAAGTGTTCAGGTTGGTATTGTTTAACATCAGAGAGATCACATATTTTTATCTCTGTAACAACCAATTTTTAACTGACTTAAAAACACGGATATTCAATCCTAGCAGAGCTACTTCCCATGTAAATTTTATAAAGATCTTTTTTTTTTTAAACTATTGCAAATGCTTGATGATACTCTTTACGTCTCGTTTCGATTTGTGGATTGTATGGGTGACAAAGCATCCATTTGCCTTACTCACCCTGACCGTCGCAAAAAAAAGCTAACAATTGCGCACGCGCCGCTATCCCCCCTGTCTGTGCTCACTACTGAGTGTACAATACACTCCCATCCACCGCCCTTGACAGCTTCCGAGGTAAGTAAGGGGGCAATGAACGGATCGTGTCTGAGACATAGATATAGTACCTATTGAATGTTTGTATCAAAAATCTAGCTCAAAAATAGTGATAGAATACAGTTCAGCCTACAAGTACTTGTTCTTTGTGTCGGCAGCAAATAGCAAATGTTGACAAGCAAAAAAGTCTGAAAAACTTAGTTCGATTTGCGTTTACGTAATTTTTAATATTAGATGCAGCCAAAACATTGATCATCTATCCACTAATTGATTTAGTTTTTAGTTAATATTGAGAGAAATTGAATAAACAGCTTATTAACATAGACAGCCCTTTGATAACCAACTGATTTTTATATATCTAAACCAAAGAGCACACAAAATTGCACTAAATCTAGAATTAAAACACTCTATGTATGTCCCAGTTATAAAATATCCAAATGTAAACGCAGTGAAGACTATGAACTCTAATGCTCATTCAAACGCTTCCAAGACGGCTTTAATTGGGCGTGATCAAACATGGCACAATTGTTTGCACGCTGAAAGTATTTCATATTGTGCTAGATGTAGTTTAAACTATGTACTATCAAGATTAAATCAAACATTGTTTAATTGTTCTTTAAATGTCGGTAAGTAGTACGTAGTAGTTCCATCATGAACATACAGGTTTAACTGATTCTTCTTTGGAGTCGGTTAAAAAGAGTGACCTTAATGTTAATATGATATCCAATACAAATTTAGGATTCAATTGCATTCAAACCTATTGCTCTAATGAGACTTATATCATTAACTATACAAAACGTTTTATTGTGCACACCCCAACCCTTACCCCACGCAAACCTATATGAGCACTATATTAATATATACTGCTACTTTACTTATAGACTAAACTTCGCTTCAAATTTTTTGATGTGATCAGTGTTTGTTGGACAACATCTCCGACTTCTATATGTTGGTGGATTGATCGACGAACATACAAAAAAAAAAACTACTTATACAAAACGTTTAAGGACAACGACCCGTTATTTTAACCTGCAATTAACTCACATAGCTTGCAAATAAAAATATTTCGAGGCTTAGGTTTAAAAATAGTTAAAATCGTTACAAACTGTCATCGGCATAGAACAGCTTTAATTTATACAATAACGTTACGTGATTATATGTCAAACGTATTTGGCATTAATTGAATGCGTGCCGAGTAGTGCAACGATCCTTGTGCGGCCGCTGTTTGTATAGAAATGTGCATGGAATAGTTGTAAGGATGGGATATTGAAATGTGTGTGGAATAATTTAAGATGTGATGACGTATCTGGGAGTGGGCTGTGTTTTTTGTGTGGTTATATGTATGTTCTTCTGGTTGTATCCAATGACTTATTATACTTAGTAAATGCTAGAAACGATGTAACAAGTCGACCAAAACACGATACAATAATAATTTTTTGACAAATTGAAGAGCAACAAATGGTATTAAAAATGCCTAAACTCATTACGGGTTTCATTATGAACAAGGAAACATGTAGATGTAACCGCAGTTTCTCTAGCGTTTTTGGGAATAAAAGTAGTTATGTCCCGGCATCACCATATCCTACCACCAAACCAAAAACACGATGATCTGTCGCTTTATGTGACGAACAAACTTTCGCCGTTACATTATGATGTATGATTGTATGTAGTAGTATCCGTCTGGCGTTCATTTCGTTTATCAGCGAAATTCTCCGACTTTTACCCAAACAACGAACTAACGTAACCCTGTCTCTTGTCCCCAGGATCAATATGATAACTTAGCGTCGCACACTCACCGCGGCATCGAGTTCCTGGACAAGTATGGCAACTTTGTCAAGGAGCGGTGCGCTATCGAGCTCGAATATGCTGGAAAACTCAGGTAAATGTAGCTATGTAGCTTTTTACCTCAATAAATCAAAATTCATTTATTCAGAGAAAGTGTTACAATATTTCTTAATTACTACCTAACATACTGGGTGAGGGCACACCCGTGCTATGTTAGCTAGTCCCTTCCAGTGGTCTTGATTACAGTAATAGAGTGAAGATCAAGCTAACAAATAAATTAATTGTAAACCTGTCACACTAATATAGTGTTCCTAAGCGTGTTTGCTAATGACGAATCTCGGCCATTTCTATCATAAGCACGTAAATGGCTGGCGAAGCAAAATTTAGTTTAAACTGCTCAAACAGACTTATATTCTTCTGCTGCTTCTAACTCATATTATAAAAGCGAAAGTAGGTTTGTAGGTTGGTCCTTTCGTTAAGTTCCAACGGATAATTTTGCGAAATTAATCTAATGTAGGTATTCGTGAATCCAAGAATTACAATAGACATACATAGAATGTCTATTGTCAGTATATGACAGTATAGTGGATACAGACCTCTCTCTTCACGCCACTCATCTCGATCCTGTGCCGATCTCATCCAGTTCGACCCGCGATAGATACTATAACGTTAAAGTATACTATGCTAGTTACGCTATGTAACTTATGGAATATTCTCGCTACGCTTTCGAACATATGTCAGACATTCCGCGGTTTCAAACTTTTCCATATGTTTTCAGGAGGCTGGTCAAAAATTTTCAACCAAAAAAGAAAGACGAAGATGAATATCAGTGAGTATAATAATATCTTATCTTTGCATTTTATTCATAAGAAGGATCTATGCGCTTGCTATCTTCGATGTATCTGCCTAGTATAACTCTTTTATCGGATTAATTCAGAGGACACTACACTTATGTCAGTATTTATGAGGAGAGAAGGATCTATGACATTTTCTTTTAACTGATTTCAAAACATAAACAAGTTCTTCCATCATCTCTTTACTCATGAATCCAAATATATAAAACTCAAAGGTAACTGACTGACTGATATAGTGATCTATCAACGCACAGCCCAAACCACTGGACGTATTGGGCTGAAATTTGGAATGAAGGTAGATGTTATGACGTATTCATCCGCTAAGAAAGGATTTATGGAAATGCCACTTTTAAAGGGGTGAAATAGGGGATGCAAGTTTTACTTCTTAATGCGACGAGCACCCACTAGTTAGTAGATCTTATAATGTTATGATGTAGGCATCCGCTACGAAAGGATATGCCACTTTTGACGGGGGAATTATTTAGTCTAGTATATTTTTAGTAAAACAACAATGATGTTCCAGGTACTCAGTATGCAAGGCGTTCAAACAGCTCCTGCTGGAGTTGAATGACTTCGCCGGGCAGCGCGAGGTGGTCGCCGAGAACCTGCAGTCCAACGTGGTCCGCGAGCTGCACCTACTCGCCAAGGAACTCAGGGACGAGAGGAAGGTAACATATTCCATCGGCAAACAGTCTCTCTACATTGACCCACATTGGTCTACCTCTGGGTCGGCGGTAGATAATTTTGTTTCTCAATTAATTATGTCCGGATCCGATAAACTTTTTGTATGGCACAGATGTTTTTTTTTGCTTTGATTGACGTACTAGAGCCTCCCTTAATAATGTCATGCGTTAGTTACCAGTCACCAGTACTGCATATGTATTCAAGTAAAAGTGAGTTTGTTTCACTTTCACACCGCAACAGAGCATCAGGCCATCATGAATCTTAGTATGGTGATAGTATAGAATCTTGAGAGTGACATAGGCTTCTATTATCACTATAAAAGATAAAGATAAAGATAAAGAATCTTTATTGATAATGTAAAGTTGTAACATAGGTATAAGTACTAATATCATAGAATATGCTACACAAATTACAATATCTTGTCAAATTGAATTTATAACATTTAGTTTTAATAAAATTTTAGAAGTTACAATGTCAAGTTTTATTAATAACATAATGAAAATTTTTGTTATTAAAAACATGTCAAACATAATAATAGGTATGTATTCATACAATATGTCAACTTAAATAAATCTTGGTACTGTCACTTTAGCTGTATAGGGGCTATACAGCGCGAGCGGAGCCACGGGCAACCACTTGTAGTATAACATCGTCAAAAGCGTTGAAAGCGAGCGTTTTACGAGGTGCATATCCACAACACGTGCTAATGTGCGCTTTCATCGCATGCACTGAATGCAAACTGTACGCAGGTTTCGGTGAATGGTCAAAATACCTATCTGCAGATGTTTCTACTATCTATGTTTATTTCTATGAATACGAGGTGTATTGTCAGTATCGCAGTTGATTACCGCATTTTGTTACCATTGTGACAACATTATTAATCGACTTTAAAGAAGATGGAGGGTCGCAAATAGACTTACATTTATAACTAACCTGGCCTTACAGCGAGTTATTTTTATCAGTTAATACTGATAAAAATAACTCGCGACTCGAGCGTCGTGCTTTAACAATAACGCCTCCAGAAATAAGTGAGCAACCTGACAGAAACATTATGCTAATTATATGTTTTTGCAAAGTCAGTTTTTATTTTGAAAGTAATGATTAACTAATGAATTGTCTTTATTTTCCAGCAACATTTAAACGAAGGCGCGAAACAGATGGGCGTGCTCACCTCGTCGATAGGCGCGCTAGAGCGAGCGAGACGGGCATACGAGCGCGCCGCGAGAGAGAGCGAGAGAGCACTAGACACCTTCCAGAAGGCAGACGCTGACCTCAACCTCAGGTAAGTGTAAATTTATAGACAGTAAGTGTATATATGTAAGCTACATTAATGTATATAAACTACACTATCAGTCTGCCACTACCACCTACCACTACCTTGCATGTAAACTAGCATTACGTGTGTAAGCTGACAAATCGCGCATAATCTAACTAGCGAACAAAACGTCCAATTCAACTGTCGAGAGTTTTTAAGCCGCCATTAGGACCTCTGACATGGCTTACGACTCCATATGATAAAACCCCGGACGGAACCTATAATTTTGACATGTCTTCCAACCCACAGAGACGTCTAAAAAGAAAGCCCTTCATTGGTCACCTGGTACTGACTGTTTCGAAAGTTGATTTCATTGGTAATCGCAAGGGAATATACCTCTGTTAGCTGAGATGAGGACCCTACTGTTACTTTCAGTAACTATAAACAAATGCAATAGTTTAGTCGCGTTATCATATCCCCAAACCCAGACCATTGCTCATTAGTAAAGCAACATCAGGTCATCCAACCTACAAGACAAGCTTCAATAAATCATAAGCCAAAGACCTCTGACATAAACTGGCCAATTGGGCCGACGGACAATTTGCGATGTCACAGCGAATAGCTAGACTTGCTTGTTGTGAATGGAACGGTAATGGGTCAGCTGTCGTATAGTGGTGATCAAAGTTTGCGTATTTTCTTTTTTTTTCTTTTTCAAACTTCAAAGTGAATAGGTTATCAAGAAGACCTGAATTATTTTATTATACTAGTTGTATAACATGGTATTATAAGTACTCGTAATCCCGACCCTCAAGACTGAGGACTGTGACTCCCCTGCAGAATTAATTCGTTAGGGGAGTACAGTACATGTTGCATCAAAATCGGTTTACCAGTTTTTGATTTATGGTACTTTCACGCATATTAATCTGAACATGAATAGAAAGAAGTCGATTTTATATTTAAAAAACTATTTCTCATTAATAAAGTATTTTATTTATTATTTACGCTGTTCCATATCACAGTAGGGTGTCTAACTCTTTCCTATTCTAATCTTCCGTCTTTATTTACTCTGCGAATTAGACACATATGTATGTGTGTAACTACAAGTGTAGGTTCGGGAAGGAAACTGTCTACTTTTGAGTGGGAGTGTATACACCGACCGAAATGTAGGCTTGTTGACCTTTCAATAAAGGTAGATTTGCAGACGCATCAGATAAAACAAGTCATATAGGATAAGTACTGTACTTAGCTAGAGAGATTTTTTTAGAGATATTGATTCATTCATACAGTCAAAAACTAAGAATACGTGTACCTATAATAAACTTTTTTTTTTTAATCTATATTTTAAGAGGGAGTTTTGTCGAAGCCGACTATGTCACTCCCATAAAGCTTATACAATATACAATTACATCGATTTAATATACAATTACATACTATCCATAAAATTACTATATATATCTAGCAGAATCTTGGCCTCGTCCGTATAATAAACTTAGTAGTTTAGTTATGTATGGTAGGGAAGAAAAAACTTGGCAACTAAATTTTGACAATATTTACTTACCTGCTCTACTTCGTTGTCCTACTTCTATTAATTAATGTACTTATCTATACTAATATTATAAAGCTGAAGAGTTTGTTTGTTTGTTTGAACGCGCTAATCTCAGGAACTACTGGAGCGAATTGAAAAATTCTTTTTGTGTTGAATAGACCATTTATCGAGAAAGGCTTTAGGCTATATAAGATCACGCTGCAACTAATAGGAGCGAAGAATACAACAAACAACAATAGAAAATGTGGAAAAAACGGGGAAAATTATTCATCTTTGAAGGCTTCCGTTGCGTGCGTTGCGAAAACGGTTCAAGATATCAAAAAAATGTGTATGAAAGAATTATTCCTCTTGAACAGATCTAACAAAATGTCCCAAACAGTACATGTCTTATCTTTTAAGGTTAACTCACTAAACCGGTTTTATGGTAATAACTATTCCACGCGGACGAAGTCGCGCGCACCAGCTAGTATTTTATAACCAATTTCATTCTCTAATCAGGTATAAGTTAATCACAGATTTGTATGGTATCTCGCTCAAACTAGATAGCTATGCGTACTCTCTTTCAATCATTATTTTTTTTCTTAGTGAATGAAAAAAATACTCAGCGTCGTCGTAACGTCGTTAATCGTTTATAGCTAACAATATGTTATACTCTGAGAAGTAATCCAGTTTTGTCCAACATAGTTGTATAAGATAGGTCATTCATCACCCGCCTTTAGTTCACGCGCACTCGGTAAATGGAAGGAACTACAAAGGAAATAGTCTGACCTAATAGAAAGCGGTTACATAGCTACGTCGTACTGTGTGGGGGTGCTTTTCCACCAAAGATGTGCTATGCAGCTATGCTGCGAGGATGTGATAGCTAAGGTGTGAAACTATGTGACCGTTTCCACTGATACTAAGCTATGTAGCGGTGCGAGTAAGATGTGCTATGAAGATGCGCCGCCGCAAAGTAGCTGCGTGGGGAAGATGCGCAGCTCGAGCTATGCGATGTATCGATAGTAGGGAAGCGAATCTATGTTTTCTTCGTTGGAGTAAAAAGATGAACAACAATTCATCTTCCTCCATGAGTTCTTCTTCGCACATTGTGAGATATAAAATAACTTTTTGCTTCCACGATGGCATGTCTACTTTCAGCGACAAACGCGAGCTTACTGTAGGTACTCTGCTCTGCACATAGCTACATTACTCACGACTATCCATAGCACACATCCATAGCACGCATCCATAGCACACATCCATAGCACGCATCCTTCCATATAAAAACCATATCTTAGTTGAATCCGTTTCCACCAGTGCTAAGCTATGTGTACCAATGAATATGATTGGTGGATACCAAACGCATCCACAGCAACGTAGCATAGCACATCTCTGGTGAAAAAGCAACCTTAAAACCCTAAATACACACACAACCATGTCAACATTCTCTCTCTTTCCCTCAACAGTCGAGCAGAAGTGGAGAAACAGAAAGCGAACATGAAGCTGCGGAGTCAAGCGTGCGAGGACGCCAAGCACGAGTACACGGAGCAGCTGAGGAAGACCAACGAGGCGCAGCGACTGCACTACGAGCAGCGGCTGCCGCATGTGTTCAAACAGCTGCAGGTAAGAGATATATGTACTAACTAGTGGGTGCTCGCAGCTCACATTAAGAAGTAAGAAAGAAAGAAAACATTTTCAGAACACACACCAATAACAACAACAATAACATAAAAAAATCATGAAATCTGCCACAACACAGCCCCAACTCAGCATAATGCTGTTTGTGTGGAAGCAACCAGCGCTGGTCTTCCTCTTCTTTCTTACTTTCTTTCTTTCTTTATTTTTGCCTATTAATTTCCTTCAGGTAGTAGGCCTTCGCCACTGCTCTAATTAAAAAAATAAATGAAAATGAAGAATATATTGTTAAAAACCTTTTATTTTGCTTTAATAGTGGCAGAGTACAAATGATATGAAGCTTTTTTTTGTTGATATTAATATACTCCAAATAGATGATGAGTATTATTCTTGTTCACATATTTATTTGAAAGTGAAACCAATCCACAACCAAATTCATAACCGTACGCTATAACTAACGCGTCAAACATTTAACACTAGTGAATTACGATGAACGAAACAGACGAACAGATTAACGTTTTTTATACGATGAGAACGTGGTTCTTACGTAATTGTAGGTAGGTGCTTAACATTCTTGAGATATTTGCTCTGCTTCGCTTGTTTGTAGCACTTGAGATTTGAACTTTATTGCCCGAGTAACTGACGGCTGGTGGAGTGAGCGCATTCTCCACTGGCACCCCCGAGACACGACCCGCAGCAGAGGACGGCCCCGCTCCAGGTGGAGCGACGACATCGAGCAGGTGGCAGGCGCTACCTGGACACGAGCGGCACAACACCGAGCGAGCTGGCAACACGAGGAGGAGGCCTATACCCGTATTTGGGTGCCTAGTTAATCAATTATTTTTAATTATTAAAATTGTGTAAACATACTAAATACCAGGCAAATAAAGGCTTTTTTATTTTTATTTTATTTTTTATTATGATTGAATGAGTGTGAGTGGTGTTGCAGTTTTAAATTTTGGATGATTCTGGATCAATTTTTCGCCCGTTATGAGTGTAAGTGTAGCGCAATGTTTTTTGAAACGTAAAATTTCATTCTATAATTCGAAAACGTTTCTCTAGAAATAAGCTTAACTGAAAATGGGGTAAAGTACAGTTAGAAATAGAGTACTCGGAAGTAACGTTTTCATCTTGCAGTTATGTTGAATAGCACCTAACTGTAGTGTCTTCGTATTTAACATAGTTATCTTGTTATTTCTATTAGTCGGACTCGATATTTATTCAAATTTGTCTAGGTACATAACGATATCAGTGAAGAATAAGAAGATACATATGAAACAGAAACATATGAATGAAATGGTATTATTATGTTTGTTTATCAAATGCATCAAAATTCAAACATTACTTTTGCTGTCGTTCATGTCTACGATTACTTCTTCTTCTTATCGAATGAGAGTGGCCAACTCTGGTGTCGAAAGTTTTTCAAACCGCCCTAAGGGCCTCTGACATGGCTTTACGACTGCCGTACTAGACTTACAGCCGGAACCTACAATTCAACATGTCATACGACCCACGGAATCGCCCAAAATGGAATGCCACTTCATTATATGATTACTACTTAGTACCTAATACGTGGGTCGGATAACACGTTTAATTGTAGGTTCCGGCTTTTAGGCTAGTACGGCAGTCGTTAAGCCATATCAGAGGCCCTTAGGCCGGTTTGAAAACTCTGGTGTCGAGAGTTTTCAAACCGGCCTAAGGGCCTCTGATATGGCTGTTGAGTTGGCCACTCATTCGATAAGAAGAAGTACTAATTATACAATGTGAACTTGTATGCGATCTATAAAAGCTGTATAGCATCTAAGAATGCTTCTAATTTCGAATGCACTTTGGCCGCTCGCCAGTTGGGTCAAATTGGAGCTTGTTTTTAAAATAGCACCCATTATAGTGGATTCCGTGGGCTATTGGTTATTTCATGACTGAGTTGGTGGGGAATTGGTGAAGATTTTACATGAAAATTAAATCAGAAAAAAATATAGTAAGTAAAAAATAATCGGCAATGTACCTTATAAATTATAAAAAAAAACTTGCATATAAGTAAAACTTAAGTATATGATATTTAACTTTGCTTTTTACTATTGTACATAAAATTATGAGAGAAATTGCAATAATTTGCTGTCAATCTTTTTTATATTATTGTACACTACGTATTTTATAAAGTCTTTCTATTCTGGTACTTTACTGAGATCACTCTTTGCGATAAGGCCGCCACTTGTGATACCAGTCTAAGTTTGTTTTGATTACGACATAGTCTGAAATGCTCGCACAAGCGCCACTTGTATTAAAATCTCAAATAAATGCATTTATGTATGTGATTTTTAGTTCACTAAAATGTGCCGGAATTCGTTACGTCTTAAGTATAAAGCAAAGTAAATCAGTTCCGCTGCAATATCGCCCGCAAATATGAATGACTTTTGCCCTATAAGCTTTGCTTCACCCCTATACAGAATCTAAAGTCAAGCATATACCTACATCCATATGACACAAGTAATGTACCTTACTATTCAATACAACCCCAGCGCACCGAGGTGTGAATTTTTAATATACAAACATTAATTCAACTTACCGAGAAATGACACTAAAATATCTTCACAAATTTTGTAAAAATTTCACCCTTTCTAGCTTTGAAATTAAGTTTATATTTCAATAAGTGGTTTTGTGCTTTAGTAAGAGTGTTTTTTTTTGTAAGGGTGTGAAGTTAAAGGGTCCCAGATGAAGGGTCTGTGTTCCCTCGAGTACTTGACATTAGGATTTGCATTTCTTTGATAACATACTACTGTACTGAGTGTGTCTATAGATATACGTATTTTGTATGTATTGCAGTTTTAGACCCACATAAGCAACGAATGTAGAACTCATTTAATAAATACAAACTGATCAAAAATTGCCTAAATGTTTATATGAGTCGTAGTGCAAGCGGACCTCACAATAGTATAGTTCGTAAAATATAATTAAAAATAACTCCCTGAAAGACTTTACACGTAAAGTAATAAAAATGAACCCAGCAAAAGTTTATTCATTCAATGAGTGCGGTGTGATATGCATATCTGATTCCAAAATAATCCCAGCAAATGTTTAAAACTGTATCAAAGTTTTGTTTAGCTTGCATAGTCATTTTGTAGTAATTAATCGAAGGAAGAAAATGAAAATGAAAAAAAAATGAAAATGTATTTATTAACGAAATAGGTTTACATGTTAAAGACATATCTATCGATTGCTTCACTAGGCTAGAAGCCTGTACCGAATACCTAGTAAATTTGTTATACATACAATTTAATCTGTTGCCATCACATAGAAAGTGAACAATATAGAAAGAAATTAAACGTTACTCTAAAACCTATACCTATCCAGCCTTAAAGTAATATACCTCATAAGGATATAAGACTCCAGGCCCGTAGTTTATTTTTAGCGACTAAAAGAAACTTGCCCGACCACTCGTCTCCGCACGACGTATAAGGCTCGCCATTAAGTCTACATCCTACTGGATAAGATGAAGCTAAAAGTTTGTTGAACGTTGCAGAGCTGTAGTTTGTTCATGTGTTGGGATAAGTGTGGGCAAACTGTTAATGGATAAGTTGCTTTGATTTATATATAGAGGAAGGTATTATTGTAAATAGCCGTAGCTAGTATATATGTATCATGGCATGTTTGTGTTATGTTCACGTTCAAACGGTCGTACGGATAAAAGTAAAACCATTTAAGAACGGGTAACTCTGGTGTTGAGAGTTTTCAAACCGCTCGAAGAATCTCTGATTTGGTTTTCGACTGCATTATCATTATACTAACTATCTAACGTGTTACACACGATCACCCATCTAAGAATTGTCCGCGACGGCAGGTATAATTAAATAAATTTATTAATTGATATAATAGTAACCTCTAACAGATACTGTAGTACACTGAGCATTGTTTCCTCTAAATTAATAATGTCTGTACCCGTTACTATGTTGTTCTACTAAAAAACTAAACATTTATAGAGATCAATATGTTACGGTTTTCGCGGTTCCAGAACGCACGTTCTGATGATGGGTGCCATTACAACCGAAACGCGTAAACAACATACATACGCGTATTACACGTGCGTGAAAACAGTTTAGTTACATATTGATAAAATGTCTCACGAAAGTTTTAAATATTTTTTTTTATTTAGTTTTTTTTTTCCAATTTTCAGGACCTGGACGAGAAACGAATAAAGAACATAAAGAACTTCATGGTGAGCTCCGTGGACGTGGAGAGGAAGGTGTTCCCCATCATCATGCAGTGCCTGGACGGGATGGAGCTCGCCGCCAGTAGTATCAACGAGAAGGAAGTGAGTAGATTTGATAATTGTTTAAAAAACTTTTAGTAAAAGTTAACGACGTAGGGATACGAATTGCCAGGTTGAAGTGGAAAGCGCACTTGTCGCGTAAGGAAGTCTCTAGTCTAGATGGACCCGAGCAGTCACTGAGTGGTATCCAAGAAGCAGTATCCGACCCAGATACAGACTAAGTAAAAAACTTTCATTATGATACAAAGAATTTCATGTCTCTGAAAAAATCTTCAAAGCTGTGTAAAAAACTTCATGATAAAAGAAAATCAATTACATTAAAAGCAGTCCAATGAAACTATGAGACGAGACAATCCGCCAAAAAGTGGGCCAAATGCATTTAAAATCTATCTGGTTTGAAAACAACTTTATACGTAACAATTATAAGATATCAATAAGTAACGAGATAAAATTCAAGATGTAATCCAAATACTCGACTTTTCCTTTTACTCGATTAATGTCGTAACGATTTACATTATCATAATCAAATAATCGCTCGTTCAAAATGCAGACGACATTCGTAGAAAACATAGACAATGTAGCTGAGGGGCTGCTACATAATTGTCTAGCTTCTATGTACGAGTACATACATTATACATATCTTATTCTATCTGTATTGAACTCTTGTAAGAAAACTGCGCTACATCTAATCGGGTGGCTGGGATAGAGATCTGAAAATGTATAGGTGCTGCCACCAGTCGTGTGCTGATAGTATTGCACACGACACTGAGCACTCAACACAGAAAACAGAAGTACGCGTCACATGTCATGAAAGAGTAAGGACCAATAAGCATCCGGCTGAGAAAAAAATCATTATTTATAATATATATATTGCAAGGCTTGCATTATTTGGTTGCCTATTTATTATCCATGCTAAATAGACAGTAAAATTGTGAAAATAATCCATACTAGATGCATCTAACGCTATTAGCCGCATAAGTCAAGGATAAAAAATATGAGCCCATATGTGAATTCAAGGCCTAATCTATATTCTTATCAATCGTCAAATTTATTATCATCAAAATCGCGAAGAATACAATCACACACTTACGCCTTAATAATATTGATCTGATGTGTGTCGGAATTTATTCCCCAAAATGGTACGTCTTGTTGGTAAGATATCGTTGTTAGAAAGAGAAATTACTTTAGTAGATATGCAAATTAATGTAAGATTAAAAAGACAGGTGTTGGTGGGTTTGTAAGAATTTCATAGTTCCGTTAGAACGAGTTTTTTTGTGTGTTAGTATTCAATGGATTTGTGTAAATGTATTGTCATGATGAATTTACGAATATCGGCGATGTGAATTGCAAGACTGATTTTAACTGTTTAGTTCTTTTCGTTTGTCCGTTTAGCCAAAATAATTATAATATATTTAAATACATGCTAATAGGTAAACCCTCCCCCTCCTTGCGTCGTTCCTCATTACTGGGGGTCGTGACTTCCTCGCAGAATTTACTTATTGGGGAAGTTTCCTTGGGCAAGTACATCGTGTTGTAAAAACATAATAAGCATAAAGTATAGGTAATTAAAATATTACGCTTGTAATTGTTTAAATAAACGAATATGTAAGTATAGTACACGGCGTTGTAAATGATTTCCTTGATTCCAGTAACATACAACATTTTTAATCATTTTATTAACTAATCTTTTTTTTCGGTCATTTTCAACGCTCTGCTGTAATGGGTACTAGATAACGGATATAATACTATTACAAAGTACATATTCATTTTTGAAGTGTCAGTTAAATGATCATATTAATATGCCTGATAAAATGATACACATTTATATTCAATAATTTTCTTAACACCAAACCTTTCAATGTACATACCTACATTCTTTTGATCATCAACTTTTATCGCCCGTTCAGAATACATAAACAGTATACGAATGATAAAATTAAACTGAAAAGCTCGAGGAACATAATATTTTTATTGCTGGCAATAAATATGAAAGAAAAGTTGCCAGACTTGTTATTCCGTAGACCTACATAATAGCCTACTTGCCAGTTTTAATAATTTTAATTGAACACGCGAGGGGAAAATTATTATAAGAGCTTTATTAATTAATTTATTATTTATTTAATTACCCATACATGGTAAATTTTAGTAACTAAATAATAATTAAACAATAACATAGACTTTATTTGTATATTTGATAATTCATTAGTTTAATACCATCATACCTTTGTATAAAAATGAAAGTGTATTTGGTTATTCGTCACACCTTTTATCAGAGCGACGTATATTAGTAATTTTGGGTTTAGTTTAGTAGTATAAAGTCCTGAGAGTATTTAAAACATAGACTATTTTAATTCCCAAAAACACGAACGAGGCCTCGGACATCCTCTAGTAAAACAATAACAGTAAGGAAATCCGTATGCGAGTGTCATACTCTGTTGTCAATAAACTTCAAACTGCCCTTCTCTGATGCAATCATTAATAATAAATAAATAATAAATATTCCGGGATATTGCACACAGCGCCATCTAGCCCCGCACTAAGCAAACGCTTGTGTCGTGGGTACTAGATAACGGATATAATACTTATATACTTTTCTTTTGTAAATACATACTTATTATACATACAAACGACCAGACTCAACACAAGTAATTATAAATTTTTAAAGTACATAAATACTTGTGTCATGCGGGAATCGAACCCGCGACCACTAGATTAGAAGGCAGAGCCACTACCAACTAAGCTTACAGGCCAGTCTATTCATTATCATCATCATCATGTCAGCCCGTGTTCACCCACTGCTGAGTATAGGCCTCCTCTCCAACGTGCCACATAGTACGGTCTCCAACCTGTCTGATCCATCTATATATATCCATCCATACCATCTGGTTTAGAAATGTCTTCCGACCATCGGGCTGGTGGTCTGCCTCTGGGTCGGATATTGCTTCTTGGATACAAATATTATTCAAAACTGATAATAGAAACATTTCAAACGTCCTGCCACTAACAATATATCGCGGACACTAAATTATTAATTTATGTAAATCTATGTATACGTTTTCGAAGATTCATTCATTTATTACGATGACTTTAACAACACGTTCAGATTATACAAAAGCATTGAATTGAATGAAAGTGACCTCTTAGAGAGTTTCTTTTACGAATTGAACTTGCTTCTTGTCTTTAGTTTAGAGTTTTCAATGAAGTTTCTTATTTACAATATTATTATGAGTATAGCGAACATATATGTAAGAATATTGCCGTTTTACTGAAAAAAAAAACAAGAGTTTTAGATTTCTCTCTCACTTATAAGATTAAAATAAATACATGGATACAAACATTTGGTCAATTTCCTTAAGTAGTACATGATTATGCAATTTTGTCTAATTGCAGTTCCTGCAGTTTGTGTATTTATTTCGGCTTTTATTGTATTTGATAAATTCTATACTGCGATTAAAAACGTTTTTAACTTTAATGTGGTATTACATTTTTTAGATTCTATGTTTGAGATGACTCTCTTTCTCTCTCTCACTCTCTTGAGTCGTATTTCCTCATGACTGAGGGTCGTGACTCCCCCGCAGAGTTAATTCGTTAGGGGAGTTCTCTTGGGCAGATACATCGTGGTGGCGTCCAGGTCCTCATGCCACATGTCCTCGGATATTGTGGTCTTCAAACATGTCGATTCCCTGACGATGTTTTCCTTCACCGTTAAGCCAGAGCAAATCCACACATAACTTAAAAATACAAGTCATTGGTGCAGGGCCGGATTGGAACCAGGGTGCGTCTAGACGAAAAGCAGACACTGAAGCAGACACGGGAACCGCTGAGCCACACTCGCTTAAAATGTTAACTACGTTTTAATTATGTTTTTAAGTATAGGTAGCTCTATTTTGGTATAACAGTCTGCCATCGATTACTATCATAACGTATACCATATTTTATTATATTTATATTTATATGTGTGTCTTATACTGTTCTACTACTATTTATCGGCGGCTATCTGTTTGATTGATTTATTAACGATCTAACATTAATATGAGGTCACAATACGTTTAATTGGGAGTTTGATTTTATTATTTAGCGTTGAATTGATTGGATGGGTCAAGTTAACAGTAAAGAGATGGAAGCTGATTAGTAAATGGTGTTTTTTTCTCAAAGCAACCATTCTAAACCTTTATAGTATAGATTCGCATTTTATAAATATGGCATTCCTACTACTTCAAATTACTTACTTAGATGAGTTTTACACTTATGATTAAGAATTTTAATTAGTTTAAAACATGTTATCATAAAAGTAGATGTTTGAGCTGGTTGATTCTTAAATTACTGTTTCGGTTTTTCATTTAATAAAATACCTAATCCAATTAAGAACCTCCACATTTTGACTTAGCTGGAATAGAAGTAAAGTAGACATTTTTATTAATGTCAAAATCAATAAGTCAAAAACATTATATTTGCTTGGACCAATTCCTAACTTAATGACTTTCAATAGTTAAAAATATATATTCATTATTATTTATTAATAGAAACTGTTTGAGTAACATGTATCTTTAATTCAATTCCAGGACACAAAGCTAGTGATAGACAGGTATAAGTCCGGCTTCGTGCCGCCCGAGGACTTCCAGTTCGAGGCGGCGTCCGGGGGAGACGCCACCGACGCGCCGAGCAAGCACCCCTACAACCACCTCACGGCGGCCAGGGGCACTGTCTCCGGCAAGCGGGACAAGAAGCGCATTGGTCTGCTGGCCATATTCAGCTCGAATAAGGTGAGTTACATTCTAGAAGATACAAGAATGTAGAAACACTTGGGAGCAGTGCTAGGGGGAGACACCACCGAAGATTCTAAAAGGTACTAGGACGTTCTAGAAGGTACTGGGACATTCTAGACGGTACTGGGACATTCTAGAAGATAAAAGAATGTTCTAGAAGATGAAAGAATATCCTAGGAGATGCTAGAATGAAGAACCACTTAGAAGCAGCATTAGGGGAATACATCTAGGTAATAGAATATTTCAGAAGAATAAAACGGAAGCAGCTATGTGGAAATCATTGTTACACCGGTAAAATATTATCTAGTTTCTTGTATGATCTACATTCTACATCAATGATTTCTGGTTATATATATATTTTACATTAAATGTCTTAGACTTACTTGTACAACGAGTCTATCTAGCCATTTGTTTCTGGGTTATATTTTCGATAAATGGGCTTTATGCCATATGATTAGTAACAATTACGTTCGAGAAGTGATTCATATACATTAGGCATGAATAGGAAGTTGAAACTTAGGTCAGCTTTTCTCAATACTCTAGTAAAACATATCATCTACTCGACTCAATAACTACGAGTAGAATTAGGCCAAGGTCTGAGAGAGCGGTCGCGAATCGATGCCAAAGTACGTTGCCTTGACGATAACAACACTTATTGACAAATCGCTTTTATATACAAACGTTCTGTAACCAAAGTAAATAGAGCAGATGTTTTTTTGTATGAAACCCGTGCCAAGCCGGGCCGGGTCGCTAGTCGAGAGTAATATGCTTTAGTCATGCTCTGTTTTGAATTAATTTGTTATTTGTCGTATACTGTGTCAAGGGTGCTTGGTTCCATTTCGAATTTTAACCGACTTTTTCTTATTTGAAATTGTCATAATTGAAGACTATTATAATAATAACTCAACTGAAATGTTAGACATATTTATTTGTTTTTGAATGTGGATGCTTACATTTGTCAAATCGGATGGTGCAATAATTTTAGTCTAGGTAGGGTTCTTCTAAGCAAGCGTGCTATATCTGAGACTTAACGGGGGTTAATATTATATTAGGCGGGTTGTAGTCAAACGTAAGAATCTTAAAAACTACTTGTCACTAATAAACGGCAATCGTTAAGCCATACCAGAGGTCTCTAGAGCTGTTTGAAAACTTTTTGGGATGCCAAGGCTTAACTGTAAGTAATGGAAATTACTCGTCATCTACTAAATTTGGATACCAGTAAGAAGGTAAAAATATAATTCTTCAATATTATTAAGTAACTAAGTATCTGTCAAAAAATCAAAACCTATTCACACAAAAATGTTGAATAGAACAGAAACATGTATCCAAATAGGAATCCTGTTTTTTATAGTATCACCTATGGCTTAGTAAATATAATCTGATTGACCTCCAAGGCTATAAAATTAGTGTTTATTTTCTATGATGTCATTTTACACAAGTTTTGTGGAAGATATTTTTGGCAGATTCCGACATGTTACTTACTAGTTTTAAATTTTTAGGTATTATGCTTAAATTTTTTTGCAGGTTCTGCTTTTGACAATTTATTCAGTGAATCTTATTTACTTATTGTATGTTTTGATAAATATCTTTGTTTCTTTGCAAGGAAAAAGTGTAAACGAAACGTAGTTTATATTTAAATGTATTTTCTAAGTTTTTGCTGTCCGTAAATTATTGTTTTGGCTACATTATTTCAAGAAATTAGAATAATTATAGAAAAATTAGATAAAGTATTTATAAACGTAGGTATATGCGACTCAAATAATATTGACCACATACATATTACTGTACTAAAGTTACAGTACATATTTTTTACGTAAGTTCTAGCCAGTTGTTATAAAGTTAAATTTACATACATTTTTTTTTTTATTATGTAGTTTTTGTAAGTTATTTGAATCGCATTCAGAAATTTGGTGAATGGGCCTGATTGCTTACTTTACATTACATATTTATACCTATTCCAATGTTACAATATAATTTTATTATTCTACAGGGTTTCTGGTAACATACAAATTGTGAAGTTCTCGTATGTTACATTTTCATGAATTCCGATACTCTGTAAATGGTTTGAAATTTGATGTAAGAGTAACATTTTCCAATCTTGGTATTAATACTATAACAAAACTAAGTTTTTTTTTTCTTTCGAAGTTAGATTTGCCTGTAAATTACGAGCAACCCTGTATGAGCATGGTGAATGGGAATTATTTACGTTATCCATACACGGAAACGTAATTTACTTATTTTATCATTTAAATACAATATTTTGCTATATTTCCTACGTTATTTGAACAGACGGTGCCTGGTCTTGGCAGTTAGAGTTAACACATACGAGTATTTGTTGTGTGATTCAGTTTTATTTTATTTACTCAAGCTGTATGATTATTTGTAAAATTTCAAGGTGATTATCACTATAAAAGCCTTAATTGGTTTATGCCGGCGCTATTTTTCTTACGCAGAGAGAGCGATATCTATTTGTCTGTTGCAATGTACATTACATATAAAGAAGACTATCGGCAATATTAAAACCCAGTTCATTAAAGATGAGTTAAATGGCGGCCAATCATTCCATTTTTTTCGCACAAATAGAGAAACTTTATTATGCAAAAAGGATGGAATGATTTTGGTCGCCATGTATAGAACTCTTCTTTAATGTTCGATATAATTTTTCTATCGGGTTTAGCTTAAATTCTTAAGTGAATTCTAAATTTGACTTTATCTTGAGTTAATAAAAAGTATAAAAAAACTAAACCGAGACCAAGCACCGTATATTTTATCTATTTATTTTATGTATGTTGGAGGTGTACTAATTTGTTTTTTATTATATTCCAAATATGTCCCCTTCGATCCCCACCTAACAATTGGGTACACATTCATATAAAATTGGCTGTCGATGACAACGTGCGAAAAAAAAGTAAGTTTTTAACCCGTGGTGGGGGTAAATATACATATATGTATGCATGGTTTAGTATAGACTTACACAATAACTGTTTTACTTATAAAAATTGGTCAGTGATCAAACAGTTGCAGTTGAGAAGAGTTTAATTTTTCCCTCCATTAAAATTTTAACAACGGTTTGATTATTCAATAATCGTTTATTCACAAAGTTAAGTTTTAAAGTTACTATAACATTTAAGTAAAACAGTAAACCTTATTTCTATGAGAACTCGGATATTGGCGCGAGTCTCTGTGTAGAAAGGTTTGACGTTTTGCTCAATTTTATCTGCGCATTTCAAATCCGCGTCTAATCCGAGAGTTCATAAACATTTGCTACTATTGACACAAATATGAATTTGTTTATCGAACAAATAGCACTAATTGTTATGAAATTTAATAACTACTTACACTTTTATTATCACGTCACTATTAATTCATTAATTGTAACTACACAATCCTTTTTTATTCTTGTTTTCCCCACATTATTTCGTTAGCAGACACTTTTTAAAAAAAACTATGAAGACCATTACGACTGTAAAATATATATGTACACTGATATTATATATTTAAATATATATTACATTATTTACTGGTAACTAAAGTACTACCTTTTTAATGATGCCTTAACTAACAACCCTGGTTCGAATCCGGCCCTACACCAATGACTTGTATTTTCAAGTTATGTGTGGATTTGTACTCGCTTAGCGGCGAAGGATAACATCGTGAGGAAACCGACATGTTTGAGGACCACAATGGACCTGGGCGCCCACCACAATGTATTTGCACAAGAGAATTCCCCTAACGAAATAATTCTGCGGGAGGGGAGTCACGACCCTCAGTCATGAGGAAATACGACTCAAGAGAGTGAACGAACAACATTTCGATCATATTTTAATTGCCCCCAAAAGTAAGACCTTGTTGCTTTTGTTACCAGTAAAATACATCTAATATATGTGGAGTACCTATCATTTACATCTTTTAAAAAGCTATTCATCCTTCCCATTTAGACAAGTGGCAAATTTCGGTAAGCGATAACCTATAAGATATTTTGTTATTGAAATATACCTATAACGCGCCCACCAATGCGGTGGGTTGACGACATTAGAAAACCCGCACGGAGCACCTGGATTCAATCTGCGCAGGACCGGGACGAGTGGCGTACAAGAACAGAGGCCTATGCTCAGCAGTGGGCGATTACAG
This sequence comes from Macaria liturata, assembly GCA_964023185.1. Classification (NCBI taxonomy): domain Eukaryota; kingdom Metazoa; phylum Arthropoda; class Insecta; order Lepidoptera; family Geometridae; genus Macaria; species Macaria liturata. The sequence goes on along the minus strand of OZ026807.1, from coordinate 688,667 downwards.
GCTGATGATGATAATGATGATTTTCATACACTAGTCTTACTATTTTATTGGTATACGTTAGTACGCTTACTAAAATTTGCCACTTGTCTAGAGGACTTGTGTAAATGGAATACCGCCTATCACTCTTTAAAAACTTTATTTTATCCATTCCTTAACCGTATCTGTTTGCTTCTGGTCTCGTCGTCTCGCTTGCCGCAGAAGATAGTCGAGGCGTGCAACTCTATCAAGGTCAGTGTGCTGGCGGCTGTGGTACACTCGCTGGCATGGATATGGCACGTCGGGTTATATTATTGTAATACAAATACTTACTTTTTTTTATTTGCCTAAAAAACTTAGTCACAAAATCTTTCGAATCCTCTGACCTCGTGGTAGCCGTTAAGCTGTTACGAGGCCAGACTCAAATTGTAGTCTCGTTTGGGAGCAGTTTTTTTTTTTTTAGTAAAGTTACAAAAATATTGCAAGCGTGTCACATCTTAGACTATAGTGGTGCTTAACATCAAGCAGGCTGTAGTCAAACGTAAGCCTATTCCGTGTTAAAAAAAAAGCTTTAAAAAGGCAGACATCTTCGTCGTTGTAGGGTTACATCTACATAAGATGGCATTTATGTAAATATGTATTGTAATGTGCATATGCATTTACACAACTGTATTTACAGCTAATATTGAAGTATGTTGTTCACGAAACATACTAAGATGTAAGCCTAAATACTAGATTAAGTAAAACACAAAAATCCCAAGAAAGTAGAACACTGTTCTATAAATTCTAGCTTTTTAAGAAAAGTTCTATGAAATATTTGAAAAGGTTCGCAGCTAGCTGGTTTTCTTAGACTTCTTATAGTACCTAAACCCTTCAATTATGGACATTGAAGATTGTGTTTTATATTCCTCTTTCGGCTTAGTACACAACTCAAATATTAAACTACAATAAGCCTTGATTTCAGAAAAAGTATGGTCAGAAATAACTCGACGTGCCTTTTTCCTTGCCATGTAGTGTACGGGGTGTTTCTGTAAATATATTGAGTCACTTAGCAGGTGTTTATAGGTTTTTGGATCACGTTTCGCTCTACTACTACTGTATACATTATACAGAGTTAATGATTATAATCATATATAGGTAATTAGTTTTTTAATTACGATAGAAAACTAAATTAATATTTAAAAATACTCACAATAGAGACATGAAGTTAGTTCCTTTCTTAGTTGATATTTTTAAGACTTGATTATAGAAATCTTGCGAATATCGCTTCGACGATACCTAATTTTTTTTTTAAAGACTAGACTATATTCAAGTGCCTAGAATATAAAGTAATTATGTATTTTAAACTTACCATAGTAGATAGTTAGATAGCAATTTATGTAAGCAAAAGAATCCATGAATCGTAAAGTTTTTGTTGCTATATTTTTGCCAAATACCATTGTATATAGTAGATATAGTATAGGTAGAGTACAAACTACGGTAAACGTGATTTGAATGAAAACTAGTACTCATAACAAACATATTCCGTACTAAGCAAAACAATGGAATTTCATAATGAATTCATATATGTAGGTATGACTCATTGATTGTGTTATGGAATCTTCCAAATAGTGAATAATAGCTGAATTGTTGCCTGATGCCTTGTTAACACGCTTGGCAAACAGACGACAAACAGAAAACTCTACCAACAAAAGTGAAAGAAAGAATCCTTTTTTAATGGACTGTGAGGTGTTACATAATAGTATGGCTTCAATAGTAGATTATATGCTAGTACAGGGTCTAACCTTACTTTATACTGTATTTCATCTAAATTGGTTCAGCTATTTGGGCGTGAAGAAGAGACAAAGATACACACTAACTTTTGCATTTATAATATAACTGGGGTAGTGAGAAGTGAAGTGGAATACAATCAACAAATTTTAAAACAATGAGATTAATACTAAATACAAAATACTTAGAATTAGAATATTTAGATAAATTTTACAAAAAAAAAAAAGAATTTTACCCAAAAAAATATATTCATAAGTGACTCTAAACGTACAGAAACACCCTAAACACTGTCTATGGTTTGGCTTGGCTTCCTAACCCCTTGCTTTGCACGGCCTATAGCATGGTTGACGCGCACACCAAGGCGTTTTGTGTGTCTTTACTTTTTTTTTGTCTTTTGGTGTATTACTTTTTTATTTATACAGTGCGTTTCGTTCAGAAGATTCAAGGATGGATGAACAAAATATTTCTGTTGTTGAGATACTTTTGATTTAGTGGTAGAAATGTATGAATTTTTTTCAAAAGATTTATTTACACTGATATTCGGATTGGGAATCTTCTTTTGTGAAACGTACGATGTTGAGATTGTTTTATTTGTGTTTTCAGAAAGTGTTTATTCAAACAAATCTTATGTTTGAATAATGGTTGGCGCTAAATTGTAAATACATTAATGAAAAAAGATTAAATTTTTTTTAATATGTAGAAAAATGTACATATATGAAGTGGCGACTCTAGATACCAAACTAGGCGTTAGCCTGTATCTTGGTACCTAGTCCTTCCCAGTAGAAACATTATTTGTGTACATGGTACATAATTTTTTATCACCATTTCTTTTTTTTGTAAAAATCAAATTAAAAATAAATGTATCATTATAAATAAACCTAGGCATTAGAAACCCTTGCTAGATTAGGCAGGTTGTATTCTGAAAATGTATTAGATATTGCCTTCAGTAATTTAGATTACAACTGTTTCGTGAGAAAATTGTCATGCATGTTAAGATTTCATTAATTTCAATCATGATTAAAAAATAATCAGATTTTCGTTTGAATCACATTTGATCAGTCTTTGGAAGACTAGTTTTGGCTAAGATCAAAAAGAGTAATGTTAATTTTTTTGAGTGACGGTGTTGGTGGTAGTGTAAGAGTGAGTTTTTGCACAAAATATACGTATATTCATATTCAATATTAATGTGATATTTGACTTATCTTCCAGAACAACATGTCGTTGGACGGGAAGGAGGACTATTCAGACCTGCCGCCGAATCAGAAGAAGAAGAAGTTGCAAGCGAAAGTGCTGGAGTTAAGTAAACAGGTCAGTATTGTTTTTAGTAACTTTTTAATAGAATTCCAAATGAATGGAGTTTATTTAATTTGAAGGTTTTTTATCGTTACTTATGTATGTTTTGTTAACAAAATCTTTAAAATTATTTTGTTTTGGAAATTCTTAAATAAATAGCGATCAGATTCTATTTATTTCAGGTGTTGTGTGATTTTTTAGTGCTAAGAATTTTAGACCATTGAAAAATAAAAGGTTTAAAAGTTTGTATGTCTGTCTGTCTGTACCATAGCTCTAAAGCCATGAATTATGTTTTATTGCTTCAACAACATCATCATCATTCACAGCCTATCTTATTGCTGAGTAAAGACCTCTTTGAGCATGTCCCACCAGCGTCGTTCTTGTCCAGATCTTCACAAAACACCCTAAGTAATGCTTAACTTGTTGATTATGATTTATTTCTTAAATTAATGCTTCTGTGTAATATGTCTCCCACTAGCATGTTCTTGTTCAAATCTCGTCCATAAAGGACCATAAGTAATGCATGATTTGTTGATTATGATTTATTTATTTCCTAAATTAATGCTTCTGTGGTGTGTCTTTCAGGTGGCTCAGGAGCAGGCCGCGATGGAGGGCCTCATGAAGATGAAGGGAGTGTACGAGAGCAGTCCCGCGCTGGGAGACCCTATGACTGTCGAAGGTACTGTTAAATATTGTTTTAGAATTAATAATAACGCCGTTTAATGGTCGTAAAAGAAGAACCACATGGCTAAAGAATCTCAGGACGTGGTTAAAGCTGAGCACCAGATTCGGTGCGTATACAATATACATAGATGATGAAATAAACTCACAAATTCTCCTTCCAATGTTGCAGGTCAACTAAACGAATGCTGCGACAAGCTGAAGAAGCTGCGCGCGCAACTTAACAAGTACGAGGAACTACTGTCGGAGGCGAGCAGTAGTGTGAGCGCACCCACCAGCACCACGCTGCACCCCAGCAGGAGCAACGGGGCGCCGCCGCCTGCTACTAGGTAACACGCTTGACCACTACACTGTGTGTGCAACTCAACCGGGACAGGGAACTACTGTCGGAGGCGAGCAGTAGTGTGAGCGCACCCACCACCACCACGCTGCACCCCAGCAGCAGCAACGGGGCGCCGCCGCCTGCTACTAGGTAACACGCTTGACCACTAGACTCTAGTCGTTTCATGATAAAAAGAATAGTCAAAATAGGCTCATAATTGGCGGAATAATCTAGCAACATATCAGTTAAATTGAAAACAATCAGCGATTTTAAAATCTCTGATTTAAAAAAATGTAGTAGACAAACGCTACCCAGATGGCGTTGGCAGTCTATCGTCGAGAGAATAGACCGATATAAAATTATATTAAAAATGTTCACTCATCTAAAAAACTAAAATTGTTGATATTTTAATTGTTAGAATATTACAAAACAGTTTGATGTATATTGCCCTTGGCAAAAAGCTCATCATATATGGCGCCATATCTTAGCTACAGAAGTTACTAAAATAATCTATCTGCTGGAAAATCTCTCATTTTGAAGTCGGTTAAAAAATCAAACCAAATATTTCTACGTCCGAGCACCTTTAAAACTTTGTTAATATATTTCGTTAATTTACTAACATATACCATTCTCTACATTCCAGCATCGGTTCCAACAACAGCGAGTCCCTGTCCCGCTCCGCCTCGGAGTCGTCAGTCAGCACCGGCACCGGCACCAACGTCCAGACCACGCGCGCGGCTGGCGGCTCTCCTGAGTCTGGCCTCGGGGGGGAGCTGGCCGCGGCACACCATGAACACACCAACGGAGATGGAGGGGATGAAAACGAACAAGAACACGACTCGGAGTTTGATAATTTCTACTATTGTGAGCCCGATCTGCAGCCCGTGGGGTATTGCAAGGCGTTGTACGCTTTTGAAGGTAAGGAACTGTGTATTTGTGAAAAATCTAGTGATTCTTAACAATCGTCCATGCTGTGAATAACAACGTCCAATCTGTGAATCACATAGTTCAGTCTGTGAATCGCATAGTTCACTCCTTGAATAACATCGCCCAGTTCTTCATACATACTGTGGTTAGAACTAGTTTGTCTTCACTCCATGAACATACCAACGGAGACGAAGGGGATGAGAATGAACAAGAACACGACTCGGAGTTCGACAACTTCTACTATAGCAAGCCCGATCGATTTGTATTTGATCTGCAGCCTATAGGGTATTGCTAGGCGTTGTACGCTTTTAATGGTAAGGAACTGTGTTTTTGTGAAAAATGGCTTCGTCCAGTCATTCAATCATATCGTCCAAAAAGTTTGTAATTTACTCTTGTACATGCATGCTCTGCCTTCGGCCATAGTTTCTACTGCGCTTGTGCCAGGGAAACTAGTAGTCAAATGCCTGCAAAAAATGTCAATAAGTATTTTTTTTTAAAGAAATGTTTTTAGAGAAAGAGCGGATGTTGGATGGGAGGATGATGTTGATGAGGAAAGACCAAATTGTATTTTAATATATATATTTTTTTACAATCCAGGTATAGGCAGCGGCTCCACAATGCGCATGGAGTGCGGCGAGCGCCTCCTCGTGCTGGAGACAGACGCGGGTGACGGCTGGACGCGCGTGCGGCGGCACCACACCAGGGAGGAGGGGTTCGTGCCCACCACGTACATCGCCACCACGCTCTACGCCGACAACTGAACCAGGTGTGTGTGTGTTACTCAATCACACAGGCCAGTCTGTGAATAACATTGTTCAGTCTGTGAATCACATCGTCCAGTCTGTGAATCGCGTCGTCCAGTCTGTGAATCATATAGTCCAGTCTGTGAATAATATTGTCCAGTCAGTGAATAACATCGTCCAGTCAGTGAAACAAAATCTAAATAGAAAATCTGTCCGGCAAAGCTTATTTAAAGGTAAAACTAATTTTATTCAACAACAAAATAATTACTTATTGATTAAAAAGAAATGTGTATGTTTATAACATGTTTAATGTATGTTATGTTAGTGATTGGAATAACTTTGGCTTCCGAAGGAATTATCAGTTATTTTTCCATTAAATATACAGACTCACACAGTGAGTTGTTGAAATTTTGAGATACACCAATCACAGCTCGACTGGTTACTAAATTAATCGATATTCATTCTATACACCAATTTATTGTAAGTTTGTTCCAATTCTAATGTTACTTACTTAAAATAGCAAAACCTAACATTACTAAAATATAAATATTCTCGTTTACAGGTCGACCGCACTGTCCCTGGTTCAACAGAATATACCCTCAGTGACTGAAGTATGAGATTCGCGGCTGATCGCGCCCACGATTTAGTGTGTTCACACCTTTATGCTTGTACATGGAAATAGAAGAAAAAATATTATTTCAACTTGTTTGTTCAATAGAAATACATTTAAGTTTATTTTGTGTACCTAAGAAGTGAAATAGTATATTTTTTTTTTGTATTAGAATGAGTTAAGCGCAGAATAGTGTTGTCAACGTTGTTTGTGGGCTTGGCATGGTTACAATAAAAGATTTAGATTGAAATATTAAATTAGCAGCGAACTAAAGATTTCAATATGTATCAACAAGTTTGTGTTACAACTGTTGAAATATCGCGAAAAAGTTGATAAAATATCCAAAACACGTTACAGAAAAAGTTGTTGATATTACTAAAACCGCCTTTAAAAGATGTGTTAAAAATTGTCAGTAAACCTGCAAAAAAAGAATTGCCGTGCTAAGCCCGCTCACATATCCGTGTTGCATTTCATAGTTTGTTACAATTCATATAATATGGCGCCAAATCTCTGAGTCGTATCCCTCAGAGCTGAGGGTCGTGGCTCCTCCGCAAAATATCGTACATGGCGTATTGAGTACTGTAAGTTTTCATTGTATATTTTTGAAAAATATATTTAAGGTATGTGTTAAAAAAATACGAAATCGCCCGTCCATCTGGCCTGAAATAAATAATTTGCGCTTGTCAATTTCAAGGAGCTACGCAATTTGATGTGTTTTTTCGCAAAATGAGATTATGAAAAAAAACCTGGAACAATATAAATGTATTTTGTTTCATTTTATTTTATTGTTGGATGTATGTCAAATGATATAATTTGTAATATATACTGGGGTATATATCGTGGTGAATAAAAAACACTGAATAAAAAATGCACCAATCAAAGGGATCCAAAATGACGCCATTATATCAATGACAATATACTTGCATTCATTGATTGGTGGAATTCATATCAGCTGTATATGTTTGTCTTGAGAATCGCATAGCAGTATGAACTCTTATATGTGAACCAATCATATCAAAGTCTCTATTATACGCTTCTGTGATTGGTTAAAGGGATTCACAGAAATTATTCTGTTGCGATACGCGAATGGACTTGATTATTTTTGTATGTAATTATTATTAATAGTTAAACACTTTTCTTCAATGATTTGAATTGTGTTTTATTAATTCGTAGGCTTATGTTTGTGCATTTGAATTTTGTGAAACTTGGTAATGTTAAAATAAAAAAAATGAAACAAAGATAAGATAAGAAAGATAAAAAAAAACAAAATCTTCAAGTAATATTGTATTGATATATTTCAATAAATAATAACCTATTTGCAAATACAATTTAAAAATGAAATATTACTATGTTTCAAACAATTTTAATGCATATAAAAGTATTCTTTCGGCCTACGTGTGTTTATGATGTAACATAAATTATTATTATAGGGAATCTTCAGGGTTATATGGAAAGGGGCTTTATCTCTTCATCTCAAAGCAAGAAAAGTTAACATAAAAACCTTTTTTTTTAGCTTAAACCAACATATGATACTTAATTCAGCAAACAATACAAACTCAATTTGATACTACTTATATATAATTTATAGATTGACTTCATAGATTCCAAGGGAAAATTTTAATAGAATTCACGATTCAAAACACTTTTTTGCTAGGTAATTTATATCATATAGGGTTGTAAAAATTTTGCTTTGAACCTTTAATATTATTTCATCATTTATTAAAAACTGATGCCAATAAATGAATTCGTGTTATAGATAGACGCCCTTTTCAAATAACCCTGTGTAAAATAGTCGTAATGTCTAATTCCGCAATCTGGACATTCGAGAGAAGAGAAAAAAATGGAAATTTCATAATAACATTCCATCATCTAATTTATTGTGTATATTTTTCGATGTAAAACAAATATGACATACATATTTTTCATGTATGGTTTTTTTATATTATATACAGTAAAGGTTAATTTTGTATTATAAATAAAATATAAAACTTGTTTAGATCTTCATTGTGCCAGCTGTTTATTTTTACATGTAAGATTATTTTTCGTACTTATGATAAAAATTAGTTGTTATTATAAACTTGCTTTTATGTGATTGTGCCGTTTATTTACTTGATGTATTATTGAAAATGTATTAAAAAATATACATACAAACTGTATGTATGTAACTCGTAGCTAGGGTAAGTGGGATTTGGTGCAACTTTAGTTGTAAATAATATTTCCCATTCAAATTTTGAGTCGAATTGGTGTTCCGCCATCTTGGAATGTTTTTCAAAATGGCGGCGCGTCATTCGATTTACATTTTTGAATTTTGTAATGAACATAGTTATCAGGAATGAGTATGTATTTCAAACTACTTTCTGTATAACAATGTACAAAGTCGTGAATATTGATTATTATAGGTAGGTATTATAATCACATTTCGCGCTTTCGCTGGAGATTCATATTACATAGAAGTAATTGTATTTTTTATTTACTAATTGTTAAGGATACAGTTGTAAAAATCGCCTGGCCTTAGCTACGTATCACTTATACCTTGAAATGTGTAAAATAGTAAGTATGTAATAAAAATATGAAATTTGTACTAAACAATATTCAGAACTCGATTATCTCAAATTTATTAAAGAAAATGTACTGCATTATAAAAACATTCATGTTTATATTATTATAAAAAATAATATCTTACAGTAAAATGTTCATAGATGAAATATCGTTATTAGAGGTTACGTGTTTTAACACCAAAAAAAGATCAGCGGTCCAGTCTGTTATCTTTTGCTAAATAGTTGTTCTTTTTTACAGTTGTTACTTTTAATAAGTTTAAGTTTTTTTATGTATGTCCATCTTAGGCCCTAGCTTTTGCTTGCTATCAAGCAAACTATGGCCAAGTGCAAACCCGTACAAGTTAAAAAAAATGTAATCCTTCATAGAACGCTCTAGAACGAATACTAATAATGAAACAAGTGTGTCTTATGATTAGTATCAATTGTAAACCAATAGCAATTATAAATCAATAGTCATACCAGACTTGGTCTCCTAAACCTAACTATGAATATTTTCCATTATCAGCGGACATATACTAGCTCCTTACGTAAAATTTGTATTATAGTAAAATCCGTAGTAATTAAATAGTGTTATTTGCTAGATTGATTAATGCTAGCTAATTATATCTTGATTAGCCAATGCTATTTTTGAGATGCAGCCTTTTCCGCCGGCGTTATGTATTTATATAAATATATATATATATATAGTTTAGAAGATGGATGAATGTATGGAAATGATTTTCTTATAAAAATAAAGTATATTGAGGACTTAGGTGGTTGTTTTTTTTTTAAGTTAACTAATTATTATAGTTAGGTTTCTAACTGTAACTGTCTTATCTAAATATATGAAACTCAAAGACTGACTGACTGACTGATATAATGATCTATCAACGCACAGCCCAAACCACTGGACGGATTGGGCTGAAATTTGGAATGAAGGTAGGTGTTATGACGTAAGCATCCGCTAAGAAAGGATTTTTGGAAATGCAAGTTTTACTTCTTAATGCGAGCGAAGCAGCGAGCACCCACTAGTTCACCTATATGCTTGTTTTGTCTTCCAAAAAAGAAGCTAAATTCCCTTTGGCGAAAAATTTACAAAAAGCAAAATGGACAAAACGCTAGAAATGCAATTCTCTGACGTAAAATGTACAATTTGCAAAACGTAAATGTACACTGGAATCTTTTTTGGCCATCCATCCAAGGACTGACCGCGTCGACAGTTGCTTAACATTAGTACCTTATCGCATACGATTGCCTCCGCAAGCTGAGCTACAGGCGTTATAAGCAAAAGCTATTTATTATACTAGAGTCGTCAAGTCTAGAAGGCTATATAATTAGAAAGGATGGCAGGATCTTGCCTAAGCACTAAGTAGGGGCAACATACTGCGTAATGTACACTTTACTAGTTATGAGAACATAATTTAAGTGTTCCAAGTTCGATAGACTATACTAACTACTACTAGCTAACGATGACAGTTAATTTTTATTTATTTTATTAGGCACACAACACAATACACAGAAAATACATGAGTGACAGCATAACATAGGTATATTGTTTGGATCTATTATGCAAACTTTAATTATAATAATACCTAATCATTTATTTACACTTAATAACTAGTTACAGATCTTAATGCTATGTACTTATGTAGGTACCTGCTTAAAGTACACATATAATAAGGCTAAAGAGGGCCGAAAGTCTGAACATTGATAAAATTAAATCGTTCGTCAGTTCGGTCGTGATAATATTTGATCATTTTCCAATAAAAGTTTTGTATGGTTTGTTTGAAGTTTGCGTACCTACGTACTATAAGTAGGTAAGTAGTGTAAGTAGGTAGGTACATTAGCAAACAATATAAGTAGGTAATTATCAAATATTACGTACTGTGGCGCCCACAACAGTGAGTTGCACAATAATTATCAAAACATGCTTTACCGCACAATTTTACTTACACGAGACTTGTTCTACAGGGTTACTGCGAAACATAAAAAATAACATCGCCATAGAAATCCAGGAACAGCATAATTAATAATGTATAATGCTATAAAGTCATAAATCGACGTAAATCAGTCAACGAATAACATACAATTATCAAATCATCATCATGCTTTTTTGTACCATTAATCATGTATAATGCTATAAAGTCATAAATCGACGTTAATCAGTCAACGAATAACATACAATTATCAAATCATCATCATGCCATCTTCTTAAATATACACAAGTTTGGAGGTCAATTAGCAAAATTTTCTGCGATCCTATGCGGATTGTTTTAGAAGTGAAAAGCTCATTTATTTTTAATTAATGGACGCCTGCTCTGTATTAGATGATTGATTGATTAATTAATACTTTATTGGACACTCACATAAAAAATAAATCATTATTCAAAAAAGAGAAAAAAATAAATTTAATGCTACAAATGGCGGCCATATCGCTGAAGGCGATCTCTCATTATTTCAGGATAAAAAGTAGCCTATGACACTCCTAAGGCCTCATACTTACTACCTGCATACCAAAATAATGATGATCCGTTCAGCTTGTGCGTGTGCTTGTGCTTGTCAGTTGCGTTATGAGCGTTTAAATAAACAGACAAAAAAATAAAAACTGCTGTAACGTGTTCTGTTATGGATTTATAGCATACCCAAACTTTTTTTTCCAATATGTTCTATGTTCAGATTTTTGACCCTCTTCAGCTTTATTATTGTACCTATAGATATAGATAACTGACCTACATCATTCTACATGAACCACACAATCCCATCTAACCCAGTAGACATTGCGTTCGTTGCTCCATTGGCCGACTGCACCTTCCGTGTCTCCACGCAATGCTTGCATAACAACCACCACTGACTATATACCCTGGGATATGTACATTGCTGGCTGGCTAAATAACTTAGCCTCTCTTCTACAGTCAGTTTTGTCCCACTGCTGAGTTCTAGGTGTGTTCCACCACATACCACCGCCACACCTCTCCTAACCAAAGTGGCCTCCGTGAGAGGCGGAACACGTGTCGACGAGAATATCTTGCCGAAGGAGAGCTACAAAACTTGAAGACACAAGGTGCGGTGTTGGTAAGATCTTGAGATCCACGGAGGCCGCTTTGGTTAGGAGGTGAGGTGTGGCGGTGGTTTGTGGAGGAAGACACCTAAAAACCACCAAGGTTATTGTTTAAAGTAGCAGTCGCTGCAGAAAAACACTATATATTTCTCCAAAGTTTCATTTCCAATGGAGCAAGTAAATTGCTCTTTTATTAAAAGAAAACTTACCATAACACAGTTCGTCGTCAATTCATGCAATGTCACCAGATCTCGTCAGCAGTTGTTGAATTTTTACTTACTTACTATACTTTATAGGTAAAGCAAGCAATGTATAAAGTTCTTAGCGAATCGAACGGCGAAAACTTGAAAATAGTAAACAGTACAAGACCCTAGTAAGACGGGTTTCGAGGGAACTGAGGGGCTCAATTACTTACTGAAAATAACTTTAGAACCTTTTACAATATCTAAAACTTTATTCTTGGAGTAATAAGATCTATTTTATAGAGTTAATTGGGAGGTCTCTTAAGGAATATTTCTAAAACCTTTGCGATATCTTAAACTTTATTCTTTAAGTAGTGAGGTTTATTTTACAAAGATTTTTGGAGGTTTCTTCAAAATTTCTAAGTAAGTATGACAGAGGTCGGGATTGTGCAAACATTTAAATGGTTTTCCTGGTCAGGCTGAAATAGCGATTGTTATGTAAGGGGCCTGGTTATTGGCTCGAATGCCAGGATTTGGATATTTAATAAGATTGTGTTGATGCAATCAAAAGGGGCATTTTAATTTATTAAATAATAGGTAGTGTTTACAAAAAGAAAAAAGTACTACATCAGCTATATAGTACCCATAATAAAAGCGTTTGCTTAGTTTGAGGCTAGATGGCGCCGTGTGAAATGTCCCGGAATATTTTTCAACTTTATTTATAAAACCATTAAAATGTTCTTTATCCTTACATATAAACATTTGAATAAGTTAAAAATCTAAGATGCTGAAAGATTTCGTGAAAAGTAAACAAACAATAAACTTCCATCGAAGGAACGTGAAAATAGAATATTAAAATGGAAATCCGAATCTAAGTCGGATTTATTGACTGAGGGGATTTTTACACAACTTCGGGAGTAATTTTATTATTCTAGTGAAAAATTGACTTTCCAATTCAAATTTTGATCTAAAATGATGGTTTGTCATAGTTGCGACCTTATGTATCATTTCAATTTCTTTTTTAAATTAAATTCTATCATGAAATTATGCTTCGGGTCAACCGAAGACGATTGTATTGTTTACTAAGCAGCAGTCTGTGGAATTGTGCTGCCACTGTCACACATTTAGATAGTTAACTACTTTAAAAAAGCAAAACGTTGTGAATAATGATAGAAAACAATTAAATCTTATTTGCGCCAGGGCGCGATGTTGCATGCTCATTCTATATTTGTACATTATTTTGTTACATGTAGTATTAAAGTCTTATAAAGGACAATATTTTTAAGAAAAAGTACAAAAAGTGGGTACTTGAGTAGTTATTACAATCAAGTAAAAACATAAACTACCATTATCATAAATTCGAGGGTAGTTCAAAAATAAGATCGTATGTTAATAAAATAAGTCACTCACCAAAGATAATTTATCCATAAAATTCCGTCATAGACAGAATTCCAGTAACCTGGTCTCACAAAAGCAATTAATATTCACTGGTTTTTGTCGTAATGTTTGGTTAAATGATTTAACAACGTTAAATAACCGTTATTTTTGTTTAATTTAGTTTTTTGTTATTAACATATTTCGAATTTATAAATTTGAACGTTATAGGTATTTGGAACGGTTCACAATGTTCTTTAATAATCACTGGACACAACACGTAAAGAATATTTAAAATTAAATAGATTTTTTAACAAATTGTTTAAGGCGTGCGACAGCCGAGTGGAGCGGATACGGAAACGAGTGACGTTGATTTTTGCTTTTTTAAAGTATCTATCTAAATGTGTGACAGTGGCAGCACAATTCCACAGACTGCTGCTTAGTAAACAATATAATCGTCTTCGGTTGACCCTCGCATAATTGGAATCAAACAATAAAGTTTTCGTTTGATTCTTAATTAAACCCACAAAAAATCGAATTGAAAACTTTCCCCTATCTACGAAGTCAGTTAAAATTGAAGTTAAAAGTTCTTTGCAGCCCTAAAGAAATAAACCAATAAAAAAAACACTGACAATTTGAGAAACTTCTCCTACTTTTTTGAAATCAGTTAAAAATGCGCATAGTTATTCATAAGTAAGTATATTTTGGGAACAGTAAAATAGTTCTTATATTTGTATTTAGCAACAATATGACCTATTTCCGTAGACACCATCCCCCTAAATGACGACATGACGTCATCAACTGACTATTGTCTTCTTAATTTGCGAAGGAATACGTTTCCTTAGGGAATACTAAACGGAGCCGTTTGTCTGATGTTCGGCGCCTCGGATGGAATATTTTAACACTTTGTTGTAATGAAATCATGCAATTATATATATTGTATGTTCCGGAGTTATGATTGTGAATTAAGAAAAAGAATGACTAGTGGGTGCTCGCAGGTTTGCTCGCATTAAGAAGTAAAACTAGCATCCCCTATTTCACCCCTTTAAAAGTGGCATATTCAAAAATCCTTTCTTAGCGGATGCCTACGTCATAACATCTACCTGCATGCCAAATTTCAGCCTGATCCGTCCAGTGGTAGGTTACTATGTCAGTCAGTCACCTTTGAGTTTTATATATTTGGATAGAAATACGCTTTATTAAAACAACAACACTATACGTGTAATACTATTTTTACTTATGCCTTCAACTTTCTCTGACACAAATGATATCAAGCCAACTTTATTGGATTCAGAATGGGTCTTTTATTCACAAAAGAACATACAACTCCCATTAAAAGAATATAGTTTACCCAAAATGAATCAGCACCATCTCGCCTTGAAGATCTTAAAGTTTATTATGCCAATAGACTAAAGTTTGATATTATCTAATAAACTAGACCCAATTTCGAGAGAAATTTCACTTAGTATTTTGCCTGAAGGTAAATGGTAAGCGATAATGAATAACAATAGGTACTACAACGTGCTTATAAATGCAATAAAAATATAACTGATAAACCGGCGCACTCTCATCATAAAGACAGCGCGGCGCAAGTTCGGTAACGGAATAAAATGTTTGGCTGTCACGTTTGCAACGGGGCTATTGAATTATTATTTTTACTAAAAACACCACAATTTGCAATATCATTAACGCCTTGCACAACCAATTATACTACGACGACGTTACATGCTCGAGATTTCTTTATTAACTATGTAGTCTCACTTCTGTATGTACTAGGCGTCACACTTTTTATAGCTGTGAAAATAAAAAAACAAAAAAAAAACTTTTGAACTAATGTCACTGTCAATGCAGCGCCTGTAGCGCCGTCCTCCTGTCAAACCTCATTCTTTTCTTGTGTGCGGGCGTCGCAACATCATAAATTCCGTTGAATTTTACTATTTGAATTTTTCGTGGAAAAAAGTGTTTATTTCATGTGTTCAATTGGTAAATTAGCATAGAAAAGTGAAAAGGAGCATTTAAATTTTAAAACAACGTCGAAAATTCGACGTTTGGTACAAAAACTAAGCAATTCATCAACCAGCTCAAAGGATAAAGGTTAGTGCAACTACTAACTTACCAAAGCAATCTTACTGCATTTATTCATCATCGATTTTAATTTTCTTGGTATAATCTTATGTACGTATTTTATAAAACTATACCGAATAGATTGTAAATATAGATTTTTTTTTCAACAAATGATATAACGATCTTTTTTTGAAATACCAACATTTTTGTCATGTAGATCGGAAACATGACTTTTCTGCAATGTTTCTGTAACGATCTTTTTTTGATGTACTTACCGACATATTAGTTGTTTTTGTTACAAATACAATACAACAAAATATGAATTTATTTATTACCATTTTCTTACATACATTGTTCTACAGTTTATTGAATGTAAAAAGAACTAGATTTTCTAACCTATAACGGTTATTTTGTTTGTGATTCATATTTATTTGAGCACGGTTGATAACAAACTAGTCTAGTGGCATAACGTGATTATATACAATGAATTTAAAAGTGTACTGCTTCATAGGAAATTAGCAAATGTTCAGTTTAGTGGAATACAATACCAACATACAATAAATGTATATATTGGGCGTTGAATATAAAGCACGATTGATAAAGAGTTAGTCTAGTGGCGTAACGCGATTACGTACAATGACTTTAAAAGTGTTACTACTTTATAGCAAATGAGCAATTATTCAATTGAGTGGCATACATTACCTATATTCAATGTACATTGAGGCGTTATACTCCGGGACATTGGAGCCCGGTTGATAACGAATTAGTCTAGTGGCGTAACGTACATTTACGTTATTACGCAAATTTAATCTGAAATTGATTACGAGGGAAAACAATGTTTAAAAAAGATATGATCCAATACTTATTGGTAATATGGATATTTTTGTGAGTTTCTCATGTGTGTTTCTGATAAGTTGGGCGTGTATTGTAAAGGGAATCGAGTCAGTGGATTTTGAAATGATGCAAAGTATAACGGCCAAAGTATTATCCTACAATTGAAAGCAGCCTAAAGGCTGGCAATGTATTGTAAATAAAATCTATATAATACAGTGATTGACATCTTACTAACCATTGACAATACAAGAGCTATAGCATAGCATACATTGCAATAGGCATTGAGGTATACACGTGGTCAGGTCAATCTGACAGTGGTGGAATAAAAAAATCTTTAATTTTTGTGTGACATATTACATATAAGACTTATAGATTAAGAGGTTGAAGCATTCAAACATAAATGTTGAGATTACTACTACTAACTTACTATTACATACATATTTGATAAATTTGGTAAAATTTTCAGGTTCCTGACATTGGTTTATTTGCCACACAGCTTAAAACAAAATGGGATATAATATGGGCATATGCTAGGAATGAGTTTCTGTAGCCTATAATACAGATGCATTCACAATAGACTGGAAGTTACAACTTATTATTAATACGTAATTTTCGCCAACGGCATAATGATCGTTTTATTTTTGCCTAGTATGTAAGCCATGATATCTACTTTCATGTCTTTTTCTCTTGGTTAGTTAATCTACTTGAGCCCAGAAATTCCATTACTCGTATTATTATCGTCTATCAGGACTTTTAATCCGTTTGGGCAACGGTTTACTCTAATATTTTTAATATTTTCTAACAAAAGGTATAAAGACAATCCTTTTTTTAATCTAGTGCTGCTATTAATATAATAACATAGGCACTAGCTGAAAGCTCGTTTAAACAATATAATGTTAAGTCTTTGCTGTAAGAAAACATAAAATATTATTTTTTTATTATAATGCAAGTAATCTTAATCTTAGATTTTTTGGCTAATGATCAAGCAGAATCACATTTATACAAGTTAAATAAATGTATTACTCAAGATGATGGAGTCATATGATTCATGAAAAATGCTTACAGAAACAGATCGTCTTCCTAAAGTATACCACCAATCTGATACCCTACCTATCTACCCATCATAGTAAAGATCAGCATTCAGACCAAATAGTAGCTGTACCTACTCACATTTTTCAACTGCACAGCGGGTGCAGGCAGATGCTATCCTCAATATGTTTAACTGATATTAATGTAAGTGATTTGAGGATAGGCATACATATTAGTGTCTTGATTAAGACATCGGTCCCAAATAGGGTCATACCTAAACTTAAAAGACTCTTTCCTCATAGAGAGGCAATCTGCCCTGCAAAAGCTTTATGACCGTGTGTTACTTCACCAAAAAGTAACTATAGAAATTTGCCACCAACGGTAAAACCAATTTTAACTGCTAAGAAATCAATTATTGATGCTAGTTCTGCTACAATAAGGGCATAGATTATCAACTGCAAGTTGCAGCTGACTTTTCTTTATAATTGTATAACGAATAGGGACATGTCAATCATTTATAGTCGCCAAAATATATAAGCGCCTCATTACAGCAGAGCAGATGAGATTAAAATATTTTCACAGAGTAAATTTTAACTATAAAATGTGATAAGTTGATCCCTTGTAATACAAATTTATATTTGTAACTTATTCTTCAATCTGTATTTTTTTTCCTCAAATAAGCTATTGCTAGCATCATTCGGTAAATTTTGTTCACAATCAAAGATCTAGCAAACTGTAAATTAGCGTTTGGTATGCAAGCATTACGATCTTTGATACGTGTTGGTCTCGTTTATGCCAAAGTACTAAACATCTACATAGTTAATAAAGAAATCTCGAGCATGTAACGTCGTCGTAGTATAATTAATGGTTAAACGAACTTAGACCATAATTATACGAGACGACGTTACATGCGAAGAGATTTAAAGTCCCACCCAGACCCTGTTAATGTCAACAACATTGACTAACCCGTGTATTGTTAAATAGCACAACGAGAGATGGCAAGCAGAGCATATAGTAATCAATATTGTAGAAAATACTTAAAAAATCGCGGCACTACTTCGTAGTACTTTTTCAATTTGGCCTCATGGGCAGTGCTCGGACAGAAAAAGATGATATTTTATTTGTCGTTTTCTTGACTATTTAAATATATTTTTGTTGGTAAAAGCAACATTCAGACGAATTGAAAACCTCCTTTTACTGAAGTCGGTTTAAAAGACCTAATAAGTTCCAATTTCACACTTTCTGGTTTCAATCTACTTAATATATGTACCTACATTTGTAAATATGGCAATCCGCGGTACGCTGAAAGAAAGTTCGATAATACCTCTAATGAACTAGACCTAATTCCGAGAGAAATCTCGCCGAGTTGGTGCGTATAACTGGCCGTTGACATAACAACCCGGCGTGATGCAACCACCAGCTTCGAGCGAGCGGAGGAGCGAAGTGAGCGATATGAGCGATAACCCTGTCGGGTCCGTAGCTTAGAAAGAAAGAAAGAAAACATTATTTGTGACAGATTTAACAGAAAAAGAACATAATAAACAAACAAACATAAAATCTGCCACAACACAGCCCCAACTCAGCATAATGCTCGTTGTGTGGAAGCAACCAGCTCAGTAGGTGGAGGCAATCGGTTCTTACTGGGTAAGCACGTTCCATCGACCGTAATGATTGCCTACCATCAGGCAAATTACGGAAAAGTGCAAACCCATACCTTGTAAAAAAAAACTTATGCGATAACCAATCTCAGGCAAATGTCGACGCGGTCGGTCCTTGGATGGTTAACCAAAAAGTGGCGCTAATGTGAGTCGACTGTCACGTAAAATTGTAGGGTCCAGCTCTTTGTCATAGTAAGTTGTTATGCCGTGCCACTTGTAATAATTAAAACGCTAATTACCAGTACATCTGAATGTAATAAGGAAAGGTTACAAGAAATCTTCACCCAATAAGTGGGTCAGCAAAGAGTAACACTTAAGTGTTCTCTCTCTCTTTGAGTCGTATTTTGTCATGACTGAGGGTCGTGACTCCCCCACAGAATTAGTTCGTTAGGGGAGTTTTTTTGGGCAGATACATCGTGGTGGGCGCCCAGGTCCTTCCACGGAAGACGCATATCTTCGGATAATGTGGTCCTCAGACATGTCGGTTTCCTCATGATGTTAAGTTACATAACTTAGTTAGGTGTTTCTTAAGGGTTAATGACATTATATTGGAAAACGCTGAGCTTAACTCCTCGATGTCTACCATCCGCATTACCAAAAGTAAATCTTGTAAGTAATATTAATTAGATTGCTCAGCGCGGCGGCGGCCGGCAGTTCCCGCCACGCTGTCGACTCTTGCGCATTGGCCGCACGGCGTCGAAAACACGCGATATTTACGCAATCTACTGGTTTATCAGTAAAATTAGCGGTTTTTGACAAGATTTTGAGTGAAAGTTCGTGATTTTTACGAGGTCTTTTATTGTGAATTTGTTGCTTTTTAAAAGTTGCTTTTGAAAACTTACATATTTACTCAATTGACAAATTTTTTAACTAATTTTTGTAGTTTTTGGCAAATTTTTAACTGAAAGTTATTTTCACTCACGTGTTACGTTAATGTAAAATATCTATCTATGCATAATAAGTTTGTAAATTTACAGATTTTTTTTCGAATAAAATTGATGTTCTTACAATTTTCGATCTACAATTAGAGGTGTACCATTCGCTTTACCACTAGTAAAGCTTGTAAGTGATATTAATTTGATTGCACGGTGTGGTCAGTTACCGCTACGCTGTCGACTCTTGCGCATCGACTGCTCTCTGTATCGCGAGTTTTACGTAACATTGTAAACTACTGGTTTTGACGAGTTTTTCGATTGAATTTTGCAGTTTTGCACGCAATTTTTTTTCCACTAAAATTGCGATTTTATACGAGTTTTTGATTTAAATTGCTAGTTTTTTTATTGAACTGGAATTTTAAAATTATTGTTGGTCTTAAGTTGGCAGGTGATATAAAACGATTGATAGGTTAATGTTTCTTTGTTTATTGTTTTTATGGTTATGACTAGAGGGTAGCTCTAAACGTTTACCTATGCGATAGTTATTTTTTAGTAAGAATACAACTGAATATGATAACATAATTTTACTCTGTTTATTAAATGAAAATCTAGAAGCTATAGCAATCCTTTATTCAAAAGCTGCAACTTAACGATTAATAACTAATAAATCAAGTGATTTTAGAAACGTTTCGCAATCTTTCAAGTCGTTAAATAATAATTTAAAATAATTAATTGTTTGTGTTAATGTTTAGTATTGACGGGATTGCCCGGTTCGAACGAACAGTTAAAAAAACTGAAGTGATATTCTATAAAGTGGTGATCTTATTCGACGCATATTTTGGATTTTTCTTCTGGGGCTGTGGTGAGTTTTTAACATTATTAATTGTACTAGTAAATAATTCAATTATGTACAATTATTTTTAAACGACATCTGAATATATTAAACTCAAAGGTGACTGACTGACTGACTGATATAGTGATCTATCAACGCACAGCCCAAACCACTGGACTGATTGGGCTGAAATTTGGCATGCAGGTAGATATTATGACGTAGGCATCCGCTAAGAAAGGATTTTTGGAAATGCCACTTTTAAAGGGGCGAAATATGGGATGCAAGTTTTACTTCTTAATGCGAGCGAAGCCGCGAGTACCCACTAGTCTTTTGTAAAGGGTAATGTCATTCGATCTGTATAAACATAATCTTATCGTCTGAATGAATAATCTAGATTTTTCTAATATTATGAGGTCTTGGGAGAGACATTAGCTATTTTTTATTCCGAAACAATGCGACCTAAACCACGGGCGTTCACTAGTCATAAAAAGCCAATCATATTGCAGCTTGCAGCTGTCAAAATAATTAATTACCAAATAGGTTTGAACAAACAAACAACTTGTTACAAAAGTATTAGCAAATAACATTTTCGTAAGCAATTAAATCGCTCTTAATGTATTACTAAATAAAACCTTGACTCATCATACTTCGTAACTTTTTTTCTTGAACTTTCGCTAATATGTTGGTTTTATGTATTACCAATGTATGGGAATTACCAAATATTGTCATTCAAAGTGTTTGGTGAAAATATTACCAAACTATGAAGTGAACATGAAATAGATGGCAGGCGTACTTACAAATTGGTTCGTAGTCATTATTTGGATGGGTGATCGAAAAAATAAATAAAAGCATTACAAAATATAAAAGCATTCACATACTTAGTAAAATTTATTTCAAAAATTCAAAAACCGACTTCATGTGTCACTAAAAAGTTAATAAATAATTTATTTTCATTTTTGCGACTTCAAAATTCAGAATTGGGAGTAAAGAATCTATCAAATTATTGAAACTTACAATGCTATAAGTATTCTAATTGAAATCAGTAATATTTGTTGTTGGTGCCAGGTTTTTGATGTTTTTTTTTTTCATATTCTCAGGATTCATACTACCCCGATCAATAACAAACTCAATGTTGAAATCACCATCAGAATCGGCCTAGCACTAGTAGTTTTAGGCGCTAGCAAATGTATGTATGAAGCGCCCTCTAGTGAGTAATCAACGAATCACGTTAATAAATTCATTTGCTAAACAAATCTAAGCCTATCAGAGAAAACCACATCAAAATCGGGCTGATAATTCAGAAGATAGTGTATACAGCAGCGCCCCCTGGTGAGTTGTCATTGTAATACATAACTAAAAAGATGCACCCATTTAACCTCAACACATCACAGAAAACTGTATCAAAATCCGACTAGTAGTTTTGAAAATATGGGTAAAATTGGTTTGCATAAAGTTTATCAATTTGTTGGTTTATTAGTTTTTTCTCAAAAAGTACTGAACCGAATGAAAAACAATTTTATGGGACCATCTTGGAAACTATCCTCATCGAATAAAAAAATAATTTTTGAAATCGGTTGATAAACAACAGAGTAATCGCGTAACATCCTCACAAAAAAGAAAAACTTTCAGAAGACTTGATAACCTCCTTATTTTGGAAGTCGATTATAAAACTAAATAGAGTATGTCAAATTAATGGATAATTCAGTAATTCTCTGTTTATTATAACAATCTTGACATTAGAGTACCTATGCGTTTTTTACAAGATATACGTAGGAACCTACTTAGTAGTACCTACCTAGTTGGTAGGCCTACTTACTTAAATGCATGTGTCAATAACACATTTGTTGTAAAGAAAAGCTTAATAAATCATGGTTCAAATGAAGTGAAGTATTACTATACTATATTCTGCTTTGAACATTCAAGATGCATACCTATGGGGTTACCAATAGGTTGGTTACTCATGGGAGTCAAAATTTAATGCTTATGTCCACACACATTAAACTAACACTAAATTAAAAGTGTCGTCTAACTTAAACCCATTAAATATTAATACATAAAACGAATCAATAACATCTGTGAATTACATTGTTTGCTTTTGACTGTCCCTGTCAATGTTAAGACAAATTCAAATTAGCATCGTTATAACGAATTGCACTAATGGTTATAATCTGTCGCCAAGTCGAGCGCGAAGCAAACACTGCCGTACCATCCTTTACTGGAACCATTTCACCGCATTCTCAGGCCCCTATTTGAGATCCTCTGGATAAGACCAGAACGCAGAAATTTTCGTCATACAGTAAGCTATAATAACATAACATCTTAGACTATAGTGGTGCTTAACATTAGACAGGCTGTAGTCAAAGGTAAGACTATTTTGAGTTAAAAAAATATATACCTATATACATTCCTACTTAAAATCCAAAATATCAAGTCTGTAAGTCATTTAGTTCCGAAGTTAAGTTAAAGATGTAGCACATTCGTAAGAAGAACATTATGTTGTGGCTTTCACAAAAAGATACAAGTAAAAGTTGGATTACAATATAGTCCTGTAGTAACCTCCTCAGGTGTCAGTCCATTGTGTAACACAACTTGACAGGCCTCGATAGAGCAGCTAATGCAGGCTTTGAAAGCTCCTAAAAGCTTGTCAAAAGCTCCTCTGATTGTTTGCACTAGACAGTACTATATACTTAACTCGTTATTATATTCAAATGTGTTTATATTACTATTTGTAGTCAATGTATCTGCTCATGAGAACTTCCCTAACGAATTAATTGTACGGGGGAGTCACGACACTCAGTCATGAGGAAATATGACTCAAGGGAGATTGTATTCGTGGCTTTTCGATCTAATCCAGGATGTATGATAAAACTAGTTCATGTATGTGTTATCTCCGTATAAAAAATATTCAAATAAATTAAGCTGTCAAAGATATAGTTAGGAGAAAGATACCTCACACAAACTGTTGCCTTTATTTATAGTCTAAAATAAGTGGGATGAGATTTTGTATTGATATGATTTTAATATATAAACCTCAAAGGTGACTGACTGACATAGTGATCTATGAACGCACAGCCCAAAACTTGAATGAAGAAATTTGGCATGCAGGTAGATGTTATGACGTAGGTATCCGCTAAGAAAGGATTTTTGGAAATTCCACTTTTAAAGGGGTGAAATATGGGATGCAAGTTTTACTTGTTAATGCGAGCGAAGCCGCGAGCACCCACTAGTAACCTATAAATATTATTAAATATTTTTATTTCTAAGAATATATAATTTCAAATAATTAATTAATTTAATTTCAACTTTGTGAGTGTCTAATGTGTATGTCGTAAGCACTATCATAACCGGTACAATGACTGGTCAAATAGTGAGTTGTTGTAACAGCGGATGCATGCAGTGTGCTAACTGAGATCGGTGGTGCGGTGCTTACAGGGGTATATGGAAACAACGATTAAATATATAAATAAACAAATATTTCAGGACACATCACACAGCGCCATCTAGCCCCATACTTAGCTTACGCTTGTATCATGGGTACTAGTTACGGATATAATACATATATACTTTACTCTTGTAAATAGGTACATACTTATTATACATAGAAACAACCAGACTCAACACAAGTAATTACAAATTCAAACATTCTTAATTACTTGTGTCACGCAGGAATCGAACCCGCACCCCTAGATTAGAAGGCAGAGCCACTACCAACTAAGCTAACAGATTTTAATTTCAGTACAAATTACACAAAATTAATATGTATTGTGAACTAAGAAACTTATTTATTTATTCATAATAGACCTAAAACAACTTACAAACTAAAACTTATAATAACATAGAAAATCTATTAAGATATGTGAAACAATTGTAAATTTATAAGTTTAACTATTGTGTACAATTTTACATGACTTGATATATGATGGAAGTGTCTCTTCTTCCGTAAATACATGAAAATAGATTCAGATTCTTTAAGGCAATTTTGTTAAGTCACATTATACTATTGACCCTGTATGTACATACATGTGCACTGAAACGCATTCTGAAATGGAGCGGCAATTGCTTGCACTCAGTTTACGCAACACGTTGCATCGACACATTCTAGTTAGTGGCTGTGCCCGGTGGACGGGGAATTGGCCGAGCGGAACAAGCAATAGGCGTACCTCAAGGTGTCTTACTAATGTTGCTGCCGTACTTTGAAAATCTTCGAATAATAAGACTTGTTTGATTCTCGTAAAATTTCACGCTTAAAAGTCAATACCGCACAAGCAAACACTGTGGTAAAAGATAAGGTACAGCAGTACTAATTTTTTTAAACTATAACGGGTTTGCACTTGACCATAGTTTGCCTGATGGAAAGCAATAACTATGGTATAAGAAGGAGCGTGCTTACCCGATAAGAACCAATTCACTCTCGCTTTGGAGATCTCTGGATTATAGTGCGTGGGGAACAGAGAGTCAGGCAGGGAGTTCTACAACTTAGGCGGTGGTATGAAAACTCTGGATACTAGAGTTAGCCACTTTCATATTTATTTATTTATCGTAGATTATAACGTTGCTTAACATCAGGCAAGTTGTAGTCAAACGTGAGCCTATTTCATGTAAAAAAAATAGCTTCAACTGCCCACAGCACTTGCAGTTTCCCAACGAGGGCTGTGGGCCAATTTACAAATATACATATGTGTATAACTCTGTGCTCAAATCGCATTAACCATTCTCAGTAATTCAAAGAAATTATGAATATAAAAGGAAAAGTGGTCGTAAAAAAAATCATAGGCAAGATAAAAACTGAATGTCAAAAAGTCAAATAGAGTCATCTCCGGTACGGCGTGACCGCGATGCCGTGAACTTTCACCGCTGGTTTCGCCCGAGCGAGGTGTCAAGTGATTGTGTAATACCACGCTTACATTCGAGGTATTTGAGGAAAGTAGTTTAGTAAGTTAGTGCCAGAATGAAATGAAAAAAAGTAAAAAGTACATATATACATATGTATTATATCCGTTATCTAGTACCCATGATACAAGCGTAAGCTTAGTGTGGGGCTAGATGGCGCTGTGTGATATGTCTCGAAATATTTATTTATTATAATGGCAGAGACGACCTCTGGTGTGGGGAGTTTTTAAAATGGGCGAAAGACTGAATAGACGGTAACTACAAAATACTAACGTTATCACCCAGTTGTACATTAATAATATTTTTTCATTAAAAATAGCTTTATTTCAATAAATTAACACATATCTGTTTGATTCAAACTAAGTCAATTGTTATTTTTCACACATTTCAATTAAACAGAAAATCTATCGAAATTTATATTTTCTAAACGCAATTTCCTCATTTACTTTGACTTTAGTTGCATCTAACAAGTTACGACAAGATACATACAAGCTATCACACGAATAGACGGAGAAATAATAAATTTCAAAAGTTTGTGACACTCACTTGATTTAAAATTAAAGCGTTGTTTTCCAAGATATAGAAAACTAAACCAGTACCCAACAATTGTCGTTATCATAGTATAATCATAGAACCAGATAAAACCACATGCCGCCACTAGTTACATAATATCTAAGCTAGCTAACTATATGGTATCTAAGTATGCAAGTTTATGTAAACTCGAATTATCTAGCTCTTCGGCCATTTATGTTGCAAATATTACGAGGAAAGTGTTTAGTGACGTTTTAGAAACTTGCTGTTTCTTCACTTGAGTCTTGACCTGTGAAGCCAGTTTGAACTAAGTATTTTAATTGTGGACTAAATAGAGTTCAGAGTTCACTTACTAAGATATGTAAATGTACTCTGAACTCAGTACCTACATTATTTTGTGTTAATGTTAAAAACAGTTACAACAAAAATTAAGTTAATTTTTTTTATTTTTTTTTTTTCGATCTTCAAAACATTCCTTTAAATTAAATTTTATTCAATAATAAACAATATATACACATATATACACTAATAAAACTAAATAAGAGTATGTACATTTAACCTAAATTTAAAACATCTACATGTGGTATGGAGCCAAGAACGCTGGCTGCATTCCCACGCTGGATTGCTATAGAAATCCTTTGCGCAAGGAACCAGCCAGCGTTCTTGTCTCTAGTGATGTCATTCAACCTTTTATTCAATTTTTTTAAAATAGTTACTAGCTAAACAACTAGTTTTACAACCTTTATTTATTCATTCAAAGCACTTAGAATTTTCGTTAGGTAAACTCTCGATAGATATCTCAGATAGTGTATAATTCAGTTGTTTATTATGTATCTCATATTATTATAAGGTTGTGGCTTTGTACGTGCCATTCCGTAATATTATTAGTTGCTTTATTGCACTCTGAAAAAGGAACAAATAGATCAACCAACAAAAAAACAACATATAACAACAAACAAACGCAAAGCATTTTCGCTTAGTTATTATTTAATTATTCTGAGATGAAGATGATATTTTTTTTTTTATAAACAATCGTTTGTACATATATACAACTTTAGACATTGATCAGACAAGTCTCAAATCTTGTCCAAAAAGATCTACCGAATTCCTCCAGCGTATTCTCCCCATAAGTTGTCCATACGTGACTGAGATTCCACCGTCAGCCTACATCAGAACCGGCGGCGATTTGTAGGGACCTGATGAATGATACATTTCTAAACTAGTGGTTGTATGCAGCTTTGTCTATGGTTTTGTAAAATTTACATGTCATGTGTCTATTGGGCAACAGTTACAATTACTTTTCACAAAGGCATATTGTAACAAGCTAGTTTGTTAGCTAGTAACTAAATATATATATATATCTACTATCTAGTTTTTAATAAGAAAAACGTGTTCTAACGGAAAACAGGTTTTCAGTTTAACCGTTTGTCAGTTGAGTGAAAATACAACTACGCATAATTTTTACGTACATTTACAGATATTTTATTGAAAAAATTGTGCAATGTGACTATGGTGCACTTTTTTGTCTTTTTATATTGTATAAAAACGTGTATCATTTGTGGGAGCCTGTACTACCCTCATGACAAAAAATGACGACTATCCGTCGTTCCGCAGCAGTGAAAAAAAAATAAGAGCTACATCACACAAACATGCATGCTTTCAAAATGAAAACGAATATAGACATACAAACTCACCTTGGTTTATGTATACATAGGTGTATGACATATTCATCCCCGTCTAGGGAAATTCCTTGATCCCTTCATGTCCTGGCTTGAACGAAATATTCATAATATTGCCTTCGCCTAGCGCTCGTTCGACCCGGGTCGGGAATGTTTTTTTAACCTTGGGCATAAAGGTGACCCATATCACTACATGGTATAAAGCACGCTTGCCGCGTCTGCCCTATGTATGCGTAGATCTTTTAAACTACATAACGGGTTTCGTTGCAGTTTTTTTAATAGATATAGGGATTCAAGCTAAATAAATAAAAAAATAAATAAATATTCCGGGACATTGCACACAGCGCCATCTAGCCCCACACTAAGCAAACGCTTGTGTCGTGGGTACTAGATAACGGATATAATACTTATATACTTTTCTTTTGTAAATACATACTTATTATACATAGAAACGACCAGACTCAACACAAGTAATTATAAATTTTTAAAGTACATAAATACTTGTGTCATGCGGGAATCGAACCCGCGACCTCTAGATTAGAAGGCAGAGCCACTACCAACTAAGCTAACAGGCCAGTCAAAAATAGTAAATAGTAAATGTTTATAAATATAATAACACGTGCGATGCTGCGGGGAAAAGCTAGTAGGTACTTGATAAACAGAGGACAAACAGTTAACTTTAGTAACAAGAAAATTCAGAAATAATAAAAAGAAAATTGATATAACTTTTGTAACTTTCGGATTAAGATAAGTTCATCTAACCGTAGAAAAACAACAGATTACATGGATCTTTATTTACAATAATAATACATAAAAACAAGGAAAGAAAAACTAAACATACTACTTCTAACTACATCATAAAAAGGGGATCTTAAATCACGTAGAAAATCTTTAGAAAAGCCTAAAGATAGTCTAAGTGCTCCAGATTGCATAGATTTGTCGTTTTATAACCTTCTTTAAAAGCACAACATCTATTTTTTTTTTACATGATATAGGCTTACGCTTGACTACAACTTGCCTGATGGTAAGCAACGTTATAGTCTACGATGTAGCGCGCTTGCCTAGAAGAAATAAAAAATAAAAATCCCAATATAACTACACAATAGCCTTAGTAACTAAGTGCCTCTGTCGTTTCTCGCAGAAAGCAGTTAATCAGGCAGACGATCTTGTCGCCTTCACTGGATACTTGGCTAGCTGATGAGAGCACAGGGAAGGAGGTAGGGCACTAAGGGGTTAAGTAAAGTACAAATGCAAATTTATTATGGCCGGATTTTCAATTTTCAAAAAGGTTTTTTTTTTAATAATATGCTGTTTTAGCGTTGTAAAATCAGCCAAAATCATATTTTTAAAGAAGATCTTCTGTGCTTAGACCAAATTCTATAGAATTAAATGCTATCCGATAGTAATTGAAACGTATTGAAAATATAATAAACATAAAAGATTAGGAGTTGAAACCCTTTCAGCGAAAAGGCCGCCATTGTTGCCATTACATTTAAATTTTCTCTTTTGTATTGTGTTTTATTTATTAATTTGTGTGTGCGATAAAGCATCAGTCTATATATCTAAGCCACAGCAATGAAGCACATAATCTTCCAACTTAGCTACGGGTCAATGTATCATTTGGTTTGTTCTTTTTATTGGAATACCTAACGATGTAAGGTCCCTATATTCGTCCCTGTAAGATACTAGAGCTGGGCAGTGGAAGTAATGTAGTTATTTGGCACCCTTGTTATCTGCTCACCGCAACACAGGACCCTGGGATAACGTACTGGGTTATAAGTGACTCATATAATTTTTTTTTAAAGGTGGCTTCAGTAACCCAATAGCAACAATTTTTGTCTTACGTCTTTGCTTTTTTTCATTGTTTAAGCCCTATTGCATTGTTGTTCCTAGAAGAGATCACTTTGAATGATAAGGCCGGCCACTGTATCGATCTACCTACTATATTATTTTCCCTCTTTGTGACATACTGTGTAGTACAAAAAAAAATATCGATTGACTTTTCGAAATTTGCGTAAAATTCGGTTTTCCATATACGAGTAGGTATCTCCAAATTGCATTTTATCAGGGGGCTATGAACTTTTCGTATACAGAACATTTGCTATTTCTTGAATTTTCGAAAATCTTAAAATGAAAGTTGTTGCTTTCTATATACTAAAGCCACCCTTAAAAGATAGATTGATATGTATTAGTTACCTTGTAAGGTTGTATCAAAGTGGCCAACTCTGATGTCAAAGTTTTCAAACCAAAGGGCCTCTGACATAACCCTGTATAAGTGATAACAGGGAGGTCAACTATTTACATTTTCTGCTAGTTTGGCCCTTTTTGGGGAAGCAAAGTGGACGCGAATAGATGAAGCAAGCTTATGAGATAGGAACCGTGGCATTATTTACGGTTGCTTTCTATTAAGCTTACAGATATTACGCCATACACATCATTCACCCTTCGAGTCGTTTCCGCAGCAGTAGTGCCACGGCGGAACTCGTACTCGTAAATAATACGATATTTTAAGTTATCCATTTTGTAAAAAGAGTGACGCAAACAGAAAAAACTGAAGAAAAAGAAAACAAATGAATGACGTTCATCGAAGCACAAATACATGAGTAAACAGCTGTACAAATTTGAATTAGGAATTCCTTACCAAAGAGGAGAAATTCGCGATTAAAGTGTCCAGTACGAAAAACGCCAATTTCATATGTTTTCAGCATATATTATAGCAAATTTGGCAAGTTTTTTTTGTAGGGTAAATGTTAAGATTTTTGAAAATAATCTAGTTTGTAGCATTAAACATATAATTAAAGTTACTGTTTCTATATCTTATCAAATATAATAACATAATTAAAGTCATCCCAGTAACAAAAACTGCCTTTTTACTAAATTATGGTTTCACTCGTACCAAATTTCGGTATTATTTTCTACTACAAAAACCACAATCGATGCAACTTAATTTCTTATGCGTTTGCGAAAACTCTGGCAAATTATGAAAATATACAGTACATTTACATATCCGTATATTATTTACCTACACGTTTACGAACAAAAATGTATCTTGTTTTGTTCCGAAGTCAAACACTTTGACAGCACTCAGGAAGTTCGAGAACGATCCTTTCCTTCTTGGGAAAGTTTGTTTGTAACAATATACAGCTAAAAGGTTGCAAGTACGTATTTCAAAAGGTTCCCTAGGGTTACCATGTACATATGTGAAATGTCCCGGAATATAGATTATCATTATTTTTTTATCGCTCCTTAAGTCGTATTTCCTCATTATTGAGGGTCGTGACTCCCCCGAAGAGTTAATTCGTTAGGGGATTTCTCTTGGGCAGATACATCGTGGTGGGCTATGCATGCATATAAAAATGTTTGGTCTAGACTGTTGGTATATCTATCCACTGATATAATGTTGCAAAACTATGTTAAAAAGTCTCTAAAGCACCGGATTGAAACCTTCCGACATCAAGGTTTGCCATCACCATATTATGAACTCGTTTGAATGCTTACAAACAATAAATTTGTAAAAAGGTTACAAAGGATAATTGCTATGTGTAAAAACAAACTATGTATATCTAACGAATGAATGAATGAATGCATTTATTGTCCGAAAACTAAATGTAAAGTTCAGATGCTAAATAATGCTAATATATCTAGGATCAGATCTCATATAGGTATGTATTTCCATATTATATTTTATTCAAATCGAATTACTTAGATGTTTTGGTGTTAAGAAGATAAAATAAGCATAGATACAATAGTGATAAAAAAACAAACTGTCACCTTTTTTTTTTTTTTGTTGTTCCGTCTATACTTTCTCCGACAATGAATATCAGAGACATTGTTAGACTAAACATATTGCTTACGCAGTTTGCTTTGTTTATTCATCTGATCGGTAAATAATTTCACCTTTTTTATTGTTCGTTTTAATAATGTAAACTGTCACCTTTATAACATTAGCGTTCCTTTGTACCAACTTTTTTTGTACCAATCAGGTCAGTCCGTGTCCCTTTGTTCCGGAGCACAAGGCTAGTCTCAAATGAAGCCGGTGTCGTCCCTAATTGCGACACAAACATGCATGTGTGATAAAGGCACCTTGTATAGCTTTCGTATATTTCTAGATATGACTGCTTACTTGTGGCACCCTTTTGTTAACCTCGCTTTAGTTTTGGATCTTAGGGCGGCTTGATAAACTCTTGATACCAGAGTAAAACAAAAGAAGAATAAAAAGAAGAGTAGAAAAGAAGAATGTGAAATAAATCCCAAATGGAATTCTAGTTTTGATACGAGTATATGAAAGGAAAAAGGACTAATTGGTAATTTTGAAAGTAATACAATAATTATACGTGTCATTTCAAAACTAATCAAGCTTCATAATAAAGCCTGTGTGTTCAGAGTCTAATCTTAAATATATAAAACTCAACGGTGACTGACTGACTGACTGATATAGTGATCTATCAACGCACAACCCAAACCACTGGACGGATTGGGCTGAAATTTGGAATGAAGGTAGATGTTATGACGTAGGCATCCGCTAAGAAAGGATTTTTGGAAATTCCACTTTTAAAGGGGTGAAATAGGGGATGCAAGTTTTACTTCTTAATGCGAGCGAAGCCGCGAGCACCTACTAGTAAATCTATATAACATTTTTTTTCCAAATAGGTGTAACAGCTATTTGAACGTACTATATTTTAATATTCATTTGCAAAACATGTAAAGTAATCGCTATAGATGACAACACTGTAAATTTAATTATTGAAATAGAAATAGTATCTATTGCCGAAAACGAATAAAATTTAACAACTTTGAATTATAATGCACCTTGTACTAAATATAATAAGTTATAAGCTAAGACTGAGTAAGTTGTGTTTAAGTGAGAGTGAACCGGTTCCCTTGCAACGCAAGCGCAACGATTCATCGTATCGTAACGTTGCATTCGGTATAAAAAGTGGATCATATTTGTTAATTCACTCACGATAATTACAACTCATGCATATATGTATGTATGTACGAACGTATTTGTAGGTATAGGAACCTACTAGATAATTATTTAGTTGCTTTACCACGTAAGAAACCCGAAAATTAACTCCAGTACTATTTATTTGAAGCGAGTGTGGCTCGGCGGTTCCAGTGTCTGCTTTTCATCCAGACGCACCCTGGTTCGAATCCGGCCCTACACCAATGACTTGTATTAAAGTCATTATTATTTAAGTTATGTGTGGATTTGCACTCGCTTAACGGTGAAGGAAAACATCGTGGGGAAACCGACATGTTTGAGGACCACAATATCCGAGGACATGTGTCTTCCGTGGAAGGACCTGGGTGCCCACCACGATGTACCTGCCCAAGAGAATTCCCCTAACGAATTAATTCTGCGGGGGAGTCACGACCCTCAGTCCTGAGAAAATACGACTCACAGAGAGAGAGAGAGACTATTTATTTAATTTTTATTTAAATTATTTATTCGAGTATTAGTCATACTCATAAGAATTTACTTTGGCAGTCGATACGCCATATCAGAGGTCCTTGGGGCGGTTTTAAAACTCTAAGACTAAAGCTTGAAACTCTCATACACACTAGTGTCTGTTTTTAAGAAGCAGAAGCAAGTCTCTTCCAGGTATTAAACATCTCTAACGTCCCATAGGAAATTCAATTTTTTCGTCGCGCCAAACTGTTTTTTCGTTTCACCAGTTTTACTAAAGGTTTTGTGTTTTTGCCGTGCAAAATGTTCCTCTAAGCTTTTTGCGTTTGCTACGTAGGTTAGGTTAGGAAATGGCGTATTTCTCTTTGTATTTTGTGTATGCACTGTAAAAAAGCTAACAAAGAGAAGTAGTAAAAGCGCAAAAGCTAGATTTTTCGACTTACTTCTAGAGACCCAAGCAACTAAGTATTGTAATACTAGGCGTTGGGTTAGAATAGATATTTAGACAGTAAGGTACGAGCATAAAAGCATTATTCATTGGATGAAAATTCGTTTCATCCAAAGCTATATTTCCTGATATATTTAACATTTGTACAAAAGTTTAAAAAAAATATATTTATCTTTTGCGTGAAACCATAATAAATTGGCTTTCATTTATTGCTTAGTACAACTTATTAAAAGTACTATTTACAACTAAGTTAATAATAAACACCTTGAGTTGAAAAATAACCTCATTGACAGTTAAATCATAACACCAGCAACATATCCATACTAAACAGTCTTGTATGTATCATATTATATGTGAGAGCTGGGTGTTAAATTTTCCTCTGGCTCGCGCGGTGAAGGAGTAATCTATACGAGACGCGAGTGAAGGTGATGAAGTGCTACCACTGCAAACATAACTGCATAATATATTTTTCGTTTTAAATTTAATAAAATAAGTTTAACATGATAGTGTTATAAAATTAGTAGAAATCACTACATTTTCTTACAATTTCTAGAAATTTTATCTATCCCACCAAAACATTCTGAAAAAAAAACTAGCCAAGTCTCGATGGAGCTGCTTGTTTACCTCTAAAAAGTAATTAAATCTAGACAAGGTCGTGCCAAGTCTAAGGTTCGTTACTGCGATTTCTTTATTATTATAGTTAATGTTGTGTGACTTGGCCGTTGACTTGTACCCACTAACGTATAAAGAATGTTCAACGGCCAAACGGCTCTATTTTGTCGAAGGCGAAGTAAAACTGTTTACTCGGAATCTTGCTCTCAAATGAGCCTCAGATAATGTAGTCAAATTCAAATTCAAAATTTATTTTTCATTTTTTTTTTTTACAAGAAATGGGTTTGCACTTGACCGTAATTCGCCTGATGGTAAGCAATCATTACAGCCTAGGATGGAACGTGAAAAAAAAAATATGGGGCAACTACATGATTCATGGGTAAGTAATAAAAACTTAATGAATATTGTTATTCAAGCTTGAAGCTCTCAGTAGCTCCCCCATGCATGTGATTATATTGCTACAGTGCCAACTTGACTAAGACAAATTGACCCGAGCCAAACACTGTTGCGATGCATTTTCTTCGTAAATGGAGAGTTTCTGCTAAGTGACTGAGTGAGAAAGTCTATATGGTTTGGTTACTTTCTTTGCTTTGCCGATTTGTTAAGTAAGTAGCTTTCTATGTTATAAATGTAGATTATTTAAATGATAAAACTATACATATTATAATAAAGCAGAAGAGGTTGGGAAGGCTTAACATTGAAGGTATTTAAAAAAAACTTGAGAGATACTTTAAATTGATAGCAGAACACGTTCCAACATTTTTTAGAAATATTGTCTTTTTATCTGTTTATTTAAACGCACATAACGGCTGAACAGATCATCATGGTTTTTGATACGTAGGTAGTATAAAATCCAGGTAGTGTCATAGGCTACTTTTTATCCCGAAATAACGCGAGCGAAGCCGCGGGTGTCCACTAGTAATTCAAATAAAGTAGTTACAGTTGGTGGTTGGTTAAGTAGTTAAAAATTACAGTAATTGATTTTTTACCGATAATATATCTCTTAAAATCATTATTTTACGTATAGTCCACTCCACGATCATGGTTAAATTACTTTTTGCGAACCAAATTTATCGCAATATCGTGTGATGATGATATCTATGGGAACACCGATACGAAAGATTATTTTAAAATATTAAATTAAATGTTTTAAAACATAAATAGGTCTCTAGCCCTTTCAACAAATTAAGCATTATTAAATATTCATAAAACTATTATAGTAAGAAAAAATTGCGACCAACAAAAAAAAAGATTGTAAAACTATTAAGACCTACTTTAAATACCTATTTGTGTTCACCATAATATGTATAAGATTTTTCTCTCTACATAAATAACATTTTAAAAAAACCACTACAATGAATTTCGTTCCCAGCTTATTAAGAAAATTGTTCCATTTACCTAGTTTTTAAGCTAACTTAATCATACTGACGATTTATACTGAAATCATTCTAACCATCAAACTGTTTGCATATATCCTGCTGAAATCAAAGCACTTCAAATATTTCAACCACCATAAAGAAATTCTCATAAAACATTCATAAGTCTAGTATTATTAAAAAGCCGCTTTATTTGAGTTCGGATACACGCGTGGAGGCTTTGGTTTTTTCATTAATATTTCACTTGTATTTGACGGCTCGGGACATTGAAGTTTGACACTACTGTATCGTGACACTACTGGTAGTAGAGTTGAGCTTCTTTTAAATTATTGCTGGTTGCTTGTTAGGTCAGCATAGTGAGAATAATTAAAAATTAAAAAAAAAACCTATACCCATAACGTATTTGCCATAACAAATAAATAATTATTACGCGGACACAAGGTCACTGCAGAGTATAATTGTAAAATTTCCGCAAAACTACGTAGATACTGATAGTAGATACAGAAATGCTTACGAATTTGTTTTAGGTCAGATAAAATATATCCTTTGTCCTTTATCATCTTTGTCGATTCTTATCAGCTGCAGAGACTATCAGAATTATTGTACAATAGTGTCATTGTTGGTAGTATCAAGCAGTAGTGTCACAGAGTTAACATGCTATATCGAATGTGAGCAGATCCCGCGTTTCAGCGAATACGCAAATCTGTCTGTATATTCAATTATTCAAATCATTCACATTTTTGGCTTTCCGATTGAAACAGCTTTCTATATTTTACCGCTTTGTACAATATCGCCGCTTCTTACAATATTTAGGTAAGCATACAATATTATATAATCAATCAATAACTGATAGGCTTTTAGGCATAAATTCAAATTCACAGTTTTTAAGGCTTGCACAACGTCTCTTAAATGCGTTTAGAGACTTAATTACTCAGTGAGTTATTTTAAACTATAACAGAACTATAAATTCTATATATATTTTATAAAGTTACTTTAGGTACAAACGTGGAATATATAAATAGTAAAAAGCTAAGCTATCTCCAAATGTGGTTTGTTGGTCTCTCGCCGCAAACGTTCATCAAATCTGAGGTTACCTACCGCTACCTCGGGAATCTGGGGATACAGTGAAATAAAGATGAATTCATTTTTAGCTTGAATGTTTTTCACTTTTTGACTATATTCATTGTTAAAAGTGCTGTAATCAACAGTCAAATTTTACAAGTAACTTGTTCGCTAATAATTTTGAAAACTGTACAATGTAATGTTGGAAACAAAACCTGTATTATTAACTCATAGCCCAATACAACGAAAAAAATACTTACTTTTTTAAAACCAGTTAATTCAAATTATTTTTTTACACCAATATCATTTCGCTCGCTTAGAATTTCATAGATGTTTGGTTAACGTTGGCCGGATTAGGCTGAAGTTATGTCAAATACAGATATCAAACCTATAATACCCTGTTTTTGTAGATTAAAATTATTATTACATAGTATCGGCTCGAACCTGCAGGGCAAGCACGGAATGAGGACTAAAAGTCTTTCCACCATTTTATCCACCTGTCACCTGTCAGACACCACCAAGTGGATAAAAATGGTGGAAAGTTAGTCCTGGATGAGATTGGCACAAGACCGAGACTGTTGGCATAACAAGAGAGAGGCCTATACCCAGCAGTGGGAAAACACCGACTACAGATAAATATTAAGTGTAAATTTTATACAATTGAATTTACATAAACTTGTAACTCTAAGATCTTAGTAAAACCCCAACAAAACATCTCGCGTTTGCGGTTTCCATTTGAATTGTGTAAACGGTTTTGCAACCGATTTATAGTTTGGTATTACGATGCTTTGTACTTGGATTGTCTGTACCATATTTTACTAGTCAAGTATGTAAAATAAAAACAAGTTTTCTTGTCTACCTGACTGATATTTTAAATACTTTTGCATATACAAAACAAAATATAAAAAAACAGTTTTAACTAAAACGGGTTTGCATTTGACCATAGTTTGCCTGGCGGTAAGCATAGCTTGCTGGTTTTGTCAAGTTTTGATATAGAACAGTAATTATTTCCAGTGTGTATGCCATCATCATCATCATCATCCACAGTCCTTGGGATCCCACTGCTGGGTATAGGCCTCCCTTTGTATGTGCCATCTGCGTCGATCTTGTGCAGACCTCTTCCAGGTTGGACCCTCGACTTTGACGATGTCGTCGACCCATCTCGCGACCGGATGACCCACTCCTCGCCTGGCAGTTCTAGGCCACCACTCTGTAACAACTTCACTCCATCTGTTGTCAGTTCTCCTAACCACGTGTCCCGCCCAGCTCCATTTCAAACGCATTACCGCGAGTCCGACATCACGAACCTTGGTTCGCCGCCGGATCTCGTGTACCTACCTATATGTATTGATCGTGTGTATGTATTCAAATAGAATTGAATCATTTATCACTTAATTTAAGACTCAAAGAATGGTAATAACACATTAGATAATATCTCCACAAAGCGTTAGATAATAATAGGTAGGTATATATCATTATAATACTATCTCGATTATTCTCGATACAATATAATTCGATTCATCAATAAATAGAATAATGAAAGCTATAGTTGTGTGTGTTATAGGTATATAGATGTTACGTGATTGACCGAGCGAACGAAGCAAGTGATATGTCTTTTGAATTAATAAAAACAAGATTCAGTCGAAATGAAAGTCTCGTTCTAATAAGTCGATTAGAAAACACATTTCTTCTAGGCAATGCAGTGAAATGCAAACAAATTATAACGTTACTAAAGAAAGTAGCAAAATTTGTATTGGGTGTTATTTTATAGTGTAATTTGTTGTCTAAGTGTAAAAATTAGATAATATATTAAAAGTTTCGTCAAAGAGTGATTAGTACAATTTTGTCGTTTTTGTTTTGAAACAGTAACTATCGTACAAAATATCGTAATCGTAATATGCACAAAACTTAGTAATTTCGATAGTAGGATAAATTTTGAATGCAGTGGCAAAGTGGCATTTATGTGCTGATTTAAACTAAATAACATTGAAAAAAAAACACCTTGTATTCCGGAGGTCTACTGTTTACCGAATAGGTAGTGAATTTAATGAACTTGTTCCAATTTATCAGACAATGAACTTAGGTAATTAATTTATCAGAAGCCTATTCATAGATAATATCGAGAGAATGTGAGTGTTAGATAAATAGAAAGTTATACATACATTCAGTCCCACTTCATATATAGGTGAAAGTTTGTGACTATTTGTGTAGGTATGTATGTATGTATTTTTTTTTTTTATCTATATTTTAAGAGGGAGTTTTGTCGAAGCCGACTATGTCACTCCCATAAGGCTTATATATGTATGTATATTTTAAATAGTTTTTGATAGAAATTGGTTTAGGATATCATTATTTATTAAATGAAATTTTAAACGACATCTTCAAAAAGGAAGAGTTTCGATTCAGCCCGTATGCTTTTGATAATGTCGTGATTAGTTTTATCAGATAATTACAATTAAAACACTTTTGTGTGTGGGTCAAATTTAGTGTACATGCGCCCGTAGCTCAGCTAGCGGAGGCAATCGCATGAGATTTCCAATGTGCAAAGGTCTTCGCGGTTAGTTCTTGGATGGGTGACCGAAAAGTGGCATTCCATTTTGGACGCTTGGTCGGATTATACGTTTAATTGTAAGTCCCGGCTGTTTGTCATAGTACGGCAATCGTACAGCTATGTCAGAGGCCCATAGGGCTTGGTAAACTCTCGACACCACAGTTGGCCACTCTCATTCGAAAAGACAAATAAAAAGTGTACGTACATGTTTTTAAACTAATTTGGTAAGTGTTCGAAAATAGTTTTAGTAGTCTCAAGTAAACTATTAAAACTTTGAAAACAATTTCAAATCTACCCTTACTTCATAAAATTAATAATAAATTATTGTTCGTAAGTTTATTTTCGTGGCCAAGTCGGCGGAGCTCAGAGAATTATGTTCTAGCACGATTCTTATGATGAGACAAGGGACTTAATTTGCATTGCCAGGTTTGCATAAAATTTTTAAATTAACAATGCGCAACTAAATTTGCTAAAGAATCTCAAGATGCTATGCAGCTCAACTTTTTTGGCGTGTAGGTAGAACGAGGTCTTAAGATAGTCATAGGCTATTATTTATTCTTGAAATAAAGCGAGCGATACCGCGGGCGTCCACTAGTAAAATATATAATGTTTCATACAAAATCGTTTTCAAGAATACTCTTACATTTGTGGTTTGAAGCCTTCGTTAATATGTTACCGTTTGTTTATCAGTACCCTTGTATATTGTCAGTAAAGAACATATTTACTAATTCATTTCCATTATGCCAGAATTGTTCATTAAACAAACTACTAGTATAAATTCTTTGAACTAAATATTGAGTTAGTTAATTAAATTAATGATTGAATGAATACACGAGAGGAGTTTATTGTTAACAGGAATATTATGGGAGCCACGTTTTTAGACCTTGGGTGCAAATTAAAATTATTAATTTAAGGGATCACTAAGAATTGATTAAAATTTGATAGTGATGTTTAAAAAATATTTTTAAGAATTGATTTACAAAATTTGAGAATTTTTCTTTAAATTTCGAATATCTATAAAAAGAATATTCACAAGTTTATATCTATCTATAGGCATAACATTATTGGATCAAAGTCTTTGTGAACTTTTTAGAGCACAAATAGTGAAATCTTCAAAAACTTACAAGCAACAAAATAAATCCTGACAAATATAACTGAATTGTCTGTCTTGTCAAAATAAAAATGGACG
The DNA here is from genome assembly GCA_964023185.1 of Macaria liturata. Classification (NCBI taxonomy): domain Eukaryota; kingdom Metazoa; phylum Arthropoda; class Insecta; order Lepidoptera; family Geometridae; genus Macaria; species Macaria liturata. The sequence continues at coordinate 648,154 of OZ026807.1, read as the reverse complement.
AAACCTCATTATATTCATTCAGAGCATTGTCCAAGAGCATAAAAGTTTATCAATTTGAACTCTATTTTTAAAGAGTCAAAGTTTACTTTCGCCTGTTTCACAAAGTTTGGCCAGATTTTTAGTCTCATGCAAGTCCAATAAAAGTATTAAAATGTATCTTGTACTCTATTACAACTCTAATATAGTCTGTTTTCGTTTGTTTTACAAAGTTTAGTAAATCGCAAATTTAGTAAAAGTTATAAACTAGGACATCTGTTAAGCAAAATTAATCCTTTCTAGTATACAATTACGATTTATTTTCTCTTGCATTTTGTACATGATTTACCAGGAAGTCCCGATTTTAGTGCATATAGTTTCAGTACAATTTTGTACCTTATTCTTAAACAGTTATGGTATATTTTCCCTTGTATTGTATGTACTGGTGAGATGCCAAGTACAAAGGCTGCAGTTGCCAGGCACCTGCTAGAAGATGTTACGTGATTACACACGAACAGAATATTTCAGGGAATTAAAAAGATTTCACTTCGTGGACTCTATTTGGACAACAATACTAACATAGATTTTGAATGGACATAATTTTTATGTCGAAGTAAAACAAATTAAAAAAGAAACGATATTAGCTCTCAAATACATCCTCATTGTCTAAATATTAGGTTGTAGTTGCTAACCACACTATTGCATGCTTTTAAACTCAGATATAAAAAGTCGTAATAACCATTGCCTAGGAACGCCACAATTTTGTGTATTTTGTCTTCTTGAATGCCTACTTTATAATGTATCTGCTTTTCCTGTAACAAATAAATTGATTTTATTTTTATAGGAAAGATTTTTTCCCTGAAATAACCTATGAAAATCGTACGATAGCCACATGGGATTTCAAGACTATCGGAAGGCACCTTTGACATACGTATTTTTAACTACCTTTTATGATCCTAATATTTTCATATGTCCATGGTTTTTCGAGAGTCGAGGGATGTTCCCAAGTAGTTATTATAGTCTATGAGTTTTTGGCAACCTGCCGCGACCTGCAACCTGCTCAGATAAGTACATTGTGCTATAACTTGAGCTTGACTGATTGTAGTAGTACCTTAGTAGTTTACTTAATACTAACGTAAAATAAGTTCGTATGAGTCAACTTTGCTATCAGAGCTTTGAAACTTTAATACTCATACTAGTTAGACTCCCGCAGCCAGTCTGAAAAATAAAGTATTAAGACACTCTTTATACTTCTTTCATACCAAAAATCACAGAAATCTGTCGCTCCGTACGGCATGATAGAGAAACAGATATAAAAAAGATAGTAACTTACCTTAATTTTAATTTTATCGAGGGGTTGGTTGGTTACCGTACTTTCATTAAAAATTCAGAAGTATTTATTTAACAAATTCTCGAAAGTCTTTTAAAAAATGTTGTCTACATATATTTGTATCAGGTTTTCCATAAACCACCAATAAAATCCTAAAGCATCCTAAAGACTCTTTAAACAACACAACTATAGCTACTATATTATACTCTGATGGCAAAGCTTTTACCGAGCGCCGTTAGCGATAATGCAGCCCGATCTAATTCCCACCTAATGAATGAAATCTGAAGGAATCGAATCAACTAAACCTACTTTGTGCGTAAATTCCATTTTTATACTTGTTGTAAAGTTCACAGTAGAACTTGCGAAGACATTTTTTATTCATTTTAACGTTTCGGTTGATCTGAAAGGAATCTATAACAACGTTTGATTTACACTACACGGAAGCTACACGGATATAGAATATTTATAAATCTGTTTGTAATAAATATCCGATGAATGCTTACAAACATTCTTATAATAAAAACTTTTGAAGTCTGCTAGAATAAACTTGCGATAGCACATTTTCTCTGTTCACAATCAAAATGGGAAAACTTTATTTACAATAATAAAATATAAAAACAAGGGAAGAAAAACTAAACATACTACTTCTAACTACTACAAATAGGGGCACTTAGAAAATCTTTAGAAAAGCCTAAAGATAATCTAAGTGCTCCAGCCCACTACCAGAGGGCAGCGTGCCCAGCATACTGGCCGCATTACCACGCTGGATGGCAATGCTGATACGTTGAACTAGAAAAAGGCCAGCATTTTGGTCATGCGTCGCGTCAACCAAGCGCTCCGAGAGGTTTTGGAAATGGATTATCACATTTTATCAAATCGTGAGAAATCACACGCAGATCATACAGATAAGAAGATATAGGATTAATTGTCTCATTTTCGCAGTCGATTAAAAGCTAAATTCGTTGCAAATTACAAATAATTAATAAATAAATAAAATAAATAAATAAATATTTCGGGACATTGCACACAGCGCCATCTAGCCCCACACTAAGCAAACGCTTGTGTCGTGGGTACTAGATAACGATAAGATTACTTGTAAAGAAAGTAGACTAACAACATACAAAAACGAGTCTATAAAAGCTTTCATCTTCAGCAGTATTGTTGCATCTGGCACCAACAACGGATATATATTACGGATTTCAATAAGAATACTCATAGGATTGTAAGTTTCAATAATTTTATAGATTCTTTTCCCAACTCTGAATTTTGAAGTCGCAAAAATGAAAATAAATTATTTGTTAACTTTTTAGTGACAGTAGACTAGTAGGTTTTAATTTTTTTGAAATAAATTTTATTGCGGAGTCATTTCGCCCGCTTCTCTCGCTTAGACGCAACCACCGTTAACGTTATCTTGTGGTATAATTTTCCCATTCGCATTTAAAGAAACGAGATGAAACGTGAATCGAAAAAATAATGTAATCTGAAATGATGTATGAAATTGGAAAAAATATTGCTTTGAAGCGCCCGTGCGTGGGTGGGTTGAGATATTCGTTCGCGATTGGCAAAGTAAAGTGATTGCCATTGAAGTTTGGTTTTTGAACGGGTAACTCATGGAAGAGAAAACGATGGTGATTTAACTAATATTTTCGACCCACGTCGGTGAAAACACCATCGTTTTCTTTTCCATGAGTCACCCGTTCAAAAACCAAAATAAAGTTTATTATAAACCACTGTAGGGCTTTTAAGATAGAATACTTTCAACACAAGAGTTCGTCACTAACAAACGAAAGTACTAGTTTCATGCTACCTTACTAAGCTACATTTTTATCCTACTAGTTTTATATCACTAATCAGTCTTTTTTTGAATGTGAATATCTTCTTCCAATCGTATGTGAACGGCATCTCTAGTAAGCCTAACTTTGTAAAGCAAAGATTTACTATAAATTCTTTATATTTAGGAAAATTTAAAATTTCGCTTTAACTCCATGACAGTATAATCCTGACTCGACACGTCACGAAAGTTAATGCGAAATATTCCAGCGAAAAATGAAAACCGTTTGCAGGATTACGTTAATTGGTTTTGGTGGAAAATATCACCGAATAAAATGAAGGTGGAAACATGGAATATTGGTTGAGGAATTAAAGAATTTGTTGTTTGTTTTGCCATCCTTACCACAGTATTTCGCTTGCACAGGAATCGTTTCGAGCGATTTGGTGATCAAATGTATAAGCAGCCATACAAAATAAAATTAAAAGAAAATTGTGGTTGTGTGTTTGTTATATTGGTTTGTTGAAGCGCCCGTAGCTCAGCTAGCAGAGGTATGCGGTTACCAATGTTAAGCAAAGGTCGACGCGGTCAGTCCTTGGATGGGTGACTGAAAAGTGGCATTCCATTTTGGACACTTACATGGGTCGGATGGCAAGTTAAATTGTAGGTCCCGGCTGTTTGTCTAGTACGGCAGTCGTTGAGCCATGTCAGAGGCCCTTCGGGCGGCTTGATAAACTCTCGACACCAGAGTGGGCCACTCTCATTCGATAATAAGAAGAATAGGTTCCATTTATCACATCATATCTCAAAGAAGCGACGAATCATCGTAATTTTTGCTAAAGTGGTGGTACTAGTCCTCTTAATCTGTCCTCTTGTTTGTTTAATTGCCTGCCTTCTTGTACGTGCGTGACGTCACAGCCAGCCCCAACGGAAGACCAGCGCTGGTTGCTTCCACACAACCAGCATTATGCTGAGTTGGGGCTGTGTTGTGGCCGATTTTATGTTTGTTTATTATGTTTTTACTCGTGTTTGTTTTTTTGTTAAATCTGTCGCAATAAATGTTTCTTTCTTCTTTCTTTAAATAAATAAAAAATATTCCGAAACATTTCACAACGCGCCATCTAGAAATATACATGTTGGTATTTCACATAATGTTTGTTCCAGTACGAATACATTTTTCATGCGTTCAAAGTGGTTTGCTTCCGCATTCACTTTGTGATCGACCGCGTACATCACTGTTTTAAATCTAATACAAGGTGATTGCTTGGACATGGATAAATGGGAAATTAGTAGAAACTATATACAATAATTATAGAAAGTGTGTTGTGTCACTTATGAAAGTGCACTACATTGGCTGTTGGTCATGTACGGCAGTCGATAAGCCATGTCAGAGGCCCTTAGGACGGCTTGATAAACTCTCGACACCAGAGTTGGCCACTCTCATTCGATAAGAAGAAGAAGACTACGTTGGAACATATCCAGATCCTGATTATATAACCAGATATAATAGAATATAACTTTAATGTACACCATAAAAACACAAAAATTACAAAACAGAAATAAACATACTTAAATTAAAATGTTGCACATTGGGCGGCCTTATCGCCTTAGGCGATTTCTTCCAATTTTTTCTTATATAATATAGTTGTCTAGATATTTATGGACTAACATAATGTATGTATGAAAAACCTAACTAACATACATTTGCGATTACTAAAATGCAATCTGATCAATATGCCTTTATATTAAATCATCATAATATAAAAATAATTTATTCTGATGTGACATACTGCTCGATACCTTTTTTGAAGTCGGTTAAAAATAAAGATAAATCAGGCACCCTGTATTGTATTGCTTTTTGCGTCATGTGTCCCAAAACCTGTCATGTGTGTATATGAATATTTAATGCTTGCATTGTTTGGGTAAACCAATATTTTGATGATGGTAAAAGTTTGATTAGAATGACGCAGGTTTAATGAAATAATATGCTAAATTTATAATTGAAAAATTTGTTGTTTCTGTTAGGTTTTTATTGTATTTAATAATCAATACGTAGTATAAAGCAAAGTCGCTTCCCGCGTCTGTCGCTATGTCTGTATGTAATATGTATGTACATATATATGCTTAGATCTTCAACTTTATAGCTAATTTTAATGCAATTTTTGAAATACCTAGATGAAGTAATTCAAGAGGAAGGTTTATATGTATAATAACGCGTGCGAAGCCGCGGGCAAAAGCTAGTATATATTAAAAATAACAAAGGAATAAAAATTTCAAATACTTTTTATCTGTTTCAGGTACGAAATGGCCAACTAAACGACGCTAGTGCGATTCAAACCAACCAAAAACAAAATGGCGTCCTATAAAACCATCTTAGTGTTTGTGTTCGTGTCAGTTTGTGTTGTGAGTGGAGTGAATTTCACCAAAAATGGCGAGCCGGACATCCTGGCAAGTTCTAGACTATCAGATAAAGAGCCGACGATTCTAGCGAGTACCAGACTAACAGATAAAGAGCCGACAATTCTGGCGAGTTCCAGAATAACAGATAAAGAGCCGACAATTCTGGGGAGTTCTAGAATAGTCGAGAAGAAGCCAGAAGGTTCCAGATCTAGAATGGCTTGGATGAGAGCGTTACTAGATCACCACGGGTGGGCGGAAATGCTCCGGAAAGGGAATATGTCGATGCAGTCCCAGTGTCGGGATGATTTGAAGATCTATTTGGCAGCTCTGAACGATGGCGTCATTTGGGCTTCGAGAAGTAAGTTCATTGGCTTTTTTTTGTTGCTTTTACATTATTTTTAACAGACTTCAAAATAAGTAGGTTATGAATTCTTCTGAAAGCTTTTTTATTAATACTTATATCAATATATTAATATTGATGTAGTAATTTTCTTTAGCCGTGAAGTGAACTTCCGATCTGATGATTTGACTGAGTTTATGTGATTTAATTATCAATTCACAAATATCGTACTTTCGGATACCTACAAGTTTACTTAGATTACAGTAACTAATGTTTTTGTTCCTCTTTTTCAACACAACGACAATCTTTTAGACAAATATATTTGTAAATTCGCGAAAAACTTACATAACGTCTCAGAAGGGCCTTTTATGTATGGAGCAGTATTTTTTTCGGCCATGTATCTAAAAATAGTTTGATTTCCTAAAGCTACTCTAATTTAATTATGCGTTAGCGAGAATAACTCTGTAAAACAGATAAATAACAAAGCATCTAAAACTCGTTTCAGTTTTATACAAGGGTTGATTTTACGGCAAAATGTCATTACATTTTTATGGAGAGGTTATGATCCTACGCAGGATATAAACAAACACATATTATGCAGAATCAAATTTAATCAAAACGTTATAAAATGGGTATAACCGTGAATCATATCAATGGCTTTATGATTTATATATTTTATGGTAACACTTTTGGAATTTATTTTCTGTAGGGCGGCGGGCGGGAAGTTGATTCTATTATTTTTTGTTTTTAAAGGTTTTATTTGGTGACATAGATTGCTTTAGGCGATTTTTGTGTTTGATTTAGATTGAAAGTAAAAGTAGGTTCTCGCGCCTGCTTGTCCCATAATGTCTAGGTAGCAAAAGAATCGTTGGACTCTCGTCATCTTTTTACTCCTTTCGATCATTTACAAAGATATGTGTTATATTTTTATTGTTTTTAAACTCTTCACCCAGAAAACTAGCAATGCTTATCAACATATATGTATGTTATACTTTTTATTACCTTATCGAAATACCCATATACGTTCTTTTTAGACTACGATGACATCATCAGATTTCAGGGTTTAATATCAGATATTTGTTAATCATATCATAATAAATTTGAAAAATAAATATGAATTCGATTTTATAAAGAAAAACGCTTATAAAGTTTTATATAGTTTTACAACACAGCAGCTTCGATATTTTTTGTGTAAAATCTTCAGTGCATTCAACTTACCATTAGACTGCCAACTTGCTAACATTTCACTTCCATATAAAACCAACTAGCGCCATAACAAAGTAACTCCGTCCATAAAAATACTCTTTACGATGAATCGCATCATAAATTGCGTTAACATTTAACAGCGCGAGAACTATTACAAACAAACATTACTTAATACGAATTTAATATATATTTTACGAGCACGGGCAAAACCAGGAGCGGAACTTATAGTGAAGATTGTAAAGAGTGTGGTTGATAAAAGAATGGGCATAGATGGTAAATTAAGTTTTTAAATTTGCATTTGTTTTTTACACGTGACAGAAAATTTGTTTTTGCCTCACAAATGACTCAATAGTCAATGGAAAACATGTGTGAGTAGTGAAACTGGCTCTAAAATGAGATTGCCAAAATGCACTGCTGCTTGGCGATCGGTTTATCAGAAAAATCTGATTCAGATCCACGACTGTCTTCTTGATGATACGAGTAAGAACTCGAATCATTATAATTCGTGTACTCAATATTTATACCCGAAAGCATGTTTGTAAGTTTTAATAGATTTTTGATTTTATTGGATTGTTCCTATTACTGTATTATTGTGCTATTTTTAATCTTAATAAAACTCGAATGAAGTTGCTGGCATTACTAGCTGATTTTTTTATAAACTGTCTAGATAACGACCATTTTTTTATAAATCGACTTATATACAATTTCGACATGAAATTATATCATGGTTGTTAATTCACCATGGTGTTACATAATTTAAGTATTATTACAATGAAATGAATGTAATTACATAAACTAAACCGAATTTGAATAGGCTCAAATGTAATCTTCACACACGTTTACATTTTCTTTTTACACTAATATAACAAAAGGGAAAGTAAACTATTTAAATATAAAATGTGAGAGTTTTTTTACGTAATATTGGCTCATGCTTGACAATGATTCTTAGAGATTAAGGAGTTTTGTATGTTGTGTAAGATTTAGCGCGCTTGTCTTGAGGAAACCACCTTTTTTCTGGGTTAGAATTATTGTTGACACAGTTAGAAAAGAGTAGCATAAACAATATGATAAGTGGCGTGCAGAAATTTCTTTAGGATGCAATATAAAAAAAACACCTCCCGTAGAGCACTTTATGGTTCTGCAAATTTCCATGTAAGTAAACTTTTAAAATTATATTTTTGCTTCGTTTAAAATGGCTGATATCTATGAAATTGACCATAAAAATATCGTGCCAAAAGCATTAAGCATAACATTCCATATTCCGTAGCTTAATTTTGTACACAGATTTATAAAAATAACTCCCGCCAGTATTTTAGCTTAAGGCTGTTTTTCCATAGCTATCTAGTATCTATGATTTACTGCCGGCCATAAAATAAACAATCCAAACGTAAGTATCCGAGTGATCGTACAAAGATTAATGTGTTCTCAATACAAACCGATAAATATACAATAAAAAAACATATTTCCATGGTCTAAACGCACAAACCAACGCGATCCTGACTTTTTCTAACTGAGTACTTTGTTGGTACAATAAGAAATTTTGAAAGATTGTGTAGTGTCAAGATTCTTTACTTATCTTTTACATAGCTTAGTAATAATAGTAATTTTATTGCGTTTACAAAAGTTTTGATCTGAAAACGTCTGGTTCGACAGTTCTTTTTATAGCTCTGTAGGTACTTAGCAAAAATAATTTTAAGATTTTTAAAAGATAATGTACATATTTTCTCAAAAAGATTAACAAATAGCCGACAATAGTTTCTCTAATAGTTTAACGTGATAAATTATGTCGTTTATAATATTATCTATACAATTTTGAGTGTCAGGTAACTTAATTTTTTTAGGGGTTAGTACCTACATATAATTTGCCAAGGGTTTTTTTCCGTTGGAATAGAGGTAAATCCTTGGTGTGAGAATGGCCACATATTTTTCGGTTTAGTTTCCCCATACCACGTTTTTGTCCCAAACTACATACATACATAAATAAATAAATAAATATTTCATGACATATCACACAGCGCCATCTAGCCTCATACTAAGCTTACCCTTGAATCATGGGTACTAGATAACGGATATAATACATATATACTTTTCTTTTGTAAATACATACTTATTACACCATATATATATACCTATATATATGGTGTAGCCACTTAGTCTTGGTTAAACCCCGAATCGAGACATGTTTTGAAAGAAGTTGGCTCCTCCTCGCTTCGCTCGTCGTCGCATGTGCGTGGTAGAAAGCAACCTAACGAACCTAGTCTACTTCTGTCACAGACAAGTGACTTCGAGTCCAACACTTGCACTACAACAGGACTTGAGACCTAGTTTTACCCGAAAACAATCGGCTCGTACTAGGTTTAACCAAGACTAAGTGGCTACACCTAGTTCTAACCGGCTAAAACTAGGTGTAGCCGCACTTCGGGTATTAGCCGTAACATATATACATAGAAACCATCATATTATACATATTATACCATACATATTTCATTAATACACAGTGTATATCGAGCTTTATCCTATTCGAGCTCATATGATTAGTATCCAGCGAGGTAGCCCCGGGGGAGGCTGCGATTATTGCGCGTGTTTCCATATATTGATGGATAATAATATATTGTACTGGGTATGGGCAAACGATGGAGAATGGTTTTTTTAACAACTTCTGTATAATAGGAAAATCTATTAAAACACTTGTAAATTAACTTATAATAAAATACTGGATATATTTGAATCTGAGAATTTTGATAGAATTTTCACTATGGTAGTGTAGAAAGATTTTTGAAAGCAAATTACAAGTTAATGACTTGTTTTTTTACTTACAGAAACCATCACACAATGGATTAGATAGATTATAATTACCCAAGTAATTTTTTTTTCATTTTTCAAGGGAAAGACGATTTATATTAAAAAAGTAGGTATTTTGACATTCTAGTTTATCTTTCACATTAAACTTCTCTACAAATGCATTCTGCGAGGGAGACACGACCCTCAACAATGAGGTATATAACCAAGCAGGACTATATCATTACTTCAAATATGTCTTTCCGTATTTTCCATATAACCCAGTACTATCCCCAATCATGGCGGCCACTTCGTAAATATATGATTACGTCTTTATTTTCCGAGCAACGGACGTGATACAGATTTCAATCTAACTAAGTATACTCCTATTACAGTGTGTTAATGTAGGAAATACTTTATTTGTAGTGATTGTATTGGTTAAATAATAATAGGAATTAAGTAAGTTATGTTTTCAGAGGTTGCGTATTACTTATAGATATACTAGTTGGAATAAAATAACCTATAAGTGCCATAGCTACAAACCAAAACAGTTTTTTAAATTGGATACAGTGGCATTAGTAACATAATATATGTAATCCTTATAAACTTTAAATTTTTAAGCGAATCTGTTTGCTGTATTTCAATCAGAAACCAAAACTTTAAAAGAAATTTATAAATGTAAAACACCTTTAGATAAATCCAAAAAGAACTAAAACTATGACCCTGTATAAAGGTTCTAATCACCTCAAAAATTTAATGAAGCCCCTTACTTAAGTGTTAATGTAATTTATCTGCCAACTCGCTATCTCAACTGGCTTTAACTAAATGTTTCCCTTGGGACTGAAACTAACTTTTCAGGAGGCCCAATGTCTCTAGATAAGGCCCGAAAAGTACCTGTTTAAGCTCGAAAGATTTACTGAAAAATTCCGCTTAGGGCTGAGTTTATTTTGGTCACAACTATGGTTGCTAGAGGGTTTCAGATCAAACGATTAGGTTTTATTGACTGGCAATGATCTTAGGGATAAAAAACGCTACGATTTTATTGACTTTCTACGTGTTTTATTTCTAGATTCACAGGCATTGCATGTACATGAGGATAAGAAGCGTTTGTGGCTTGTTGACCTGTAGTTATCGTTCGCGTGTTAGCAAAGTTAAAAAAATGTCGTTGCGGTCTGTTCTTGTATGGGTAAACTCTGCGAAAAGAAAAATATGCATTTTATAACTGAGCACATGTAATATAATAGGACTAGCATGTCAAATGCCTTTTTGGTTCTAAGATTATTCTAACAATTCTTTACTGCTTTAGCTCAACAATTTTTTACAATCAATTGTAAAAAATGACAAATGTGTTGTTGTTGTGTCAATATTTGACCGTAAATATTTAAGCCTTAATAGCATAAGGGTTAAAGAACTTTACAGTTGATGAATATATTAAAGATAATAATTTGAACGATGATTATGTACACAGACACAACATATAAAAAAAAAACAAATAGACCCGCCCGCACACAATTAAAATTCTTTGTAAACACACTTTGAGGGTAAGTATATTGTGTTCTTCATGTACCAATTTATGCATTAGATCTGCATCATAACATAATAATGTAAATTGAAAATACAATAAACGATTTGATTTTGACTTACTTGAAACGTTACTCTCACAAGCGACTCTGCCAATGCCAACATGGAGCATACTTGTACTGGAATGAACAATCACCCTATCTACCTACAGAAAAAAGATTCTCAGTGAATGTATGAAATGAATAGAGGTAAATGAGCGTGCTTATATGAATGGCCTACAAGTGGGTACTTGCCACCGGACGGAGAGATTGATGCCGCCTCGTAATCTGCAGACTATTCTCTGCTGTGTTTGATAATCATACTTATATATCATTTGGAATTTTCTTTTAGGTTTAATAGGATTAATATTATTTTCGCACAATTCCTGTAAAAAACCTTATAGGTATATAATTTAAACAAAGTATGACCATGACTTGGACTTAGACTATGGATAATTTTTCTTGCTTGCATTGTTTTGTCAGGTTGCTCAATTATTTTTTGTAGGAGTTAAAACAATTTTTTGGTTACTTTTTCGAAAAAAGTGGTCAATGAATAATCATCGTTTTTATTAAAATCCGAACAGACTCACTCGAATCTTACAATTGCTCATATAAAATCTAAAAATATAATGCATCGTAAAGGTCGTTCCTATGTTTAACTCGCAATGGTATAATATAGTAAATCCCAACATATTTCTATGTCAGCCCCACCGGCCACGTTTCCCTCTAACCGCGGTTTGACACGGGAAAATATCATTTCCCGGGTGATAAACTATCAGATTCTGTGAACTGTAGACTTTGGAAAGACCGTGCTATGATTTTGCCATATCTTTTTTAAAGTAGGTACTGGTATAAGATTTGTTTGAGTATTTAAGATATTACAAGTTACCTGTGTTATTACTACCTCCATACCAAAAATCACTGTTCACCTTGTGTCGTAAAGATGATGTTTAAAAAAGGTAAATCACAGTTTAATTTCAAAACGGAATTTTCTTAAAAACCGGTCTTTTTAGATTAAATTAACAACTTATTGAACAACTAAAATAATTCTTTTTATAGTGTGGCATAGAATAAAAAAATGTATTTTGATAAATATAATAATACAGATCTTTTCACAATAAAACCGGCGTTTGTTGCAGATACACCGAATTCACCTACCCACCTATTCTATTTTTAACAATATTTCGGTTCTTCCAACCTTCTATTCATAAATCACGCTCGCGTCCTCACTTCATTGTTTGTACCTGCTTCTGTTGTCCCTTTGTGGGGCTTGTTTGTGAACGTGGCATAGGTCGGGACATATACCGGACACCTTGTATATAGGGTCGTCTCGTAACTGATAAATATTGCCATCGTTTTTTTTTACATGAAATAGGCTCACGCTTGACTACAACTTGCCTGATGTTAAGCGACGTTATAATCTACAATCTAGCGCGCTTGCCTAGAAGAAACCGGTTTACTCTCGACTTGAAGACCGACAAATTATAGTTCAAGGGGAATATAGATTCGGGCAGGGAGTTCCATAGTTTGGCTGTTCGCACGATGAAAGTCGAAGCAAAACGCTTGGTGCGAGCCTTTGAAACCTCAACTGTATAACGGTAAGGTAAAAAGTAAGTATGTTCATATAAGAGTGGTACGGTTCGGTTGGTTGCCGAGAGTTTTAAACAACATATCATCATAATATTAGCTGATTTCCACTCATATAAGCCTCCGCTCCAGCGCGCCACATATTTCGGTCTTCAGCCCATCTAATCCTGTTCCTAACAAAAAAACCAGTTCAGGTAACAGGAAAGCCTTAGATTCCATCCGCGACAACGAGTGTTACAATACCTTTAAGTAACTATCCAGTTAGTAACACTGGTGACATGGCCAGTTAATATGGGCATAATTTAATCTATCTCCATCCAAAATTAGCTCAAAAAAGTAAATAACAGACAAAATGATTTCTGCTTTACCAAAATTAATGTTTACCTTAATAATATTATTGGAATTAAGGTTTTATAGTATGTACTCGTACATATTCTACAGTCCTTTAAGCAAGTTAGAAACCTTTCTTACGGATCTAAAACTCTTGACATGAACCAATCTGGCAGGGATAAAACGCAAATATGTATAGTGGAAGACGAGGTGTTTTAAATGTGTGTTAAAAATGTGAAATTACATAAATACTTATCATAAAATAAACATACACAAATAACAAAAAACCAATTCACTGATACGTAATATAATTGTACAAATTATTAATAAATTGTTTATCTTGTTTATCATACCGCGTTGAGAGTGTTTGAAGTATTTCAAACACTCTAAACGTGGAAACAGCAATCTGTATCCCCGCAATTATTCTCCAGAGGCCGAGAATACTTTTACTTATATGTATACGTAACACAAGATTACTCTAGTCATTACCACCCAGCTTTTTAGGTCAGTGGCGAAAAGAAAAGGGAATTGCTTTTTACTTTTCCTTGTTTCAATTTTCTTTTTTGAATTATTTGTTGAAATCACATCTTTACTACATTTATTGCACGGACGGAAACGCTTTGGAACATCTTACCGGGAGCTGTGTTTTCTATGAAAATCCAGGGTTAAGTTTTACCAGTGTGTTAAGTTTTTTGTTGTTTAATTGAGTTTGTGCTACAATTTCCAAACAAGATTTTCCGTGATAATTAAATTCGCAAACCGACAACATTTTTGGCTCATTTGTTTCTTTACACAGACAAAAGTTTTCATGATCATAAACACAGGCATTTCGTATAATCTTTAACGAGTCCAATTTAAACACCATCTTAAATCCCAATCTACTTATTTTTAGCTCCAAATTAACTTGTCACTCTGTTAGATCCGCCGACGTTGATAGACATTTTCCAATTTGCATTTACAAAGAGCCGAAAGAAAGGCTATCGATGAATTTGATAAAACCGGGGTTTAATAGCTAATGTAAATGGATAGATAGATGAACCCTTTATCGTAAGAAACATTAGGGTCTTATTACAACACCTGGTTTAACTATATTTATGTATGTGTAATTATTGTAACTGGTTATTCCGTAATAATTATAATTTGAATAAATAAATAAAAAATAAAATAAATAAACTATTAGTCCAGAACTTAGAAAACACAGAGTCCGTTTTTGTTGTTCGAAATCTGTCTGTCTATTGTTATAATAATCAAACTGTCAAAATGTTACCAATGATACTCAAAGTCCCAATTTGAAGTTGACATTTTGATTATTTTTAAATGATGTTTTTTTTTTTTTTTTTTAACTTGAACGGGTTTGCACTTGACCATAGTTTATCTGATAGCAGGCAAAGGCTATGGCCTAAGATGGAGCGTGCTTACCCGATAAGAACCGAATAATAAATAATAATTAATGTTAAATAATAATAATGTTTAAACAACAAGAACCGACTAGTTATTTTCAAAGTTCTAGATTAATATTTAAACCACGTTTTGTACTAAGACGGTATAAGTTACATCGTTGTAGTATGTTATGCCTAGTAAGAGTTGAAGAGTTGAAGACTTTATCTCATACAAAGATTACAAAATAATCACTCACGTGTGAAATTAAATTAATTTAATAATATTTTAATATCCTTCTTCTTGTTATCCGAGTGGCATAGTAGGTAAATGTCGAGAGTTTTCAAACCACCTTAAAGCCCTTGAACTTGTTTTAACGACATTTGTACTATAACAAACTGACGGTTTAGTTGCTATTCAGAATCTATACATATAATAAAGCTGTAACAGGTCGGTGTCTGTACATTGAAGATAAAGGAAAACGATAAAGGTAAACTTCGCTTCAAATTTTTTGATGTGATCAGTGTTTGTTGGACAACATCTCCGACTTCTGTATGTTGGTGGATTGATCGACGAACATACAGAAAAAAAAAAAAAAAAAAAAGATAAAGGAAAAAAATAGTTGAGAGATCTTCATTGATGCAATAGAAAACAAAAATCATGTTTAAAAAAAAAAACTGTTTGTCTGTCGGTATGTTTGTTCGTTATAGTAGACTCGAAAACGGCCGGAACCGATTTGTCTACGGTTTTCACTAATATTTTGGTGCATTTTTAACTTAACATTTAGTGTTTATTTTATTTCCATCGGTTCGTAAATAAAAAAGTTATGTTCATTTGAAATCTTATTATCTCAAAATAATGCGAGCGAAGACGCGGGCTTCCACTAGTAGGTATATATATGTACAAGAAGTTACATGGCTTGGACGAGAGAATTTGAATACAATATTTAGTTTGAAGAGAGTGGCGAACGATAGTGTTCAAAATTTACAAAAAATACCGACTATAATAGTACAAATTATCTATAAATTGTTTATTTTGTTTAAAATAGCAAAAACCTCGAAAAGTCACTCACTATTTTTATTCACAATCGAAAGTTAGACATTATATTATTAGACACACTCATTAATTCACTCATTCTGCAAAAAGCTTTGTAATGTGACCCTAAAACTGTTCTAGAGACATTAGGCTTAGACCCATTATTAAAGTTTTGTCTTTTGAAGTGCCTTTTCGAGGAAAATATCAGCGTTATTAAACAACAAACTTTATAAATTACTCACAAGTGGAGTAGTGAGGAATTTCAAGCAAAATAATTATACCTCCTATCTCGTGTCTAGATTTCATTACTTTTTACAGATAAACAAGCAGCTCCATCGAGACTTGGCTAGTTTTTACGGAATGTTTTCGATTGGTTAAGATTTACAACTAATATACAATAATGTATATACAAAAAACAATAGGGACCAGATTTAATCCAAGACCATTCAAATATTAAAACTTTATACACGGATCTTGTGGCAGACTCAGAGAATTTCTAAAGCGGCTTATATATTGTCTACTTTCTTATCTACATATATCTGTGTGTCATATCCTTACATCACAACACAAGGAATTCAAGGTTACAACATATTCGCGACACTTTCTTAGCATTCCATGGGGGATAGTGAGCGATTCACGATGTTTTTCATTATTTTATAGCTGTGTATGGTCTAATATTAAAATCAAAAAGATATAATATATTATTATATCTGAAATTCGATAATTTCTTGAAAACTGAGATAATTCGATAAATGCATTAGTTAATGGTTTTAGGTTTTATATTCCTAGTAAAAATTTTGCAATTCACTTGCTTACTCTGATTTTTCTTTAATTTGAAATTTAAATAAAATCTTATGTTAGCGATCTTGATTATATCTCGCAATTAAAAAGTTAGCAACCTTTTAAAATAAACTCAGAAATAAAAATAAAGATAAATCTTCTTTTTATCGAATTAGAGTGGCCAACTCTGATGTCGAGAGTTTATCAAGCCGACCTAAAGAGCCTGCGACTTGGCTTTACGACTGCCGTACTAGACAAACAGCCAGGACCTACCATTTAACGTGTCATCCGAGCCACGGAAGTGCCGAAAATGAAATGTCACTTTTCGGTCACCCATCCAAGAACTGACCGCAATAAATGAAATGAAATGTTTATATAGACAATATTGCAAGACAATGCTAAACCCGTATTGATATTACGTGACTTAGGAAGTTTACTACCTGTGACTGAAATTATAACTAATCCACTTGAGACAGTGTGGCAGAATTGAAATTGTTTATTTATTTTAATTCACCATCACTAGGTTAGTTAAAGTGGCTTTTCACCTATTTGCATGTAGAAGTATGTCTGTTAGGATTTTAATAAATCTATTTTGATGCGGTGTTTATGTGTTATAGAAAATTGACTGCTCCGTTAGCTTAGTTGGTAGTGGCTCTGCCTTCTAATCTAGGGGTGCGGGTTCGATTCCCGCATAACACAAGTAATTATGAATATTATAATTTGTAATTACTTGTGTTGAGTCTGGTCGTTTCTATGTATAATAAGTATGTATTTACAAAAAGAAAAGTATATTATGTATTATATCCGTTACCTAGAACCCATGATACAAGCGTAAGCTTAGTATGGGACTAGATGGCGCTGTGTGATATGTCCTGAAATATTTATTTATTTATTATTAATTGAAGTTTCCCTTTTTTTATTCTTTTCCGATACATACTAAGAATTATATTACTATGAAAATACTATTTATTTTAATGATTATATAACTTTTATGAGGACAAAAGTTTGTGAATGTGTGTGTTCGTTCTTGACGCCCAAAGGCTGAACTCATTAAGATGAAATTACATGGATGCGAGATTAGATGGTTTAATAAATAAGCAGTATACCTATACGTTTTTATTTCCGATAAACGCGGGTGACACAGCGTCGCACTGCTAGTTAATTATGTATATTGATGATAACTTTTTAATTAAGAATGGATTCTTAAAGGTCATTAATCTGAAGAAAGTTGTAGTAACAAATTTACCTGCATTCATCGCTTCTTAGAAATATTGTGGAATATTGCATCATGTATTACATAATGCTATACGAGTACATACATAATGTATTATGTGAAATTATAATTGGGTTTTGGTTTTAAACCGAAATGTGATTTCGTTATTGAGGAAAAATGCTTGTGAAATGAGCTTGTTTTTTTTTTCAATTATTCACTCTGCATATCTTTACATAACTTGAAGACAAATATTTGACCGTAGCGCTTGAATCGAGCCGATTAATTTATGATTGTATACACACATGTAAAATCTCGGATTATCAATACTTTTCTTTATATCTGATTAACTATGGTAACCCGAAAATCAGAGAATAATTGATTTGATTCCTTAGAGAATCATTTATCTCAAACATCACAGGTGAAACACTCCAAACTCATTTAGCTCAGACAGTACACACAGAGTACATTATTAAATCATTATGCTGCAGCATGCAGGCACACGTCAGCTCGCCGCCCGCCCACCAGCTGTGTGGGCGGGCCTAGGGCGGGATTGTTGGGGCTTATTTTGCAGGTTTCGTATAAATAGTGCAGATAATTTTGCTAACCAGAGGATTCCCAGTTTCAGTATGTCATTAGAGGGACCGCATATTATATTGTACCAAAAATCTTGATGATATGTCGTTTCGTTGCGACGTTAAAGACGAATAAAAACACTTTTGCTTCGATGTAACATACATGTAGCTATGTTTTTTTATGAAAAAAAAACAAATTCTCTAACTCAAATTATTACACTAATATATAGTATAGGTTAATAAAAGAAATCAGTATATTTAAGTTATTATTTCTTGATAGATATATAACATATATTATTATTGTCTATGAAAAATAAAACCAAAGTTTCTTTTATCATTATAAAAAAATACAACTGTTCAAAACTCCCTTATTCCGGCCCTGCATGTGACGCCTTTGAAAGTGTCCGTCTCTCTCATCAAGACTATGCATTTGTGTATCCAGCAAAGGGGCTACAGTGAACACAGAACCATGATGGATTCGATACTGTTTCTAAAATGTTAAACAAACTGTTATACTTGTGTTTTGTATGAATTTAATATTATCTTAATCAACAATTCATTGTTTCATTCTTTTATAACGAGTGTAAAGGCATTATTAAGCTAAAACCATTTTATATGATTTATAGGTAAAGGAAATAACTGTATATATCAAATCTGAACCTGATCACAATCACCAGCCCAAAGTTTTATGTAAATATTACAAAATAAGTAAACAAGTTTAAATATTTTACATATTAAAAAAATAAGTGTCTGGACTCTCTCTCTGGTGTCAGAGTTTTCAAACTGCCCTAAAGGCCTATGATTTGGCTAAACAACTGATTTAACGTGTCATCCGACCCACGGAAGCACCTAAAACGAAATGCTACTTTTTGGTCACTCATGCAAGGACTGACTTCGTCAACCGTTGCTTTGCTTAATATTGGTATTCGCATGCGGTTGCCTCCGCTAGCTGAGCTACGCGTCTCGTTTTCCCTAAAAGATATTTTTATTTTTTCCCAAGTAGCCTCTATGAAGGCAGCATTAATTAGACGCGCAAAAATGCAAGCTAGATGCTTGATTAAATACAGCTGAGTAACGGAGTGCACTGACACGGTTTTTTCAGTTAGTTTAGTAAATTAACTCCAGACTTTGTCGTTTTGTACGTTAGTTTTTTTTTCAGTCTTCGTTATATCATTAGCCACAGAGTGCCTTGACAAAATATCAAGAAAAAACTGCACATACCATTTCTAACTAACATGAAAAGAAGCACTTTGAAATCTTTATAAAAGTTGTCAAGTTTCTATGATAAAATTTGCAAGCGAGTGTGACTCAGCCGTTCCAGTGTCTGCATTTCATCCAGACGCACTCGGATTCGAATCCGGCGCTACACCACTGACTTGTATTTTCAAGTTATTTGTTTATTTGCACTCGCTTAACGGGAAGGAAAACATCGTGAGGAAACCGACGACATGTTTCAGTACCACCATATCCGAGGACATGTGTCTTCCGTGGAAGGACCTGGGCGCCCACCACGATATATCTGCCCAAGAAAACTCGCTTACCAATTAATTCTGCGGGGGAGTCACGACCCTCAGTCATGAGGAAATACGACTCAAAGAGAAAGAGACAAGAAAAGTAACTAGGAAATTGTCTTTTTATTCTACCTTAATCTTTATTACGATCAAATATTTTTTAAAACGATCGATAAAGTCTTCAGAAAGCGCCCAAGAAGATGGAAAAAGCGCTAATGCTCCAATAATGCTAACTGCTGTTCCATACTGGATATTAGATCAGTCGCTCGCCGGCGGAGTCTTGATCGCAGCAAAAATGGAAGCATGAAATACTGCTTTTAGATATCTAGGATATATTAAAATTTCTCTATATTTATTAATTTCATTTAAAATTATATTATATACTAGTGGCTTCGCTCGCTTTAAGAAGTAAAACTTGCATCCCCTATTTCTCCCCTTTAAAAGTGGCATTTCCAAAAATCCTTTCTTAACGGATGCCTACGTCATAGAATCTACCTTCATTCCAAATTTCAGCCCAATCCGTCCAGTGGTTTGGTCTGTGCGTTGATAGATCACTATATCAGTCAGTCAGTCACCTTTGAGTTTCATATATTTAGATATGTATTTATCAGAAAGTGTGTTTAATTGTCTGTTTGTTCCGCTAAGAAACAACAAATCATCCTGGAAGAAATCTATAAGGCCGCCCAATATGCACTCCACTAGTTTGTTAGTTTCTTAAACTTTTGTGATTCCTATTGGTGTGTATGTTAAATATGGAAGTGAGTGTGGTTCGGTTTAAGCGCCTGCTTTTCATCCTGACGCATCGTGGTTCGAATCCAGCCCTACACCAATGACTTGTTTTTCAAGGTATATGTGGATTCGCACTCGCTAGCGGTGAGGGAAAACATCGAAACCGATATATTTGAAAACTACAATATTCGAGGACATGTGTCTTCCGCGGAAGGACCTGGGCGCCACCATGATGTATCTGGCCAAGACAACTCACGAAGTTAGGGAAGTTCTCTTAAAAAAAGAATGAAAAAATTCTTTTTTTAAGAGAACTTCCCTAACGATTTAATTCTGCGAGGGAGTCAGGACCCTCAGTCATGAGGAGATGCGGCTCAAATAGAAAGATGAACCATATATCTCTTTATATTTCACCCATTGTGATTTTTTGGTATGATGGTCTGGTAGTATGGGATCCGGAAAATGACATACGCTCTATTTCGACTAAATTTTCATTATATTATGTTTATAATATAAATAAATAAAATATAATGTAACATGCAAAACTCTAAAAGTAAGACATAATTAAACAGAGTGTGAAATGTACATGTTATTTTAATTGTTAGTACCTACTTTAGTAGGTAATTTTAATAACAGCCGTGAAAATGAGAGCTTGCTGGGCTTGCTGGCTTCATATGCCTTCTTAATTAGACGTTAATTACCTCGGCAGATATTAATTTTAATATTCCGTGTCTTCTTGTGGTTTGTTTTTTTTACAGACTTCAAAGAAAGGTAATCTTTTCAATCTTCTTCTTGTCGATTGAGAGTGGTCTTTGATGTCGACAGTTAACAAACCGCCTTAAAGGCTTCTGAGATGGCTCTTATTGTGCCTTATTATGGCTCATACTAGTGGGCGCCCGCGGCTTCGCTCGCATTACATCGGGATAAAAAGTAGCCTATGACATTTCCGAGACCTCATACTATCCAGGTACCAAAATCAAATAAAATCATGAAGTTCCGCTCAGCCGTTTTTGCGTCATGGACGTTTCATTTATATAAACAGAGACACAGATAAACAGAGATACAGAGAAATAGACAAAAATTCTTTAAATTGTTGGAACGTATCCTGTTATCAATTTTAAATATCTTCAATCATGTTTTTTTCATATCTTCTATGTTCAGACTTTCAACCCTCTTCAGCTTTATTATATGTATAGTAGTCAGTAAGACCTTTAATAACTAGATCAACGAAATAGAGCTCACGTACCGAGAGTTACAAATTTAGATATGCCTCAACCAAGTCTATTATATTAGGGCTAAAACCCCCATGACCCACATAACAAAATATTTTAAAGATATACTTTAGTTAAGTATTAGTTAAGACAAACTACTAACTATTATCCAAATGACATGCTCTGGCATAACGTTTAACTTCAAACTAGTTGAAGTGACTTGCGAGCTTGCGCAGTTGGCGAATAGCTGATAAGTGGGATAACTATGCAACATGCAGGGTAACTTGTCAAATGATCAAATGAAACTCTGGAGAAATGTGTAGTGTTTTGCTTTTATACTTTGCGAAAATCCATTGTGCCCGCGTATTTCTATAAAAACACTACAAATTTCTCCTATCCACAATGTATTTTTAGAAAAGTAACGCCTGATTCAATATTCTAAAAAATCAAACAATAAATATCTTTATTGTGCACCAAAATATACATAGTATACCAAATTCATTGAAGAAATATTCAGATAAATAAAAAAGAAAAATTAGCAGACCTCTTTATTTTGGATCTTTAATAACTATAAAGAATGAAACTCTCATTTTTCGGTCTTTAGGTTGAGAATAAAGTCGGTTTCTTATAAGCGCGCTAGATCGTAGATTACAACGTTGCTCAACATCAGGCGAGTTACAGTCAAGCGTGAGCCTATCAATAGTAAAAAGTATATATATTCAAATTGAATTATTTTATGGTAGCCTTGTATAGCATTGTGGCGTGGCGTGGCTCGTGACATAATCTACCACAAGCACGACTATTGCACCAACCTACATAATTGGAAACAACTCACTTGCATGCAAGCACTATTATATGTACATATAATAAAGCTTGGAAGTATATAATAAGGGTTGGAAGTCTGAACATTGAAAATATTTAAAAAAATGTTTAGAGATAGGTACTAAGAATTGATAACAGAGTACGTTCCAATAATTTATAGAACTTTTGTCTGTTTAGCTGTTTATTTAAACGCTCATAACGCAAAAACGGTTCAATGGATCATCATGATTTTTTGGTATGTAGGTAGTATGAGGTCCTGGAATAGTCATATGCTACTTTTTCTACGAAATAATGCGAGCGAAGCCGTGGGCGTCCACTAGTTCTATATAAAAATTACGAGCACGCTATACGCTACGTTGCGGCTGTTGAGCTGAGGAATACACAGACACACACATCTATACTTAATATTATAAAGCTGAAGAGTTTGTTTGTTTGAACGCGCTAATTTAAGGAACTACTGGTGTGAATTGAAAAATTCTTTTTGTGTTTAATAGACCATTTATCGAAGAAGGCTTTAGGCTATACAACATCACGCTGCAACTAATAGCAGCGAAGAAACAATGGAAAATGTGGAAAAAAACGGGGAAAATTATTCATCTCTGAGGGCTTCCGTTACGTGCGCTGCGAAAATGGTACAAGATATCAAAAAAATATGTATGAAAGAATTATTTTTCTTAAAATGATCTAAAAAAATGTCCACAACAAAATATGTCTATATTTTATGATTAACTCACTACAACCGTTTTTATGGTAATAACTATTCCACGCGGACGAAGTCGCGAGCACAGCTAGTACATTCTATGACGAAGGCAGTAGATAGTAGAAATGCAACGGTACTCGTCAAGCATGCAAATCCATCGGACACGGTCTGTACTCGTGTGTCTACTAGGAAGCTTAGTTGGTGCACTCTACGATCACTTCATCGGATTATCTTCAATGCATCCGATTACGAGTATATTGCTTAGTCTACTTAGTTCTAATAGTTTTGTAATTTTTTCTTTTTGAAGTGAATCGTTGAATGTGTAAGCTATGTTTTTATACAGTTGTTGTGGATCCTTTTAGTCAGGTTACCATTTTTGTGGGGTCTGCGGATCCACTTGATTTGGTAGAATACCGAGAAATTAATATATTCGTAGTAACTATATTAAAGTTTCATGCATTGACGGAGCCTAACGCTTCAACGTGTTTATGGTATAGTCGGAGTAGGTATATAAATATATTATGTAGTCTATGGCACTTGAGATCCTACACGGTTTTTATCACAATAAAAAGCGATCAAAGCTGCTGGCATCCACTAGTTTATCAAAAAAGTGTATATAAACTACTTACACAATATACCTACCTATATACAAGTTATACACAGGCACCATACAAGCACTAGGCAGTGACAAGTAAGTGCACGAGCCGCTCTCTACCAGATTCAATTAATGCATAATACAGGGTAGTACAGAATAATAATATTCATAAGCCAAATCAAAAAATTATAAATTGTATTAACTACAATTCGGTCAACATGGTCCTTTAGATTTTTAATTTGTTGCATGTATTCTGAACCTTTATCTTCTTCTTATCGAATGAGAGTGGCCAACTCTGGTGTCGAGAGTTTTCAAACCGCCCTAAAGCCTTGACATGGCTTAACGACTGCCAAACTAGACAAACAGCCAGGACCTACAATTTTAATTGTTGAACCTTTATTATTTTATGTCATTCGATCCTAAGAAGTGTTACGTTGCTTTTACTTCTCAATACTACTGGTCGGGCCCTAACTTGAATCTAAAATATGAATGCTAATTTATACAGCTGCTGGCATAAAACTGGGCAGATCGCAAGGCATTGTACAATATTTTTACATTTATTTATACTTAAAGGGTGATAGCTATTCAGGTGTGTCCCAGAGAGTACTATCCTACCCTGCTTACAAACCATAAAGCAATGAATTGTTGGTATCTCAATTTATCGCCTACTAGTGGACGCCCGCAGCCTCGCTCGCATTAATTTGAGATAAAGCCTATGACGCTGCTAAGACCTCATACTATAAATCATGATGATCCGTTTAGCTGTTTTTGCGTTATGAGCGCTTACAGACAAAGAATCTAAAAATTGCTGTAACGTGTTTTTTTTATGGATTTAATGTTTACCCTAACATTTTTTTCTTATACCTTCTATGTACAGATTTTTGACCCTCTTCAGCTTTTTTATATGTATTTATAAGAAGATAGATAACTCTGTACTTCCATATCACACAACATAATCGATTTATCGCTAATAGAGTAACTCGATGACGCGAGTTGAATCGAATCAAACCGACAGATATAGCATATGTACTGTGAACTACACTTTGAATTGATGACAAAAGAACTTTTTAAATTGCGGAAGAAACGTAGTAAATTTTTTATGTCAACTTTATTGATTTTCTTTTAAAAAGAAGAATAAATTTTTGTACGAAATTATGGCTCTGAATAGTGATTGAAATTGACTTATGATCATCATCATCATCATCAGAATTTTATCACTCACTGTTGACTCTAGGCATCTCTTGGGTAATGAAGAAACTTGAAAAATAAACTACGTTTTAAATAAATAAATTTATTAATTAGAAACAATTGTTACAGATATTTTAACAATATTGTCATATGCATCAAGTCGCAGGCGCGATTAAAAGCATAATAATAATTAACTATTCCATTTGCAATAAAACTCCACAAATATTTTAAATTGTGATAAATTATATGAATCATTTTCAAAATTGCCATTTCAGTGTTAGTGCTACAACCAGTAACGTAATAACCACATCTTAATAATTAAGTATACGAGCTTATAATGATAGTTTACATATGGATCTAATTTATTATTATTAGCTCTATTTTACGTGTACATCTATACTAATATTATAAAGCTGAAGAGTTTGTTTGTTTGTTTGAACGCGCTAATCACAGGAACTACTAGAGCGAATTGAAAAATTATTTTTATGTTGTATAGACCATTTATCGAGGAAGGCTTTAGGCTATATAACATCACGCTGCAACTAATAGGAGCGTAGAAACAATGGAAAATGTGGAAAAACGGGGAAAATTCTTCATCTTTGAGGGTTTCCGTTGCG
This sequence comes from Macaria liturata, assembly GCA_964023185.1. Classification (NCBI taxonomy): domain Eukaryota; kingdom Metazoa; phylum Arthropoda; class Insecta; order Lepidoptera; family Geometridae; genus Macaria; species Macaria liturata. Next base: position 622,533 of record OZ026807.1, on the reverse strand, counting down.
TGCGCTGCGAAAACGGTTCAAGTCGTGGGTAACAGCTATAATTTATAAAGCTGAAGAGGTTGTTTGCAAAAATAAATATGATGCCCAAAACTATTCCACGCGGACGAAGTCGCAGGCACTGCTAGTATAATATAATGGTACAGGGATTAAAAGAAGCCAATGACACTTTCGAAACCTTACACCTACTACCACCATACGAAAAAAAAAAAAGATCAGTCGTTCTATCATTATGACAAATGAACAAACGTTACAAACCTATGAACTTTTTTTCGACTTCAAATATAAAGTTATGGTATACAATATTGTAAATTGATTTTTAAAATTCATAGTTTCAAAATGGTTGAAACGACAAACTAATCGCTTTAAAGAGTACATTGTAATACGTTTATTTATTTACATAATTGTACAAAAACACATACAATACAGATTTAATTAATCTTCAATATGATTTCACAAAAAAAAACTAAATATTGTAAAAAATACAATAACAGAGTCACATACTACAAACTTTCACCTCAATGCGAATGTTGGTATGATTTTAGAATTCTCAAACAGCTACACCGGCGTTGATCCACGAACATCAAAAGAAGGTTATCCAAATGTTAACGATCGCACACCTACCGCCATTAAATTACCATCAACTCGGTCGAATATGACGATTTCTGTATGTGACGATCTCAGAATACAGAGGTGACGATTACACAGTTATAAAGGGTTATGTTGAAAGACAACAATAAAAGTTTGGCTCAATAAAATGTTTTTTTGTTTGTTTTAAAACTAACAAGTGCTCGCATTGCGATTAAGCGTTCTTTCTTAGCCGTCTTTTAGAGCCCGTACAATGCACACGACTCAGAAACCACTAGGTAAATCGATTTTGTTGAAACATTCACTTTCCCTGAATTGGTCGCGATAACACATAAGGTTTTCGAGAAATTATTGGAATAACATCCACAACACACACTCACAAAATTTGGCACACGTGTTGAGAAGCCTAATTATATCACCATTATACTCAAATTTCATTTAATTTGATGATAATATTTAAAAACATGCAGGTCGAATTAAATACTTTCTTTTTTGGGAGCATCGGTTAAAAATATGCAAATTTATACCTACGTATTTCACTGGACGGTATTCCAAATATTACTAAGAATTTGTTAGTAATTTTATTAATTGTTTTACTTATTTATTAGCAATGTAGTACATAACTACAGCTGAGAAATATAATTACACATAAATAAATAAGTATTTATTTAACTTGGAATCACTGTACCGTATAACCTAGTATATTATATACCTCGAATATGTGTATGTAGGTTTGTATAACGTTTCATTCGGAGTTAACAGAGCGGAGGAACGCGATTACCAAACTTATAACTTTATAAATATGAATAGCTGTTGCGAAGTATAGTCTGTATTTTTGTATGTCTTTGTTATATTTCTTATGTGGATTGATTACATATTTAATACTAGTGGACGCCCGCGGTTTCGCTCGCATTATTTAAAGATAAAAAGTAGCCTATGACATTAGAAAGAGTTTGCAAACCGCCCTGAGAGACTCTTATAAAGTTTCGTTAGATAAATACCTGCTTTGGATTCTTTTTCATTACCCCATGTTTTACCATACAAATGTCATATCATAGTTTTACCATCTCGAAGTAAATAAATAATTGTCCTCACAACAGACCCTTTATTAAGCGTCACAAAACAATTAACGGTTGTACAAGGAAAATTACTAAATATCGCAAGTGTGGCCAGTGTTGCTCGTAATCCTCACATGTGGCAACATTTCTTCATTTCTTGTAGCTGGCAATTTGCTGCAAATCCGATGTTGTGATGTAATAAGACCTTTGCAGAAGGAAACGAAAATTATTTTGGTATAGTACCTACAATAAAAATTATGAGTTTTAGTTTAAATTTGTAAAAGAATGTGCCATTATTTTATAGCTATGTCGTTCTTAAAGTTTTGTTATCCACTTTTATAAATTAGTTCATTAAAATACAAGCGTCGATTTGAGGTTTTATTGTGTTAATCCTGGATTAAATATAAAAAATAGCTACTGTGTTAATTAATAGCGTACACTATTTCTACACATTTTTTTTTACAAATACTTAAACACTCTTAAATTTTCACTATTAGTGAGATTCACTCAAATCAATTCAATTATTGCGAAAAATGAGTAGACACACATAATACAAAAGACTGGCCGCATTATCACGCTGGATGGCATTGCTGATACGTTGACCCAGAAAAAGGCCATGTTATCTTTATTTTAAATTGTCTGTATTAAAAACTGTACGCAGATACTCACCCACCGTATCTCTGTAAGTATGTTCTCCTTACGTAATCTCAACGTAGATAGAAGTGCTGTTTGACCGCAAAGTAGGACGGTGACTGACCGTGACTGCCATGTTGCAAGCCTTCTATTTTATACAAGCATTATAATATTATTGAAGAGACAGTTTAAGCGCCTGCAGTTCCATTACTACTTAAGTTAATATTATATTTTACTAGTAGGTGATCGCGGCTTCGATCGCTTTAATAAGTAAAACTTGCATCCCCTATTTACCCCTTTAAAAGTGGCATAAGAACTTGCATCCCTTAGTTCACCCTTTAAAAGTGCCATTTCCAAAAATCCTTTCTTAGCGGATGCATACGTTACAACATCTACCTACCTGTATGACAAATTTCAGCCCGATCCGTCCAGTGGTTTGTGCTGTGCGTTGATAGATCACTATGTCAATCAGTCACCTTTGAGTTTTATACAGTTGAAGCTCGTAGCTTAGATAGCGGAGGTAGTCTCGCATGGTTGCTAAAGTTAGCAATCTTTGAGAAGGTCCAACCACCCTAGGAGTCTTTAATACGATAAATATCATGAATTCGGGCGAGTTGTAGTCAAGCGTGAGCCTATCAAGTGTAAAAAGATAGTCAAGGGTCACGCCAGTTAGCTGTTGGGTATTGGCATTTATGTACGTTAAAGCACATCTATGGATTGGCAGAAAATCTAATTTCCATCCGAATTGTGGACAAGCGTAAATCTATAATGCTCAAAAAATTTAGTCTATAGAAAACAGTACAGCAGTGTCCAAGTCAAACACTTTTAATAGTTTAAAATTTCTCAACATCAGAGTTTTGCTCTCTCATATAATTTAAAAAAAATGGCTACATATATAGGTATTTTTGCACAAAACATTAAATATCGTTCCATTGCGTGTAAAAATCTGTATAATCTCAAGCAAACAAAGAAGAATTAAGTACATTATATTCAGATAATTCTGCGTAAGTCCAACCGAGAGCGACTTTGAGAAGGGTTTTTTAAATCACAACCTGCGTCCGTAAACACATTTTAAATTCTAAACACAGATTATAAAAATACTAACTCTTTGCCATGAGTTTTTTTGTTGTTTTTTTCAAGCCGGACGATATGAGATACGATGTTTTAAATTTATATTCTATGTAGGTTATCAAGTAACATACTAACATTCAGAATTAGTTAACCACAGAAATATCTTTCTCATTACTTATAGAATGAGTCTAATAAAAACAATATATTTTTTTTTTAATACTGACCATGACTGTTGTGACTGTTGTGTAGTGACTTTTTACAAATGATATTCGTTTATATATAAAAAAAAATATGTACATGTACAATATTCATCAATCAATTAATTCTGACTTTTCCAGGCCCTGCGAATGAAATAAACATACATTTTCACTTTTCATTTTGCATTCGTAGCGCCCTTCGGTGTTATTCGTAACAATCTGATATTATGCATATTTCCGTTATTATTATGTGGAAGACCTTCGATGCCAAAATTCATCTATGTACATAAGTCCGTTCAAAAACTCTCGAAACCAGAGATTACTATAAGTTATAGAGATACTCATAAGTTTTATTATGAGAGTAGGTAGCCAACTTTGGTTTCGAGATTAATAAATCTCGACTTTAGAAATCAGTGCCTCGTACAATAATACGAGGCACTGATTTCTTAAGTCAGACTGGCCTGTTAGCTTAGTTGGTAGTGGCTCTGCCTTCTAATCTAGGGGTTACGGGTTCGATTCCCGCGTGACATAAGTAATTATGAATTAAAAAAGAAATATAATTACTTGTGTTGAGTCTGGTCGTTTCAATGTATAATAAGTATGTATTTACAAAAGAAAAGTATATAAGTATTATATCCGTTATCTGGTACCCACGACACAAGCGTTTGCTTAGTGTGGGGCTAGATGGCGCTGTGTGCAATGTCCCGGAATATAAAAAAGTAGGTAGTTAAAAGGATTAACATATGTACCTATATACATACTAATATTGGCCTTTATAACATGAGGGTGACATTACATACATTTTCAGAATAACATATTTCAATGTGATACAAAAAGACCGCAGTCATTTAAATGATTTTGCTTGAAGCACGTTTCGTGTATTCAAACAGGTGTAATTATTTTATCTCAATTCTATTTGAGTGTTTTTAGTTTTATTATACTTTAATCGATATTTCTTTTAAAATAAATAATAAATAAATATTCTGGGACATTGCACACAGCGCCATCTAGCCCCACACTAAGCAAACGCTTGTGTCGTGGGTACTAGATAACGGATATAATACTTATATACTTTTCTTCTGTAAATACATACATATTATACATAGAAAAACGACCAGACTCAACACAAGTAATTACAAATTTAAATATTCAAAATTGCTTGAATCGAACCCGCACCCCTAGATTAGAAGGCAGAACCACTACCAACTAAGCTAACAGAGCAGTCATTTTATTTTTTTAGTTTTGAAATAAAATTTATCAAGTAATACCTCAAGCGAAACTTTTTATTTTCACTCCATACTATATTTGACTATTAGGTTACCGGAATTGATTAGCGCATTTGTGACGTTGTAGTCTCTATAAAGTTTCAAAGCTTCTAGAGATTGTCACTAAAAGGAAAATAATATTTTATTTATAAGATATATGTATGTATACGCAAAACGATATTTTTATAGTCAATCGAGCTACGTGGCATAAAGAATCTGTAGGTACACAACACCAGTTTTTCTTTGAATCAGAAGCAGGGTAAAATTACGTTAAATTTGGATACAGACACGTTCCTTAATTTTATTAAGATAATTTGTCTCCTTTGTTACGTAAAAAGTAAAGAAAACCTTTTCCTTTTCGGAGTTGGTTCAGTTAGAAAAAACAAACAAACGAATCATCCGTGTTGGAATTACGTTAGAAAGTCTTTTTATACTTTTTACATTAAGTTTTAAACTAAAATAAAGCAATAAGCTTATTTGAATAAAATCTTCTATCCCGTTTTATCTTACTTAAGTTCTTTCGGTATATTATAAAGCTAGAAGTTTGTGCGTGTATATATTTGTTACTTCTTTACGCTCAAACAGCTGAACCGATTTGGATGCAATTTAATATGTAGATAGATAAGACTGCAGATTTACAAATAGGCTGCTCTTCATCCAGAATCAACGCAGATAAAATCGCGGAGCGCCGCTAGTATTTTCTATATTTGGATGGATGAAGTTTTCAAAAGTAAACAAATGCACGTAAACATATTTTCACAGACTAACAAATAAGCACAATCAACATAACTCTCCGCCATTTTGCGTGAATAATTTACATTTTTAAACTCTCTTGGCGCTAATATTCTCACCTTCACGGCGAGTTATCTCGCGCCGTGAAGAAGATATTACGACAGAAATGAAAGCGTTGAGCGGAAACTCGTTTACTGTTCTTTGTGGAACTTCCGGTTGATACTACCGATGTGTCAAACGATAAACAAATTTAAGGAACGCTAGTCATTTACTTATTAATTTTCTAACGTAGTAATTGTAAGTCCTAGTTCTTTGTCACTATACGGCAGTCGTAAAGTCGTAATTGAACATTCTCGACTCTAGTTTGTCACTCTCGTATGAATTTACTTACATTCGAAGTATAGGCTTGAATTTGATCAAACTACCCGCCTGATGTTACGTATTTTTGCAGCTTAGGTTCCTAATTTAATTCATTTAGTAAAAATGCGATGCAAGTATCAAAAGGAAAAATGGAAATCTCTAAAGTTAATTAAACGAATTGTTTAAATCCTAAAATAATTATTTAATTCCTAAAATATTTTAGACACACTAACAAGAATCTCCAGTAGTATCAAACAGGTAGATCCATAGGGATGTTCATAAAATCGTAAAGACGAATTGATTTAACGTGGCAGTGCCCTTGGCTTGCATAATTTAGTATCATTTCGTTGTTTTTACTGCTATCAAGATATAATATCCCTGGATCTACTTCATATTTCCACTAAAATGTACACCTTATATTGAGGCAAGATTTTATGTTAAGTTACAGGTGCTAAGGTGTTTTTATGTATTCATATTATAACATTCTATCTCCAATGTCTTTCTTTATCTTTGAAAGATTTCTCAAAATTTATATGCCCATCCGAACCGAAAATTTTAGCTCACGTGAGTGTGTGTATGTTTGTCACTTGTTCATGCTCAAACGGCTGAACCGATTTGGATAAAAGTTGATATGGAGGTAAATTAGACTCTGGGTATGGACACTTTTTATCCCGGATTTATACTGGGTCGCAGGGCGTTGCTCGAGTTATAAGAATAATGAAATATCTGGGCAAAAACAGCGCAAGACATTTGACGTAAAAGAAGACTTACTCTGCTGGGCTCATATAACCTGATGATATCGATATTTGTACTACCTTCTGCCCGTGACTGACTGATATAGTGATCTATCAACGCACAGCCCAAACCATTGGACGGATCGGGTTGAAATTTGGCATGCAGGTAGATGTTATGACATAGGCATCCGCTAAGAAAGGATATTTGGAAATGTCACTTTTTGAGGGATGAAATAGGGGGATGCATGTTTTACTTCTTAATGCGAGCAAAGTCGCGAGCACTTACTAGTTATACATAAAAACTTACCCCTAAAAAAGTGTGTAGTTTTAAAGATCTAAGCATACATACAGACAGACGCGGGAAGTGACTTTGCTTTATACTATGTAGTGATTTCATACCACTTCCATCCATTCTGGTTTTCTCTGACTACCCTCCTTGTATCTATTGTCCTCGACCATACACAAGCAGGTTTTATTGCGCAACATCAATTCCACATAAAATGGAAGTAAAACCTTTTGCCTTACAACCGCCCATATGAGGGCTGAATATTTCAGTTTTTCATACACGTTGCTATGGTTTTATTGTAAGGCGTTATAAATAGCAAAACATTTTTGTTACATGGAATGGACTTACTTGTCCTTGGTCAAATGAAATGATGTTCTTCTTCTTATCGAATGAGAGCGTCCAACTCTGGTGTCGAGAATTTATCAAGCCGCCCGCAAAAATATATGTTTCGGCAGCCTCATATTAGGAGCCATTTTTAACTACAATATCGCTTGTGTCATAATAATCAAAGTCGTAATCAAAATATATTATTAAGTAATTCATTCATAATACGTCACTTTTTTCTCAGTTTCACTCCAGGTGAATCTTGTATTTTCTTTTACATTCATAGTTAGGCGTTCAGAATCAATGCATCGAAATAAAACGCACTTAACCATTATAAAAAAACTAGCTGGTGCGCGCGACTTCGTCGGCGTGGAATAGTTATTACCATAAAACGGTTTAGTGAGTTAACCTTAAAAGATAGACATATACTGTTTGGAACATTTTGTTAGATCTTTTCAAGAGGAATAATTCTTTTATACACATTTTTTTCATACCTTGAACCGTTTTCGCAGCGCACGCAACGGAAGCCTTCAAAGATGAATATTTTTCCCCGTTTTTTCCACATTTTCTATTGTTTCTTCGCTCCTATTAGTTGAAGCGTGATGTTATATAACCTAAAGCCTTCCTCGATAAATGGTCTATCGAACACAAAAAGAATTTTTCAATTCGCACCAGTAGTTCCTGAGATTAGCGCGTTCAAACAAACAAACAAACAAACTCTTCAGCTTTATAATATTAGTATAGATTAGCGAAAAAAAGAAGCAAAGCCTATATAAGATATGTAAATTATAAAATTACTCATATTTTCTTGGAAGTTTTATGTTTTCAATTTTCTTGGAAATCTTTTTAAAAGTAGCAAAAATAAGTCTACATTTCTTATCCGTGCCATCTAGGCACAGGCTGCATTTCCCCAGATTTATCTCTCGAGATATTAATTCCTTGAAATATGACCGCGAATATTACCACAAAACGAGGCTGGAATTCTTGCTACTTTGTGATTGTTGCCTTGAACCAGGAGAACAAGAATTTTGGTATTTTTCTGCTTAACATTGAAATGCCTGAGTTTTTGTAGTTGTAGTACCTAGGTATTTTATAACTTTCTTGTGTCTAAAATGTTTTTAATTTCTAAACTATACAACACAAAATACTTATTGTCTGGTAACAATTCGGTATCGCAGTTTTGTCTGGGTTATAACAATTTTCTCGCAGTTGCGCTAATTTCGAATCAAAAAACCTATGTAGTAATCATTTACTATAGTTTTTGCAAGTACTGAGTATTCAAAAAACTTGAGTTACTTATAAGTGCAATCTATGTATATTCCAACGTTTTTTACTGTAAAAGATATTTCAGCTCAATAAAAGCTTTATTTTATTTATGGTTACAAGTTTGAAGATAACTATTCTTATTTTCCATGGTACCAAATAAATATCTTTTATCTCTTATTTTTGATTCGCAACAGATTTAGATGCAGTTTTCATGAATATTGTGTGGTTAAATATAATCATTTTGATTCATGAGACATTATACATATACACACAATCTCGTATTCATCACAGTTCAGAAATTTGGCCAGAAGACGAACCAATAAGAAACGCGAAATACTCGTAAATGAACGAAGGAAAGTGTGTTAAAAAGCTATCAGGAAGCGAATCCGACCGCGGCGCGATCGAATACAAATGATTTGGCTGGAGGATACAGGGTTACTAGGAAACAGATGACTCGACCACAGTGTCTCTTGTGGTGACATATATGATATTGTCTCGTGTAATAATAATGTAGTTATTGTTACCAATAAATGATAGTATATACGTATTATATCCGTTATCTAGTACCCATGATACAAGCGTAAGCTTAGTATCATGGGTACTAGATAACGGGGCTAGATGGCGCTGTGTGATATGTCCTGAAATAAATTTTATTTATCTGGTATCTTGTTTGAATCTGGCAACCCTCTCTCTTCTCTTTTCTGACTCTCGACACCACAGTTTGCCATTCATTCTTGTATAAGTTTATACAACGTTTACATATAGCTCTGTATATAAGCTACTATAGCTGTATAGGTAGAAACGTTTCGGGATTGCTTTTGTGTTGGAGTTTTTGCTAATCACTGCTCAGAATCAAAATGGCTACCATGAGAGCAAGATTAGACATCATGTTTTTAGTATTGCTTGCTTTATACATTCTTTTAGTGGCTTAAAATTTTTATAACCTTGCGACTTGTAGTCATGCGTGGCCTATCATGCATAAGAAAAAAAAATACATCTAAAACTTTATCACGTAACAAATTACAAAAGTTATTATAACTTCGAACCCTAAGTTTATGCAAGGTTAATTGTGTACTAAGATACTACGTACTGTTAACAAGGCATTTTAGGCAAGCAATTGTATAGTTCAAACTGTTCCTAGTAGGAAATCATTTGATAAAAAATTGCCTTGTAATATTGTAACTTTCCTTGTTCGACTTTATTACTTTGCTAAGAAAGTACATTAACTTGTATTACAGCGGAAAAATCTGATATTAACAAGAATGTTTCACCATTCCGAAAATATAAATCCAAATACTTCCATTTTCGGCGCTTCCGTGGGTTGGATGACACGTTAAATTACGTACGGCAGTCGTTAAGCCGTGTAAGAGGCCCTTAGGGCGGCTTTATAAACTCTCGACACTAGAGTAAGCCACTCTCATTCGAAAAGAAGAAGATTTATTTATTCTTGCACTCATATAGGTTAAAACATACAGATAGTAACAGTGAGGAATGCTTATAGTTAACTGATTTATCTTTATTTCTATTTCTGATTTCATTTCACCTCAACGGTTATATATCATTACCTATAGCTATATAACCTTGGTAGGCCCCATACAATGACTTGACATTTGCCACTCCATCAGAAATTCGGCTGCAAAACTCACAAATTCATGTTCGAGCTCCTTTAATGCAACTTTAAAGGTATACAGAGTTGACTGAAAAAAAAACAGAAAGAAAATTGAAAAAAAAACCGGTTTAATAGTTTTTGAGATATGGTTAAAAACAGGTGCTACGGCAATGAAGTCGGTTTACTATTTTCAAATTATCACTGAAGAGTTGCAATTTTCAAACGGTTTCTGTAATAATTCAACAGTATACTTTACATGTGGATAAGTTTATACTTACATTTTGAAATAAAACAATAAAATTTCACAGGATTTATTAAAAACTGTAAGATATTAAATCAGGCGTTACTTAAATTGATTGCAGATGAAACTCTGGAGAAATATATAGAATTTTAGTGCGGAAAAACACAACATAATATTTCTAGAGTTTAATCCTAAACTATAAACTTGTAACTTACTATATAACCCTGTATTTCTATATATGCTAAGCCCGAAACATTGAATAACTTCGAGTTTACAATTCAGATGCGGCGGCTGTATATGAATTGGTTATGAATCATATTATGGTAATTCTTCCTATCTGTCGGACGGTTTAACCGACATTACGTAGGCTTGGTGATATTATTTATGAAAGACACCTCATAATTTCACTAATATAATTGAGGCAAAAGTTTGGCTGTGTGCGTAAGAGTGTGTCAAAGTTTGATGTCAGTCACAGTTTTTGAGTAATTTGTGGAAAAATATACCTACTAATAAAAATATTAGACATACACTCACAACATTTGACCCACGTGTTTGCTTAAGTAGATCAAAAAACATACTTAATTTTTTATACAATTTTTACAATATCACATAATGATGCATAGAAGTCTAAATATAAACGCTTTCTTAAGAAGTCGGTTAAAACTCCGATTAAAATTTATGTAAATTTATCATCATTCATTCTAAAATATTAAATTTGAATGTGTGGATCTCAAAGGTTTATATTGTCTATGAGTGTGTTAAATCCGGGTTTGTCATGTAAATTAGGAATTAGCGACATTCCGCATTTAGCCCATGTTTATTGCATATGCATTTGTGCATGTATGATGTTATGTAAAGGTCACACAATTAGCAATACACTAACTTGTGTTTTAGGTAATCATCGGTTTTCTTTTTTGTTCATATCTTATTACTCGTAGTTGTTATAGAATGTACATATATGTATAACGGCTGTTTGTATAGTACGGCAGTCGTTAAGCTCAGAATACAGAAAGAACCAGAAGCCGCGTTCAACTGTAATTGCGAGCTACACGCTGTGTCCAAAAACCAACACAACGCCCCCCGCCCGCGTCACTTCCCACCCGCGTAATGTTGCTAGCTCCGGCATTATTTGCCCGTTTTTAGGGTAAATTTTGGGAGTCTACGAGGTGAAATAATAATAGAATAAAAATTGTCCTATTCTATATAATTATGTACCTACCTAATTGTCTCAAGAAATCTATTTTATTTAGGTTTATTTAGGTTTATTGAATAAAAGACGCTTTAGAAAAAAATACATTTAATTTTCTTTTTGCTGAGTAAGCTTTTTAAAATATTGTCCAATATAATAATATAACAATAATGGTTTCCATAACTCTTCCAGCCGTACTCTTTGTATTATTTTCGTCCACACCGCTCTCCTTTCTTCATCAACTGGGAAGCTAAAATTTGAGATAACTAATATAGAAACATAGTTACATACCCGATCCCCCTCACCCCTTCTCCCTCACACACAGACATCAAAAAATGTTTAGAAATCCGATATTACCATACTATTTAAGATTATTTGGTTAAGTACACACGGGCTGCACTGACGCTTTATACTTTCTTTTTTCAAGTCGGTTATTTTTTATTAAATTACTTATTAATATTCTACAATGAATAAAAGCCCACAAAAGGTAATAAAAAGAAGGGTAAATCAAAACTCTTATATTGGCAACACTAACAAGTTGGATGCATCATTATCTATGACAATTGCAAACTGACGATACTTACACGTGAAATGTGATCCCATCGTATTTATTTTTTAGACCTGCTGCATTTTTACAGGTAGGAACGACACAAGACGGCATAATTTAGTTAAATTGGTCATCGTTATAACACGTCATTCGCTCCGACGGTCTCAGAGTGACTGATCGATCGCGCGTCAAACTACTCTATTTCAGAGTAGTTTTAGTAGCTTCAATATTAGGCGCGCTCACGGTTTCTGGTACTTTCTGTATTCTGAGTCGTTAAGCCATGTCAGAGGCCCTTAGGGCGGCTTGATAAACTCCCGACACCAGAGTTGGCGACTCTCATTCGATAAGAAGAAGAAGAACGTATATAAATAATGTAACAAGTCGAATCAACAAACGATTCGTAAAAATAGACGAAAGCAAAATTTATATGAAGTTTAGAACAGTTAAGAAATTACTTAGCAACTGTTTTGAGGGCATCAAGTCAAAAATATATTTTTAAATTAAGATGAAATCAGAGTTTTCCTATTTCTCAATCATATTATACACACACAAAAAGGATTGTTTAATGTTTAAAAGCATAATTAAAACATCCGTCTACATAGTACATAGTCCAGACATCCTATTGCCTACTTCCCAAACATTTAAACTTATTTGGCAATATTATGTAAAAGTGAATTGCAAAATGAGAGATTTCTCTCATTATTGCGTGTGGTATAAGATAAGTATATTAAGTATGTAGGTATGTTTTTTACATACAGGGTTAAAGGCGCATTTAGCAACAAATAAACACATACATATTAATATAAAAATACATATAGCTAAAATACAATAAAATAAATATAATATAATATTAAAATACATATAGCTAAGTTCTAAGCTTAGGGTAAGGGTTGTGTGTAATATTTATTGAATTAAAAAAATATTATTGGCAAGCCTAAATAGAATATTGAAAATAATAGTTTTGTGAAATATATGAGGTTATGAATTACCTGGTTGATTGCCAAACATTTTTTATCACGAAATAGTCTTACGCTTGACTACAGCCTGCCTGATGTTAAGCACCACTGATGTAGCACATGATGTTTATTTAGCTAATTCAAACGTGTAGAGTAAAAACATGACTTTTAAAACACATTTTTCGACATTTTAAATAATTGCCATTTAGTAAAATTACAGATTGTAAACTCTCAATAGTAGCACAAACCAAATCTTTGCTTTTAATGTTTTTTTATAGCTACGATATTAAAATTTGTTTATGTTTTTAATCAATTAAATGTGGTTCTAGATAGCTCATTAGGTACATATAGCTCTGTATAAGTATATAACTATGGGTGATAATGATGTAAAAATAGTTGCTTAGTCATTCAATGAAATTTATTGTATTCATCTACTTTTACTTTGTTAGTTTGTGGGTCAACATAATTTATTTTACATTGTTGTATTTAATGTTCAAGGTATAGTTTCTTTTATATTTACTTAATTATCCATGACATAATTATTCGTAATTAAATATTTCGATAGCTCACATATAATTATTTAGTTTGCAAATCTCGTTAGCGCTAAAGCCTAGTTCGCATTAGGCTAGTATTTTAGTCTAGTAGCGAGTAGGTAATTTAGTAGCTAAATGTGTCTGAACACCCGAATTTTAGTTAAGTAGGTTAGTAAGGTCATTTAGTCAAGTCGATCCATTTAATTTTAAATTTAATTTATTCATTCTATTTTTTTGGGCGAGTAGCCCTCCCCCACCACGCGTCCGCGTTCACCGGCTAAACAAGTCCGAACCTGTTTTTAGTCAAGTTCATTAGTCGCCGCGAGAATGTCGTGTCGCTGGAGCGAAGAAACTAAAATTTGTTTCCAAATACATAGAACATGAATGTTTGTGGAATATAAAGATATAAAGTCCCCACATTAAAGGTTAGGTTATTGTGTAGTTATTCACTGTTTGCTAAAGTAAGTAAAGTAAAAGTGAATGTGGCTCGGTGATCAATCATTCGTCTTATATAACTTCGCTCATACAGGTTCGATTTCATCCAATTATATCAAAGTTATATGTAGACTTGCTAGAGCAACAGAATACCACATAATATGTATGTTCAAATTCGTCCATCACCAAAACCCCACGGTCTATTCAAAAGAACGCCTCATCGAATAAAAGTTTGAGATGAGTCATGACCCTCATTAATGAGAAATATGACGTTAATCCAAACAACAAACAGATACACAGACAAAAAAATTATAAACTGCTGAAATGTGTTTTTGTCATTTTTTTTGGAATTACTTTCATGTATATCAGTTTCATGTTTCATAATGTTTTGACCCTGTATTTTATAGCTTTATTTACCCAGAATGAGTTTGCACTTACACAACTATAATTCGCCTGATGTTAAGCGATCATTACGGCCTACATAGGATGGAGCGTGCTTACCCAGTAAAAGCCTATTCACTCTCGTTTTATAATTATGTAAATATATAAAATTCAAAGGTGACTGACTGACTGATTTAGTGATCTATCAACGCACAGCCGAAACCACTGGACGGATTGGGCTAAAATTTGGAATGAAGGTAGATGTTATAACGTAGGCATCCGCTAAGAAAGGTTTTTTAGAAATGCCACTTTTAAAGGGGTGAATTAGGGGATGCAAGTATTACTTCTTAATGCGAGCGAAGCCGCGAGCACCCACTAGTTATTAGATAATTATATATATATATATATTATTTTTAAATCATCATCATCAAGTAACCACTTCTTTCTCTTCTTCCAGTATACGACGCGTCAGGCCAGTACAGCTCCAACGTCCTCTTCGGCAGCGACTACTGGCTGGGCTCCCTGAACGCCTGCAACGAGCTCACCCTGGAACAGCACCATGAGGAGGTGCCTCCGTACAGGACCGCCTTCTACGTGGCCAGGGTCAACCTCACCGTGGATAATAGCCATCTGCCACAAGTAAGGGTTTCATATAACACTTGTAGAATGAGAAAATTGATCTCAAAAACTGTCTTTTTGTATACCTAGTCAGGTCATAAGTATTGTCACACAGTAAAAACTTTTCTTTTAGAATGCTGGCCACAAAAAAGTTTATTGAATTCGAATTTCGAATTGTTCATGTAAATAAAATTGTATACTTTTTAGAATTTTACTCATTTTTAAATATGGAGTGGACGCTTAAAGAAGACCGTGTTGCAGTTATTGCATTGCATCGTTGCGGTTACGCGCCAATTCAAATTTTTGACATACTGAAAAATTTGAATATAACCAAAAGATTCGTTTATCGTACCATCAAACGATACAATGAAGACTCTAGTGTAGATGACAGGTCAAGAAGTGGTCGCCCTCGGTCTGTTAGGACTCCAGCAGTGATAAAAGCTGTGAAGGCGCGAATTCAAAGAAATCCCAAACGTAAGCAGAAACTGTTGGCCCTTTAGATGGGGTTAAGCAGAACCACGGTGAAAAGGGTGTTAAATGAAGACTTAGGGCTTCGGGCATATCGAAGAAAAACAGGACATCGTTTGAATGCTCGTCTAATGGACCTGAGACTGAAGAGATGCCGCGCTTTGTTGAAGCGGTACGCGGGAAAAAAATATCGGGAAATTCTTTTTTCGGATGAAAAAATTTTTACCGTAGAAGAGAGCTAGAACAAACAAAATGATAAGGTGTACGCACACAGTAGTGAAGAAGCGAGCAAACGTATTCCGCGTGTCCAACGAGGACATTTTCCATCCTCGCTCATGGTATGGTTGGGAGTTTCTTATTGGGGCTTAACAGAGTTACTTTTTTGTGAGAAAGGTGTAAAAACAAATGCAGTTGTGTATCAAAATACAGTCCTGAACAACCTTGTGGAACCTGTTTCTCATATCATGTTCAATAACAAGCACTGGGTATTCCAACAAGATTCGGCGCCAGCTCATAGAGCAAAGAGCACACAAGACTGGCTGGCGGCGCGTGAAATCGACTTCATCCGGCACGAAGACTGGCCCTCCTCCAGTCCAGATTTGAATCCGTTAGATTACAAGATATGGCAACACTTGGAGGAAAAGGCGTGCTCAAAGCCTCATCCCAATTTGGAGTCACTCAAGACATCCTTGATTAAGGCAGCCGCCGATATTGACATGGACCTCGTTCGTGCAGCGATAGACGACTGGCCGCGCAGATTGAAGGCCTGTATTCAAAATCACGGAGGTCATTTTGAATAAACTTTATTGTCATAAGAATCTATGTTTTGTTAAGTTCATTTTGGTATATAAATGGTTACGTAAAGAATAAAGTTATTTCAATTATTTTATATTAAACATGTGACAGAATTTATGTATATGTATAAAGATATATCTCAAAAACTACAGCACCGATTGTCATAAATTGCGATCCAAAATTGCAAATTAATGTATAAATAATAACAATTGGCTCATAGATGATATAAATCTGTTATCGTACTGCGAGACACATATGGTTTTCTAGTTCGGAAGCCAGAGACCTTCGAATTTCTTGTGTCAAATGTATATTTTTGTCAATAAAGGATTCATTGATTGTACTCCTGATACCTGTTCCAGATTATCAGGAAAAATATTGAAATCATTTTGTAAATAAAATTGGTCATAGTAACTTAGTAAACTACTTAATTTTGAAATTAGTCCATGCTTAACTTGTTTTATTTTTTTACTTTGGCGTGAAACCAAAAGAAATATTTTCTGAATTATACGTTTAGTACCAACAAAAACCAGTAAAAGGTTTTGAATATAAACACAAAATGCATAAAAACTCGGCTTAAGTACCTTGGCAAAAATGTCACACAAGGTTAAGGCGTCCGTTCGCAAAAAAAGTACGTGATTTCATATTTTACACCTCTCCTTTTAAGAACTTTATGACGTGACTGGCAGATGATATGATACTAAAATGTGTTTTGTATGAAAATATTTTTTTTACAATAATCTCTCTTGAGTCGTATTTCCTCATGACTGAGGGTCGTGTCTCCCCCGCAGAATTAATTTGTTAGGGGAGTTCTCCTGGGCTTGGATAATAATATATAAACACTTACCTTATCTATACATACCTACCTATATAATAAAGCTGAAGAGGGTAAAAATCTAAACATATTAGAAAAAAAAAGTTTGGGTATACTTTAAATCCATAAAAGAACACGTTTCAGCAGTTTATAGAATTATTGTCTGTATATCTGTTTATCAGTATGTCTGTTTATTTAAATGCTCATCACGCAAAACCGGCTGAAAGAATCATCATGAATTTTGGTATTAAGGTAAATAGGTAGTATGAGATCTTAGAAGTGTCATAGGCTACTTTTTTCCCAAAATATGCGAGCGCAGCCGCGGGCGCCCACTAGACTTATAATATACGCAGACATTTTGTGCATAATATTTTGAGTGAGGTAATTCGGCTTAAATTCATAACTCATTTTTCTGTAAACACAAAGAATTGACTTGGAATACTTTTTCCAATCACAAACGGCTGAAGTGAAATTGATGATTTATTACCGATGACGGACTTATTATGGCTCAAGGAAACGCTTGGGATGATTTATTAGAAGGGACGTGAATTATTGATGGCCGGTCGAATTTGTGTATGGAAATGTGACTTGGAATACGTTTATGTTAGAGCTACTAAGTAGGTACTTGTAAAGCTGTAATAGTACTCGTAATATTAAAGAGAAACTTTGTGAGTAACTGAGTATGTTTGTATCTTCTTTACTTTCAAACAGCTGAGGGTTGGATGAAAATTGACACACAGATTGTTAAACCCTGGCTTATAACTGTAGTCAACTTTTTTCCTACTTTAACGTGGATAGCACTGCCAGTATCCAGACTATGATATTAGATTGATAAAGATTAAGAAATAAATTATTAAGTGATAAGCTGCATATTAAAATTATATATTTTTTTTAAATGTTGTTAGACTCCTGAAGGGTTCTGAAAGTGGCAAAGGGTATTTACAAAAGGGTATTTTGTATCAAAACATCGCGAGCAAAACCGGGGTTATTACCAGATAAGACTAGCTAGTAAGATAATGACAATAACGTTCTAAAAATACTATCTATCGGTCCGCAGCGGACAAACAAATGCTTTGCTGTTTTTTTTTAATGGTACTATGATTTTATTTAGTACGAGCCAATTAACTTCTCTAAGAAGTTCTAATAATATTTTTCTTTCTTCCAGAGCCGTCTAATGCTAGTAGGCGAGTGTGTGCCGGCCTCCTGTTCGAGCGCTGACGTGCGCTCGCTGCTCGGCGCGGCGGAGGTTCTGGCAGCCAACCAGGCCTCTCTCGCAGGCCTCCAGGCCTCCTTTAGCACGGTGCATGTAAGGCCTGTCCCGGGAGGTTATGATGTGTTCAAGGACCCTAAGTTGCATATATTGGGGTGAGCGTTTTTTACACTGATATTAAGATACCACTAGGTCACATATCTTATAACTAGTATCCTTTTTACCTATAGGTAATAGGTAGGTAGAATGTAGTAGTATCTACCTACAGGTACTGGTGTCGATGAGACTGATGCGATCAAGAAAGTCGACGCATATCATATTCATAACTTTGAAGTTGCAAACGCTGAAATACTCTTTTGCGCCGACGATACAGTAGTATTTTTTCATGGCTCGTCTTTTCTTAGCACAACTTATACCGTTATGTTTTTTATCTTTATAAAAGTGCTTTTTCGCAGAGCGAATATGCCGCACTTATAGATAACACAATATTATATTTAGCAAAAAAGCACAAATCACTATTTTCTAAGGCAAACAAACGCCTTAGAAAATCGATAAGTGATTAACTAATTGTACAATATTTTTTGTGTTACTGTTATGATATTAATTTCTTACAGCAATGTTTTGTCCGTACGAAAAATAAAGGTTATTTTTTTACGCATTTCGCAAGAAAATATAACTCCATCCTACGGTTGCCTGGAAGAGATCGCTTTTAGCGATAAGGCGCGGGGGCGATGTGGCCCGATCGTTGTTCTGTGGGTTAAAAGAACATATAAAACAAAAACCAAACAATTTTTTAAGCCAGTTTTCATTATAACACTATTATTAGAAGATTATTATAAAAAATATCTTGAAAATCTTACCATCAATGATGTCAATTTGTCAGTAATTTTGTACAACAACATAAGGAAATTTGTACAAAAATATGAAATCAACGATATTACCATACAAGTTCCTTGTCCCATTTATACTACCCATAACTTTGCTCCTACAGATAAATAATAATAAATAATAAATATTTCGGGACATTCCACACAGCGCCATCTAGCCCCACACTAAGCAAACGCTTGTGTCGTGGGTACGAGATAACGGATATAATACTTATATACTTTCCTTTTGTAAATACATACTTATTATACATACAAACAACCAGACTCAACACAAGAAATTATACATTTTTAAAATGCATAAATACTTGTGTCAGGCGGGAATCGAACCCGCAACCCCTAGATTAGAAGGCAGAGCCACTACCAACTAAGCTAACAGGCCAGTCATCAGTCAGATCTCCGTATAAAATACGCACACGTAGTAAATTGTCTGAGCTATCCCGGATTTGTCCCGGAAGCGTGTATTTAAAGTCGGACGTATATGTCCCGGGTGTGATTTGTGGAGAATATCTGTCGGATACGAGTATATGGATAGCAAGGGTTGTAAATTGGACTGTCTTACCTATGTATACTGTACTAGCGGTACCTCGCAATGTCATCTTGCAAGGTTAAAATAGCCTTATCTATATTATACCTACCGACTACATAACCACACAACATTAATAAAAAACTTCGTCTAAAATTTATCTTGTCGTATCCAGTGCAAAAGTACTCATAAAACTGGCAACAATGCCCTTTACGAAAGAAAATAAACCTCCTTACTCTAAGCACGAGGATCTCCCGATATTCTGGGATATTTCACACTTGAGTTAAGGGAAAAGTAGATACCTACATTCAATTAGAATTTATAGGCATGCACAAACACTCCCACAAATTGACATCTTTCTCCTTAGTAATCTTTGTAAAATTACTGAGACGGGATGGTATAGACCATTAACGACTACACTGTCGCTTGTACAAGTGTCGTTTCAGGTTACTATTTACAAATGCTTGTATGTCAAGGACAAAAAAAACAACGCCTTTTGCCAAAATTAAACAACATTGTACGTTTCGAACAAATACTCCAATAATGTCAAATACAGATACAAATATCATTCACGGATTTATTTTGTTAGGATTTTTGCGATTTTTATTTATTGCTATCTGACGGTACGGCTCGAGTAAATATTTGGAAACCATTTCAACGTTTGCCAATCTGAGCCACAGGTAAAGAAGGGGAAGTTAAAAAAATATTGAACGAACGCGATTTTAGATACTTTTTGTAATAAATGTACAGCAAGTTGGCAAATTAGCCGCCTGATGGTAAGCAGGCACCGTAGCCTATGGATACTTGCATCGCTAAAGGTTTTGCAAAAAACTGGCAAAGTTAGTAACGTTACATTCTTTGTTTGAATACCAGGACATATTAACCGTCAGTCTATCTTTATTAGTTTTTAAGTCTAACCATACAACAGTTTTTATGGAAACAGAGGCGACTGCACTTTAAGTTGATTTTCATACCTTTTGTTGCTAAGAGATGGCGCTTTAGCTAAGCTCCATAAATTATGCCATTCACAAAATAAACATATTTTTGACAGTTTCTTTATTTATTTATTAAAACGGCCAAAAACCAATTACATTAATTAAGATCACGTTCACGTTTTATAAAAATTAGGAATAAGAATTATTTTCACAAAAAAATATAAATAATTGAAGAATGGTAGACCACTTGCCACAAAAAATGTCACAGTCACGATTTTGATCAAGGAATGTGTTGAAACCATAAAATTTTATGCTTGGCTTAGTGGCGAGGAGCACCTTATTATTAGGCATTTTTAGACATTTTTGACACTAATCACATGCTAAATTATTCAGCATAAAAAAACCTATGTTAGAAGCACATACAAGTGGTTTGAACTTACCTATCTGCCATTCCCTTGCTCCACCTACGTAGCAAACTTGGCATCCTAATCTGCCCGCCACACAATCAATGATTTATCGCTTATTCAAACGTCATTAATTTCAGCCTGAATAGAACATTGTAATTGGAAAGTGTGCTTACTACGAATAATAATAATTTATATCATAGAAATGTAACAAAAAATGTATACTCGCCCTAGAAAGTTTAGTTTTAGTTGTTCTAAACCTAGTCAGTTTTAAATTTATAGTTTACTAACATACATTTGGATCTGTTTGTTGTCCGAAATAAAAGCATTTTATGTGAGTGAGCAAAAAAAAACCATTCCAAGATATGGTCAACTTTTGTTGCCCTTATGCATACTAAATCATAGTAGGTGGCGATTACTTAGCCATTTATGTAGTGACCAATCGCGACCAAGCATTCGGCTATTTCCAGTATTTCAACCAGTTAAAAGCAAGCTTAGTGTGCGAATGGTGTTGAGGAGAGAGATGATTTTTGTTGAAGCATTTTCGACGCGACATTTGTAAAAATTTTTTTTTTTTTTTTGGGTTTGCCTTTGGCCATGGTTTGCCTGATAATGATATATATTCACAGTTGATATTGTAATTAACTGCGATCATGCAGCATTTGGATAATTCAGGCAGCGCAAGCTTGATGTGCGAGTGTTGTGTAGGATAGAGAGATGTATATGTGGGAGCATTTTCGATACGACATTTGTAAGAAGTTACAATTCTATGGCATTAATTGCGCGTAGTGTACATACGACTGGAGCTTTGTTTGAATTCGGGTTATGAATTGACTCCAATATTGAGCTGGGTTGAGTTTATTTTTATTGTTCTGTTTTAGCATTATTTAGCTTGGCTTTGTAGTTACTGTATTTTATTAGGCTCGCCAGTTATACTGTTTGAAGTTTTTTTTTTAGAAAATCTTTGTAAACGAAAAATAAAGCTGAAAAGATATATTATGAATGGCAAAATTCATCGTTTTTTTAAGCAAAATTATGCGTTACTATTCTCATAAAAACAGTTTTTTTTATATTTGAATCAACGCATAATTAGTAAATATATACATAAAGATAAATTGTTTGTGTAAATCTCAAATTTAAGATTTTGTATTTCCGAGGAAAAATATATCGTAGATACTAATCTCGTGAGAATTACCATAAATAATATTACTCAACGTTACCTATTATCACATAATGTACCTATACTTACCTTACCTCATGATATTGTGAATGAGCCGTTTTCTAACTCCCCGAAAAGCTGGGTAGGATTTACACTCTGTGTGAAAAAACCACCCAGATTTTGTCCTAATCACTTCATTTAGCTATGTATGTATGTATATGTATGGGGCTAGATGGCGCTGTGTGATATGTCCTGAAATATTTATTATAATTATTATTATTTAGCTGTATTAAATTTGCCTATTTTTAGACTGAAATTTTACTAGATAAATACGGATACGAAATGTTAGCTTTATATTTTTTTAAACTTCACAGACATGTACATATATATATTTAGTAAAGTTAATCATATTAAATCAAAATATTACACGATCTACTAACAAATAAGGTTCATTAGTTTTAACATAATTTTTGTTGGGTAATAATAAAAATAATAAATTTCACGTCAGGCTATATTTTCTCTCAAAACTAAAACAATTTATAAATTCTATCAAACTATCGACTAAGCAAAAAGTGGTAAAGAGTAAATTACCGAGCTTGGCAGTTGAAAGTTGAAGTTAAGTTGAAAATAATTATCAGCTTCTTTTAGTTTGACAGCAAGATTAACGCCTATTTGATGTCAAAACTAACGAAGTTTCGAGACATATACCTATGCTTGAGTATTCTTTATAAGCAGATATTTAGGTGCAAAAGAAAGCCTTAGAAAACTGTAATATGTGGAGATTTAAAATGGGTATTCTCAAGTACGAGAGGTACCTGAGCTGGCGTTGCAAGAAGCCATAGGCGACGGTGAATGCTTACCATCAGGCGAGCCAACTGCCTCTCTAGCACGTATCTTATTAAAAAATCAGCCAAAGACTAATACTCTTTTCTTTTTTTAAAGAGAAACTTTTTTAATAAATTATTTATAAAAACTTTAGGTTTTTTTATGTTCGTAGTTATTCTCACGACGCAACCTTTTTTTTTATTACTTACAATCTATACATATAATAAAACTGTAACCGGTCGGTGTCTGTACATTGAAGATAAAGGAAAAATAAATAGTTGAGGGGTCTTTATTGATGCAATATATAATAACACAAAAATCATGTTTCAAAAATAAATTTCTGTTTGTCTGTCGGTATGTTTGTTCGTTATAGACTCGAAAACGGCTGAATCGATTTGACTACGTTTTTCACTAACACGTTGGTGCATGTGTTTGTTTCATTTCAATCGGTTCGTTACTAAAAAACTTATGTTCATTTTAAACCTTTTTATCTCAAAATAATGCGAGCCGCGGGCGTCTACTAGTTTGAAATATAATTTTCCGCACTATCTTTCTGAGTTTTTTAAACCTTACCTGCACTTAACTTATGACTTCTCGTAACAAATTGTAGGTACAAGAAGTCAATAATAGAAACGTCACAAATAGACGACAAATATTATGTTTGTAGTTTTTTAAACATATTGTAATAAAAGAACTGACAACCCCGCAAACTCTACCTGGACCCTTTTATTTAATACTTATCAAAGTATTTTGTACCAGCTACAAGTAAACCGATCATAAAATGAAATATGCAAACCTGTGCCTATAAACTGGCCGGCCCTAATATCATTAGTTAGGCAAGATTTAGTGTTAATTTCGGGATAAAGACCTGTGGTTAGGTTAAAGCTGTAAAAATAGGGTGAGCTGGGATTAGAGCTCCAATAGGATTTACTGGTATTAAACCTTCGAGATAGAAGGCTGCTTTTTTGCTAGTGAAATGTAGAAGGTTTAAGATTATTAACGAAAAAGTTGGTAGGAGTGGTTTTTAAATATCAATACCAACTTTTCGTTCAATGCTTATAAAAAAGGTACTGCTGTTTTGTTAAAATTATCAAGTGACCCTGTGTTTGTAACTAATATTTTTCTAAATAGTGTAAGGTTATTTTTAAATGGATCTAGTTTTTCAATACTGTAATAGTTTTTTTATAAATTATCTGCCATGCTGCGAATGCCTTTAGTCATCGCTCACAATAATATTAAAGTGTCATGAACATAGTTGTGAATTTGACTCTCAAAGACTAGCAAAACGGTGAGTGTGGCGATGACATAGAGGTGGGGGTATTTGTAGTCGTATAAAGGCAGGAGAGAGACCCGCGACGGGGTTAGTCGGCCGTTGGAGCTCGAAAGAGTGTTTTCAATAGATTGTGAGCTAGGAATTTAAGTCAGATTGACGATTGTGATGTAGAGTATTAAGTAAAGATGATTTATTATATTTGAAGTGAAATAATGAAGCTGGTGTTTAATTTATCCCTGTAAAGTAAGGGTAATCTTACAATAGTATCACTGCACGCATTGTAGTATGAATTTATGTTTACCTAAACAAAGAAAAGTTGTTACGCAAAGTTGTGGGACTCCCTGCCTGACTCCTGTTCCCCACGCATTATAATATTTGTTTATTTTTATTTATTTATTTATTCATACCGTTGCAATAAATGCACCTTACAGCTACATACGCCAAATCGTACACTTATGATAAATTGAACTTAATAAGTACATAAGCAATACAGACTTTTTTTTTACTTACCACTTTTCAGCTGTGTAAACTTATCTTAGGAATTTGTTCTGGATCAAAACCAGTTTTGAATGTATACTTAGCTTATTTGGGAACACATTCTGTTTTGTGTATACCATTATAAATAAATAAGCGAGAGCGAATCGGTTTTTATCGGGTATAGTCCAGTCGGGGCAGACATATAAATTGAAAAAATTCCGGGGAGCAATTTTTTTTTTTAAACGCAAGGGTTGTGGTTGGAAGTATAAATCTCGATTTTCTAACTAATCCCTGTAGAGCATTTGCCGCCATCTTGTTTTAAAGTTAAATTTTTTTCGTTTTTTTTGAGATAGCTCGTTAATTTTCAACTTTAGAGCAAAAATGGTCCTATCCAAAGTTGTTGGAAATTTAATTTTCCACAAGTTTGGTCATCATAATTTTTACGTTAGAATCAATATTTGCAGAGTTATTCCTACTACCAAATTTATCGAAAAAATCGTAATGGGTGGAATTTTATTTTCTTCAACTTTGGTTCTCGCACTTTTCACTTCATGATGTTTACCATCAGGCTAACTATGGCCAAGTGCAAACACGTTCTAGTAAAATAAAACTATTATAATGCTCTGAAAATTTACAATCATACAAACTCACTACACTTTTTTTGATACAATGCTTGTATTTTTTAACAAAACATATTTATAAACTATTGTTTTATTTTCGAAATTCGTTATGAAAATAATATATATGTATTTCACATTTCAAAAATGTTTTATCTATACGCATTCTAATATCCCCCTTTTCACCCCCAGCTCGGCCTCAATCATTGTAGCAGTCCTGATGCTGGTGTCATCCTTGTACGAAGCTGTGCTGGAGAGGAGGTACAGGCTGCAGCAGCAGAAAGACCTGGAACTGGCCCGGGGGAATCACAAACATGCTGTGAGTAGCTTTTGTATTATGGACTTTTTTACAATTTATTAAATGGAGTTTGCACTTTGCTCAATCTTTAGGAAAAACTGGTTCCTATATTAGAGAGTACTTTGGCTAAAAACAAGTAAGTTCGTTTTGAGACTGGTCAACTCTGGTGTCATAGTTTTCAAACCGTCCCAAGGGCCTCTGACATGGCTTAACGACTGCCGTACTAAGACAAACAGCCGGGACCTACAATCGAACGTGTCATCCGACCTACGGAATTGTATTAGTAGATTGTATTAAGGCTTATCTAAAAAGAACCAGCTCTCTCTGTTTGGTTTCGTGATGATGATGATGACCTTTAATGTATAGATGTATTTTGTTGTTTGTTTGTGTTTCTAGTTACTTAAAGAAGTGTTTAAAAAAGTAGATAAAAAAACTATTTGTCTTATGGAGCCGCAGTTTTATTTTTGGCACTTCACACTCTCTTAATATAACTTGTCATCCGAACAACGGAACCACCCAGTATCGGTTACACCACGTCAGAAGCTTGTAATGTAGTTTGAAAAGTCTAGACACCAGATTACGCCACTCTCATACAAAATTACTATCACAAATTAGTCTGAAAATATTCTCAAAGACTCACAGATCTCGCTTCACTCGCTCAATTATCTCACTAAAAGACCCTAATTGTTTTCGTTCTTTAGAATCTTTTTCCAAACTTCAACAGATCTTTTCATTAAGTCGAATGAAAAGACGTTTCTTTTTATGTGTTGAATGTCCAATCTATTAACGCTGGTCTTTTTAGAAATATGTTAATTTATTAGCTGGCCTTAAATAGAAGTTTTTTTTTAACTTTACAAATAATTAAAAGTTTTTTTTTCTTAAATTATTACTATCAGCGATTTTATAAAAGGAAAGAGTATGAATACATGTATTTTATTTTAAAGCTAGAGTGGTGAAATCTAGTGTCAAGAAATTTCAAACTGGACTATAGGTCTCTGGCGCGGCTTAATGGCTGTTGAACTACTGCTATAAGAACAGCCAAAATTTTAAATTTTAACCAGTATATGATCTTGGAAAATACCTTAACTAGTCTTATGGTCAACTGCACAATTAAATTTGTACAAAAAAGTACAAAAAAATCCTTAAAAATCGTTCACCCAACCAAAGACTGACCGCATCCAACGTTGCTTAACTTTGATAATCACGTTGAAATACTTCAGTCAGACCCTCAGTCCAGTTAAAGGCACTACAAACCTAGCTTAAAAGCTTAGTAGGTACGTAAAGCTCTCAATAGAATGTCTATCTAGCCTCGGTTTGATAGGATTTACACTTTACAGTCTAAGCAAGAACTTTAAGCTCGGATAAAATAGCAACTAAAAAGTTATGGAGAAGATAAGTAAATAAAGTAATATAAAGAGTAAAAGTGCTGCCACCAATGACCTGCAATTTAATCTGGTACTTAGTATACCTGGAATCCCAATACGGAATGTCAAATTCATTAAATAACTGAGACTGAAGATTTTGTGATACGATTTCAAGAATTAGCACAATTTGAACACTGTATTAAATTTAAAGAAAGAAAAATATTTATTGCGACTGATTAAAAAAACACACACCTTTAACAACAATTTGTAAGGCATTATTAAACCTATATTTAATCAGGGTTTTATAGAATAAATTTAGTTGCAAACTATGTGAACACCTTCATAATATTCAACCCAATAACTGTTACCTTTATAATATTAAGTTACATTATCCAAAATACAACTATCCCTAGAGACCAGACTGCGAATTATCGGATTAAATATTAACTCAACCAACATGTTATTCACTAGCCACAGCTTGTGGTTTCACTCGCGTTTAAAATGGTATTATTTAGGTCAGCATCCGCTGTCGTAGTAATACGAAATACAAATTGTTTTAAACAGACAAAAAACATCGCTAAAGTACGAAAAAACGTTATGAATGAAGTTCATTTCAAAATTGATGATTAGGATTATGATTATTAAAATTAAATGGGTTTGCAAGTTGGCATGGACTTAACATTCAATAAAAATGCAATAGTAAATAAACTATTACACGCAAACGATATCGGAAAAAAGTTAACAATCAATTCTGACTGACAACTGAATGATGAACGAACAAATCAACTATCATTTTTATTAAATTTGAGAGTGTGATTTCACATTATTTGTTATTTTATCTCGGTCCCAGAGCGTGGGGCGTCATAAATAAAGTGTTACGTTTGCCCATAATGGGTTTTAGAGCAGAAGTACATAGATTAATTAAAACGAGAGAAACTGGATTTTACAATCTGTTAACTAATTTTGGGCTAACGAGCAAAAGGTGTAAATATAATTACACTGTCTGTCTGTTCACTGTCCGTCTGTCTGTCACCAGACTGTATTTCATTAACCGTAATAGCTGTATAGTATAAAAATTAATTGATAAAGAAGTTGTACGCAACAGTGGGCCGAGAAGGGCTGAAGATGATGATGATTACTCACTTAAATAATTTCAGTGGTTCTTTGATTGGTTTGAAAACTCTCGACACCAGAGTTTACCACACTCCCTGTCGACTGCACTGTTAGCTTAGTTGGTAGTGGCTTTGCCTTCTAATCTAGGGGTGCGGTTTCGATTCTCGCATAATTATGAATTTTAAAATTTGTAATTACTTGTGTTGAATCTGGTCGTTTCTATAATATAAAGTAAATATGTGTTTACAAAAGAAAAGTAAATAAGTATTATATCCGTTATGTAGTACCCATGATATGTATGACAATGGTATGGGGCTAGATGGCACTGTGTGATATGGCTCAAAATATTTATTTAATATATTTATTTATTTAACACTCATATGTACTGACTTATTGAGCTTATGGAATTTACGTAAAAACTATTGAAGTTTCATAAACAATTCAGAAGTTTAGCCCCATAAAATTATTATTTGCTCAATAAAACATAATAGCGTGTATAAATCAATTCTATCGAGTAAAAATGCCAGCAACTTTTTAATAGTTGCAAATTTAAGTAAAAATTGCTTCAGTAATTTCAATTTTAAAACTTTCCTCCATTTTTCATTGAATATTAACTAGTTTGGAAGTTTGCAAATCTTCTTAAATGCGTAAATAATTTAATATCAAATTTAACTTTCACAAACATAACTTAAAAGATAGTTTTTAATTTCTTTTTCGTGAACAAAACGAGATCTTTGGTTGAAACTTTGAGTATTTATTCTTTTAAATCTATTATTTAACTTGTTAAATTGCAAATTACGTTTAAAATTGTTTGTTTTTTAAGATATCAGACTAATATTATAAAAGCGTAATTTATATATTGTATGAGTCTTGGATAGTGTAATCTAATCTGGTTGTACTATTTTGCGACAAATCTGGGGAGGATATAGATTAGAGCCTCTATTTAACACATACGTGTTCTTTTTAATCATTTCATTTTAAAACTAACGAAATAAGATTACCTTCTATGCTCTAAAGATTTTTTAATACGTGTTATTTATTAACAACTTACTTTTTAAATTTCACACTTTCATAACTTGACATAAAAAGATTTCCCCTATTTTTTTCCGCTTTTTGTATACTTATATCAATATTAAACATACCTATATGTTGTATATTTGGTATCGGTAATGGCTGCCGGCCACCGTAAAAGGGTTGGTTAAAATGGAACGTCCTTACGTTCCATTTTAACCAACCCCCTTAGCCAAGCCCTTATCTATACGATATCTGCTCGATCGACAACATCTCCGACTTCTATATGTTGGTGGAATGATCGACGAACACACAAATAAAAAAAAAAAAAAAAAAAAATACGATATCTGCTGGTACATTAGCAAAGAGGTAGGTACCGTTATTAAACGACTTTTTTTGTTTCAAAAGAAGGCTTCGTTGGATTGAATGGATTCTAAGTTTTATCTATAATAAAATTGGTGGAATTGGTTAAAATGTTACAATATATACGATACCTGCTGTAACATTAGCAAAGAGGTCAGTGTCGATAACTCTTTAAAAAGGGGGTTTTAAGTGGACTGAATTTTTTATAAAAACTTTTTTAACAATAAATTTATTCTTATCATTTCACTTGCAGGCAAATGGTGGACCGACCGAAGAAAAAAGCAAGCTCGTGGATAAAGATCTGAGGAGAGAAACTTGCGGTAAGTTATTACAATAATTTGAAACACAAATATATTTTTTTAAAAATGATTTTTTACGTGGGTTTACGTTTGACTACAGCCTGCCTGATGTTAAGCATTGCTGTAGCCTAGGGTGTAACACGTAGATGATACAATATTTAACACTTTATGCACAAAATGATTATGTGATTAGGTATTTTCTTTATGTCTGCATGATAAAACCAATATTAGTATTGTACTTTAAAGGTTACTTTGTTTCGCCATTATTAACTTCAATATTTTTTATATAGACTGGTAAGCTACCTACATTTATCAGGGTAAACAAAAATCACAAAACGTATTTAAAATTTTGTTTCACTTTAATGGTTTATATTTAATACTCTTGTTAAATGTATAATCTACATAAACTTATCAATGTAATCCATCGCATTATATCCGATACCTTCCTTCGTCTGTAACCATTTCAAAGTTTAAATTGTTCAAACACTTACATTTTATGGAAGCGGTTAAAAGAAATTGCACCTTAACCAAGTGCAAAGTTGAACCAAAACATACTTAACCAAGTTTTCTTAGAAGCGGCCAAAATTTTAACTAAAACTTTATCAATAAAATCTGTCAAATTTATTCATATTAAACTAAAGTGGCTCCTTTACCACAGTAAAGATAAATTGGTAGATAAACGTTTTATAATGGTTCGTAGAGCTTCGTAGCAGCTTCGTAGCATCTTCGTAGAGGTCGTAGCAGTGCTACGCTCGTAGACTTTACTTTGTAGACTATTTGACTTTAATATTTTAAGTGTGCCTTTTGGTTTTACACATTGTTACCTGGAGAAAAGGCTCTTTATACTGGGGTGCTGTAAATTTATGTTAAACATTTCTATCATTAACTAGAGGACGCCCGCGGCCTCACTTGCATTATTTTGAGATAAAAAGTAGCCTATGACATTTCTGACACCCCATACTACAAACATACCAAAAATAATGATGATCCGTTCATCCGTTTTTGTGTTATGACCGTTTAAATAAACAGATAAACAGACAAATATTCTAAAAACTGCTGAAACGTGTTTTGTAATGGATACCCATCATTTTTTTTCTATTATCTTCTATGTTCAGATTTTTGGCCTTCTTCAGGTTTATTATATGTATAATATAAATAAAGATTAAGATTTATGTAATTGTATTCGAAAATTGTTTTTTTTTTTTTACAATATTTTCTTGTTATCCCTTATTAAACTTTACACACAAACAAGAGCGAACAACCTACAGGGCGCGAAATTATATAGAACTAGCTGGTGCGCGCGACTTCGTCCGCGTGGAATAGTTATTACCATAAATATTGTTCTAGTGAGTTAATCTTAATAGATAGACATATACTGTTGTGGTCATATTTTTAGATCATTTTAAGAGGAATAATTCTTCCATACATATTTTTTTGACATCTTGAACCGTTTTCGCAGCGCACGCAACGGTAGCCCTCAAAAATAAACAATTTTCCCCGTTTTTTCCACATTTTCCATTATTTATTCGCTCCTATTAGTTGCAGCGTGATGTTATATAGCCTAAAGCCTTTCTCGATAAATGGTCTATTTAACACAAAAATAATTTTTCAATTCGCACTAGTAGTTCCTGAGATAAGCGCGTTCAAACAAACAAACAAACTCTTCAGCTTTATAATATTAGTATAGATTTTTATTTAATCCTGTGAATTACTGATAGGATTTGGAATTAACAGATACGTTAATTAGAAACGTGGGACATTATTTGTACTAAACTAGTTTCATACTATTTGAAAATTAATTTCGACACGTGCTAACAAAGTCACGTAGAGACATTATAAGTTCGTGTATACGGCACAGCTGCATGCGAAGTTGTCCACAGTTTCCGAAAACTATAAAGCTACTAATATTATGGGTATGAAGGCTCAACTAATTTGAAACTTTGGTCATTAAATATTTTTTTATTTACCACCTAAGGATAAAGATATATTATATAATAGTAGAGACAAAAGTGACAGTGATATATGTAGCTATTTATTGTAAAACATTTTTTTTTGACATGATAAAGCTATATGATATCCAATGTCCTTAAATTATTTAATTGTGTGTTATAATATCTGTTATAAGTGATTTCTTAATGACTTATCTGATGAACAATGTACAGTAAAATTTTACTATGAAAACTTCGAATGATATTTTTTTAAGAAATTTGTTAGTAAAAAGGGTTTCTTACTTTACAACAATGAAAATTCAACAAATAAAATTTATAAACCGAACTAAGTACATGAGACTCCATTACCTAATGAACTCCGTGTTCTTCATTTACATGTTTTATAGAAAATGTTCTCAACGAAAACAAGTCTATTAAGAATATAAAATATCTCGTAAAATTCCGCAGTATTCGCTGTGCAAAGATAGTTTCGAAAGGCTGCGTTTGAAAACGAATATTACCAAATCAGATTGTATATTAATACCTAGTGGAAGCTTGAGGTTTCGTTCGCTTGTTTCGAAATAAAATGATCTAATGTCACTTTCGGGACCATCGATAGACTGAAAATCAATATGCTTACAAAAAGCAAACAGAACAAGCAAAAACATGTTTATTTATTTATATACTAGTGATAGTATGAAGTTTGATATTACTACACAACGGATTTTAATGCAGTTTATTTAATACATAGAATAATTTAAGAGAAAGGTTTGCATGTATAATAACGCGTACAAAACCAAAGGCAAAAACTAGTTAGGTATAATTTAACTTTAAGTGATATAAGATTTTATATGTTAGTCCTTGAATAAGGGAAATCAAACTTTAATACTTCCTGCTTTTGTTGGGTGAAGTTAAACTTATCAGTTTTCCGTCGTTAAACTTTCATACATGTTTTCAGATTTTCAGTAATAAAACTTGTCAATTTGCTCTGAAAGCAGGAAGATAGTTCCTCATGTAAAGTTACCGACTACTCGTATATTTTTAAGGCAAGTATGTAAACACGTACCAAGCAAATGTGGCTCAGCGGTTCCAGTGTCTGCTTTTCATCCAGACGCACCCTGGTTCGAATCCGGTCCTACACCACTGACTTGTTTTTTCCAGTTATATGTGGATGTGCACTCGCTTAACGGTGAAGGAAATGTTCTGGTATACATACATACTTTAAATCAATAATAAAACACGTTTCACCAGTTTTTATCAGTTTTCTGTTTGTCTGTTTATTTAAACGCTCATTACGCAAATACGGCTGAACGGATCATCATGTTTTTTTATTATGTAGGTAGTATGAGGACTTAGGAGTGTCATGGGCTCACTTTTAGCCTGATATTATACAAGCCAAGCCGCGGGCGTCCACTAGCTGTTAAAAATGTAATGGCTTTTATTGTTAAACTAAAAAACTCTAAAATTGATTTTGATTTTCATGTTGAAATCCACAGAATTCCAAACTGCGCCTAAAATATTGTAAGAGCAACCGTTTCAGCGTAATTTGTTAATAGTATAATACAGGGCCATTACCATTATCTCGGTTGAGATGTTCTGTAGTAGCTATCGAGTGGAGGCTGGGAGGGGAGATAAGAGTACGGGCCATTGATGCGAGAAAAGTCGTTAGGAAAAAGTATACTTTAGCTAGAGGGAAGAGGTATTCTTGATAACATATTAAAAAACGCACGTGCCTCAGCTAGCAAAGTTGAAGAAGAAAAAAAAATCTAAAAAAATCGTCACTGTAAATGACTACTCAATCAATTTCAGGCATTGTGGCTAAAAACCTTATTTACTATCTTAAGAATAGACATTAATTCTTACCGAGAACCTCTTACCGCTAATACCCTAAATAGGCTGCTAGTCTGGAATGCCCTAAATCCCAGATTGTTAGACGAAAACACAAGCTCTGTTCGTCTATGCGGGTTTAATCAATGACCATGGTTTCATTCGCGTTTTAACGAATCAAAAGTTGAGTATGTTGCTTAAAAGGCTGTACACTCGATTTGTATATATACTCAGGTACAAATATTATACAATCGTTTTTCATTAAAAAAAATTATCACTCATATTTCATCTAAAACTTAACGCGGTGTCGAGAGTTTATCAAGCCGCCCTAAGGGCCTCTGACATGGCTTAAGGACTGCCGTACTAGACAAACAGCTGGGACCTACAACTTAACGCGTTTTTTCTTTAACTTATTAAGGATCAAGATATTGATAGCTAAGAGTAAACATTTTACACAATTAACGTTCAATCAATTCTTAAGATCGATCTGTTAAAAGTCAAATAACATTTTATTTTAATAAGATAGACTCACGCTTGACTACAACTCGCCTGATGTTAAGCAACGTTGTAATCTACGATCTAGCGCGCTTGCCTAGAAGAAACCGATTCACTCTCGACTTTAAGACCGATAAATTATAGTATTTTTTATAATATTATTGTATTTTCCTCTTGTTCCCAGGTTTCTGGTCAGAGATCCTGCTATCGTTCTCAGTGCTGTCCAACGGAAGAACCATCCTCAGCACGGACAAGCCGAGCGACGGGGCTCTCACGTGCTTACATGGGATAAGGTAAACTCTTCAGATTCAGATTTTTTTATTGTCAGTTATGTGATATTTCATTACATTTCATACAATAAAAAGTTTATAACGACGCGTTGCAAAATAATAAATAGTCCATAACGACGCGTCAAGTTGGTTATACATTTCTCTTTTGAGTCGTATTTCCTCATGACTGATGGTCGTGACTCCCCCGTAGAATTGTTTCGCTAGGAGAGTTCTCTTGGGCAGATACATCGTGGTGGGCGCCCAGGTCTTTCAACGGAAGACACATGGCCTTGGTTATCTATTTGGTATAAAAAAAGTTTTTGTGTGTGAAGAATTATTCCTGAACGATTAGCATATTACTCTTATCATAGCAAACCACATCTTCTTCAAAACTAATCATAAGACAGGTAATTCCATAGAAACTGCCTCCGTAGCTTGATATATCTGTAACGTTGTTTATTTAGGAGCCTACACAAACATGGCGGTTATTGTTATATAATCTAGTGGGTTCGAGAGTAAACACTTACGGCAAGTTCCGTCCTTCAAGATACGTATTATGTAGGTAGTACTTGAGGTACTTAAAGACACGGTTCATCATTAAATAAAATAATATGTTGTATTATCGTAGTACTTAGCCATCATATTAAGAAATAGGCAGTCTTATAATTGCGCTAAAAGTCTACCCATCAAATATAACAAAAAGGCAGTGTTATAATTTTGTGCTAAAATGTTCGCGCGTTGTATGTGGCGTACAATATCATTGAAACACGCAATTATAACTTAACCACAATAAAATAAATAGTTACAAGCTTTCTACAACGTCTTTTTGCTAAAAATGTGTTACCTAAACCTGTACATTCCAATTTCAATAATGATATCGTTTGTACTGAAATTTAAATTCGCATTAGGATGGGAATATTTTATAATACAATGAATTAATAATGCTTATATTTACATACAAAATCAAAGGTCAGAAAGAAACCCTAGGGGCCTTTTTGAACTCTCGACACCAGAATTAGCCACTGTCTTTCGATAAGAAAAAACAGGAGGCAAACAACTATTTAACACAGAAATAAAGGCCGCATCAACATCTTTATTTTTAACAACATAAAAAGAAAAGGTCTCAATGCTTGTGAATGTTTATATTTGTTTCTTTCACAACATAATTATGGTTCAGACAATCTATAAAACTTTTCTAATAACCTCTTTTTCACCCCCAGGTTCATGTCAGTGATATGGGTGATCATGGTACACACCTACCTGACCATCTTCTACGTGGCAGACAACAAGACCATGCGAGTCATCACAGAGAGGAACTTCTTCTACCAATCTGTTGGGAACGCCTCGTATTGTGTGGACACCTTCTTTGTTATCAGGTGAATTCAATTGAATTTCTTTATAAGCATAAATGCTAAATTCACATTTACCCTGTCCATAGGAGAATTAGGGCGTAGCTAAATTGAAAACTAATTTTTTACAAAATCTTAAATTTACAATAGTGTGTAATTTTTTTTCTTATTATATTATCTTTTATATATCCATTATAAATCATTACTATTTAGTAGTAGATTTTTGGGATCTAATTGATCTGGGCATGTTATATCGAAATTCTATACCATAAAATAAAATTCCAAAATTCATGATAATCCATCGCTCAGATGTGGCGTTAAATCTCAACAAACAAACTAACAAGGCAACAGAGAAACTTGCGCTCTTATATAATGATATGATAGTACATACACACACAAACACACACACACACACACAATTATATAAATTAACATATTTATATTAATTTATATAAATATGTTAATATTTGTTTTATACCGTAACCACCGAAACAAGTAATCATCAAAATATCAAAGAAAATTATGAGATACAAAAGATATTTGCAGAGCAAAAAGTAGTGTAATAACGAAAGAAATACCTCCTTATATCGGTACCAAGAAAACTTCCCCACTAACTTCGTCCAAATTGTTTTGGCAGAATGTTTTAATTCCCTCTTCAAAGGGAACAAAAGTTCCCCAACATTTTCACAAGTAGAAACGAAATCACTCATCCACTTTTGCCAACAATTCTTATAAACTCCTCAAGTGGAAAATAGGTTTCTTTGTTTTTTCTGAGATTTCTAACATTTAAATTATTTATTTATCCATGGAAAAATAGAGAAAAAATAGACTCAGCAATGAGTTTATTTTATTTTAAACTAACTGACCCGGCGAACTCTGTTCCGCTTTAGAGGCAATAAATAAGCAGATTTTGGATTTAATACAATTCAATAAAAAAAAACAGGATAAAAAGTATCCTATGTCCGTCTCCTGGTTCTAAGCTAAATCCGTTCAGCCGTTCTAGAGTTATAAATGGTGTAACTAACACCACTTTCTTTTACCAAATGTAGTATTTATGAATAATACCTGATGTTTACTAAGATTGTTTGAAACGACGAATATGCAATTAATGTTTTGTAACTAAACCATTTAATCAGGCTAAAAATAACTAATCATTATTTTAAAGTTAAAATTACTATAATAAATGAATACTGAATACCTAAGAGGGTATCGGGCGTTTGCGCAAATACTCAAGAAATTACTAGGCTAGTAAACAAAGACGCATTTATTAGCAAATCACAATTTAAATCACTGTATTATAGTTCCCGTAAGGCATGATTTAATTTAGTTGTATTAACCGGCTAGCACTTACGTCAAAAATTACGTCGAAAAATTAGCTCGACAAGTTTCGGAAATCTGAGGTTTCCATCATCAGGAGGACGAGTCAGCACGCGCGTCCCGGTTGTAAGTAAGTGCTAGCCGGTTATTACAACTAAACACAATTTAAATGTCTAGTTTTTATTTTATTTTAACTTGATATCTGATTTTAAAATAATAACAGCCTTTTCAGTTACCTTTAGCCTGTGAATTACATTGCCTACGTCCTCTCAAGATTAGCTAAAAAGTCGGAATCGCCGAGTTTTATCGGGTAGCTATAAAGTTCACCTTGTCAGAGCAAATCTAATTTGTTTTCTGTAACTCTGGGATTACGGCCCCGTTTACTTAGTTTACTCATTGAGAGGTTTCCTTTTTGGTGAAATGTTTATGTACTGATTTGTTGAAGAGATTTTATTCAATAGATTGATTCAATGAACTTTCGGCTTAGTATGGACCGTATGTAAAAAATTATTCAATGCTATGTTTATTATGTCTGTCACAACATTTTTTGTCATGTATGTGTTGATTTTATAATTATTTGTACTATTTTATTTATTATCCAAAAGTAGTTAAGTTTAAAAATATAAAGCAAAATAAGCTTCTTCGTCTTTTCGAATGAGAGTGGCCAACTCTGGTGTCCAGAGTTTATCAAGCCGTCCGAAGAGCCTATGACATGGCTTAACGACTGCCGTACTAGACAAACAGCCGGAACCTACAATTTAACGTGTCATCCGACCTAATCCGGAATGTCACTTCTCGGTCACCCATCCAAGGACTGACCTATGATATATAAGCAACATAATGTGGCAGAAGAAATACTGAAAACTGACGATGCTCTCTTTTGGCATCAGTAAAACTACTTTTAATACAAACTCTTTAACCTAAAAAAACTTACTCATCCATTCAGTGTATGCTACAGTGCGTTCACAATAAACACAAGTTTATTATCTCGCAGGCCGTTTGCCAAAACGACTAGGTATGTTGTAGGCAGAATAAAAACAGAGCTAACTTTTTATTATTACGTTACGACATGTATTTGGTTTTAGTGCCTCGATAGATGTATTGAGTGAAGTTGGAATTACTTAGTATACATATTCATATACTAGCTGGTTCCCGCGACTTCGTCCGCGTGAAATAGTTATTACCATAAAAACGGGTTTATTGAGTTAACCTTAAAAGATAGACATATACTGTTGCAGACATTTTGTTACATCATTTCAAGAGAAATAATTCTTTGATACATATTTTTTGATATCTTGAACCGTTTTCGCAGCGCATGCAACGGAAGCCCTAAAAGATGAATAATTTTCCCCGTTTTTTCAACATTTTCCATTATTACTTCGCTCCTATTAGTTGCAGCGTGATGTTATATAGCCTAAAACCTTTCTCGATAAATGGTCTATTAAACACAAAAAGAATTTTTCAATTCGCACCAGTAGTTCCTGAGATTAGCGCGTTCAAACAAACAAACAAACAAACTCTTCAGCTTTATAATATTAGTAGGTATAGGTTACTAGTAACTAATGCAAAACTTTAGTGATTATTCTGTTCCGTTTACATTTTGTCGTGATTGATCTTACCGGGTTTGAAAATAACAACTCAGTTACTTCAAATCCAGAGAAAATAGATTCTTCAAGGCAAGCGTACGGCACTGTACTCGTAGCAGTGATTAATAGAATAGATTGGAATAGAAGTAATTTATTTCGGAATTACATCGTCTAGCTGAGTGTAATTAATGAAACTCCCCGATTTTCTTTTATTTATTCATACAATTACCGGTTTGATTATATAATTATTAAATAAATAAATTAAATTAAGCCATGTCAGAGGCACTTAGGGCGGTTTGAAAACTCTCGACACCAGAGTTGGCCACTCCCATTCGATAAGAAGAAGAAGAACAAATTAATTGTTGTTTATAAAAATCGCTTTTAATGATAAAGTGCCATTTGAAGCACTTGAAAAATATTTTGTTTATATCGTACAAAAATATCAGTCTTAATGTTTTTTTTTGTATTCACAGCGGTATTCTCGTCACAATCCTCTTTCTAAGAACGGAAGACAAGAAGGCAGAAAGAAGAGAACAGAAGCAAGACGTAAACAAAAACGTCAACGGATTCACAAACTCTGCTCTATCGGTGTCCGTTATAAGCCAACAGTCCTTCAAAGAAGACCTATTCGACAGCCCCAGGGGCAGTGTTTATACCAAAACCGAGTTCTTTGGCATGATAAAGAACTTCTTCATCTTGCTATCGTATAGGGTAGTGAGATTAACGCCAGCGTATGCTTTCGTTATTGGTAAGTTTTCACTCCTTATTTTGTTAGAAACCTTTAGTAAGGTGATATATAAATGCGTATACATCTCATCAGGTAGAATGTGATCAAACATAAGTATCTTTTGGCCTATGGATATACCAACGGAAGATTAGTGCATTTTTTTTTACCTGATATAGGCTTACGCTTGACTACAACTTGCCTGATGTTAAGCAACGTTATAATCCACGATCTAGCGCGCTTGCCTAGAAGAAACCGGTTTTACTTGAAGACCGACAAATTATAGTTCAAGGGGAATAGAGATTCGGGCAAGGAGTTCCACAGTTTGGCGGGAATTGTATGTGTATCGCGACTGTTATTGCAAGTATTATACAATCTGTCTCGAAAATATTTTCTGATTTCATTTTAAAAAGTTGACTTCTAAACAATGACCTATCATTATATTATTTTTTTTTAAATGACTTTGGACATTGATTTAGTATAATTGAAGATTTTCGAAACGTTTCTTATCTCTACTTCCAGGTCTCAACGAGTTAGCTCTACGCTGGACACACGACCACTCCGTGTTCGAGCCAGCCATCTTCGACCACATCACGTGCGCCAAGTACTGGTGGCGGAACCTGCTCTACATCAACAACCTGTTCCCGCAGCGGGACATGTGCATGGTCTGGTCCTGGTACATGGCCAACGACACGCAGTTCTATGTTGTTGGAATCATTCTTCTACTCATATCTGTAAAGTAAGTGTTTGACTTTTTCTTTTTCAATTCTTAGTTTTGTAGATTTCTTCTCTTGAACTCTTGATTCTTAGAGTATTGATTTTAAAAATGACATTTCTATAGTATTTGATTTTAGAATGAATTCTTTTAGACCTTTGATTCTAAAAATGTTGACTTTATGACTTTAGTTCCAAGAACTTTGTCTATTAGACATTTCTTTTTAATAAACTAGACTCATAGACTCTTTCTTGGATCTAAAAGACTAGTTTAGTAGCTTTGTATTTTATTTTTATTTATTATGTTTCAACAGTAAATGATAAGATTTAAAGACATGACTGCTTATTTTAATATACAAGGTAACTGGTAACTAACGCATAACCTTTTAAGGGTAGCTTTAGTACATCTATACCAACAACTTTTGTTCCAAAACTTTTGGAAATTCGTGAAAAAAAAAACAGCTGTTCCATACATTTTGTTGAATATCTTCCATACTCTTGTATGGAACAGCTGATTTTTTTTCACGAATTTCCAAAAGTTGTTGGTATAGATGTACTTAAGCGAACCTTAAAAGGTTGTGCGTTAGTTACCAGTTACCCTGTATACTATAACTAATACCTGTAAACCCTTTTCGGGTAGAAACTAGAGAGCCATAACTAATTATATTAGTTTCCAGGAAATAAATATTTCATTTCAGTATCTTGTATTCCTTCTCCCACATCATTGGGATTAATGCTGCTTCTTATATCTGTAAAGTGAGTGTAATTTATTACACCGTGTTAATAATTGTGAACGGGAACCAAAACTTTATCTACCATATTATTAAAGGAAATGTTGTGCCAGTGCTAGTTTGTTTTGCTGTGCAATTTTATAAGGTAAGTAATGATGAATGATTATTTCGATGGATTGTATCATCCTTGAAGTAACATCTAAAATTACACAGATTTATGTAGAAGGTTTGGGAAAGAAATTAAAAATAAAAAACAATATCATAACAACAGCGTCATATTAAAACTGACTTCAAAAGATTATAAATTTACAAAAAATATGTGGGTATGTAAATATCTTGTCTATTATTTATATCTATATATTGATTTCTATACTTTTGTCCCTCACGCTAAAACAGGCGACACCGCGGCTAATCAGTAAATACTCATATTTTAAATAAGCCCGTATCGCCGTCATCTGTCTGTAGACCTATCTACGTGACGAGAATATGCCTAACGGTCGACGTCGTATTCTGCGCCTGCCTGCGAGTACACTGCTCTGTGACACTACGTCTTATACTGTGACTGCCTACGACCTACAGCCGCGCGCCGTTCGTTATTTATTTTGCTACGAGAACTACGATTTCTAATACATACTAGCAGTATGGATTGCGATGCTTGTCGCTGTACTATTAGTGATACGGAAGACTACTTGCAATGCAGTGTACAGCATTGCTGTAAGATGTTTCACTCTTTATGTATTGGCGATAATAAAAACGCGACTCCTGAGTTTCGTGAGCAATGGATCTGCCCTGAGTGCACATGCACCAAAAAAAGGGGAGGCGATAATAGTTCGACCCCGGTTGGTGCACCAAAAAAACACCGCGAGCCGTTTGTGACGATAAGGACAAAAGTCTTACAGAACCCGCCAATGAAGGCGAGTGACACAGTAGACACTACAGCATTTACGCAAGAATTGTCCAGAGTGCGGCTCGAGATGATATCTATAAGAGAGCAAGTAGGTGAAGAACTTATGAGTCAGGATACAAAGCTAAGCCGAGTACTTTTTATGATGGAAAGCTGTGACAAGAGACTGAGCGAGGCGGTTGCCACAATTACTCACCAGAATTCAAACTTAGAAAAATATAGCAGCCTTGTTGATACTCTGTTAGGGGTAGTATCCAGGTATGAGAATATGAGCAAAACTACATATGACGACGTTCCAGCTCAGAACGTTGGCCACACCATGACCTCGCAAATTGAATGTGTAGTGCCTGAACAAAAACTGAGAGCAATGTGCTTACCTACCGAAAAGACCGTTACCCGTAAGGAAACATCAGACGATACGTGTATGACTGCTCTTTGTTTGACCAATCGTGATCGGGTACATACATCACGTCCTTCGGACGGAAACAAGCGCCGTGCCGCCGCCAAACAACCGGCCGCGACACCAACCCAGCGCGGCTCCCGGAGCGACACAACAACCGTGCCAGTGCTTGATGTCAACGAGGGGGGCTGGGTACAAGTGGCTCAAAGAAGAAGAAGGAGCGACCAACTTCGGCGAACCATCGTTGTGGGCAGCGGAGCAAATGACGAAGAACTCAAGACTGTTGAGCGCAGCCGCAAATTGCATGTTTGTCGGTTTGCACCAGAGATAAGCGAGGAAACAGTGAAGTCATTTATGTGCCGGAAAAAGCCTAGTGAGAGCTACAAAATAGAGAAACTTAAACTTGTACATAGCCACTACTCATCCTTCTGTATCTCAGTCCCAGAAAGTTCGTTTGAGTTCTTCATGTCTGCTGAAAACTGGCCGAGAGTCGTGCAAGTCAGCGAGTGGTTTCGGAGAAGCGGCGGGCGCGCAGGAGGTGCGCCCCGCCGCAGCGACGACCGGCAGCGACGCCAGCGTGATCAGACCGGCGCCACCATCATCGCCAGCTCCAGCTTCACGAACACCGTCACCGGAGCAGCCGCTACTACCACCCCCACCGCCGTCAGCCCCACCACATCCAAACAAGCAACGTACGCTATTGCAGCCCGCGCTGCCCCTATCGCGACAATGTAAATTGAAGCCTTATTTAACATTTTCTCACCAAAACATTCGCTGTATTACCAATAAAACGAAACAACTCGAGGTATTATTGACAAAGGAACTTTCCTGCGACTTGATAATGGTTTCCGAACACTGGCTTCGCAAACATGAGTTGATTTCTGTTACTCTCTGTAATTTTGATTTGTTATCATATAGCTGTAGACATAAAATAGCACACGGCGGGAGTTGCATCTTCGTACGGTCTGGTATGTTAGCCGTTAACAGACAAGACTATTGCGACTTGTCAGTTGAACAGATATTCGATGTGTGCGCGGTGCACTTACTGGAGGAAAACATTCTAGCTGTAGGGGTGTATCACTCGAATGCAACGAGCCACAAGGACTATCTCGTCTTATTCGAATTGCTTCTGGACAAGATATCGGCTGAGGGTATAGATTGCGTAATAATGGGAGACATTAATATCGATCTACTGGCAATCTCTCACGAACAAAAGCAGCTAGTAGACTTGCTCGATAGTTTTAGATTTAAGCAACTCATAGATCACCACACGCGTACCGATGTACGTGGCCGTAAATCGTTACTAGACCACGTGTATACTAATGTACATGCGAAACGTGTAACTGAGGTTGCAAATATAGACACGCGCCCGCTCAGCGACCACAAAGCGCAACGCCTAGTACTGGCGAGTCATGTCGCGCCCGCGCCCGCGCCCGCCCACCGCATGAGCAGGACATTCTCTAAGGCAAACAAGGTGAATTTCGCTGACACACTT
The DNA here is from genome assembly GCA_964023185.1 of Macaria liturata. NCBI lineage: Eukaryota > Metazoa > Arthropoda > Insecta > Lepidoptera > Geometridae > Macaria > Macaria liturata. The sequence goes on along the minus strand of OZ026807.1, from coordinate 578,942 downwards.
GAATCTGTGGACTGGCAAAGTATAATAGACAAAACAAACGGCTGTTGTATGTCCTTAGCTGAAATGACAACCAATATAATAGCCAATACATTCAACATATGTTTCCCTTTGAGAAAAGTGTTAAGTCGGAGTTTACATTGGGTAGACGCAGACATCCACGACTTCAAGCATCTTCTCAACGATGCCCTCCGTCTGAGGAAAACGTTTCCCGCGGATGACGCACTGTGTACGCGATGCGACGAGCTCTCAGTTAAGTATCACTCTCTGCTAAAAGAAAAGCGGGTTGACTATTACTCGAACATAATACGAGACAACCCACGACGCATGTGGAGTGTTATTAACAGTGAGCTCGGCCGCGGTACCCGCGACAGGCTAGACTTTACAGAGTTGGTTCGAGATGCTAACGGTCAACCATTCGTCACTAGGAAAGAAGTTGTGGACGCCCTGAACTACGAGTTTGTGACTGCTGCGAGCAAGTGTGGAGCGCCCACCGCCAATAGTGCTACCGCGATGGCGGTGCTTAGTAATGGGATGCAGGCCAGCGACGTCTCTCTTAGACTGGAACCTTTTACCCCATTCGAGGTATTCACAATAGGGACCAAGCGAATTGCTGCGAAAAAGAGCACCGACATATACGGCTTATCGGCAAGCACGCTGAGGTTAGCAATTGGACCAGTAGCGCACGTTATTGCTCACCTGTTCAACTGTTGCATGAGGGAAAACGTGTACCCTGCAGCTCTAAAAAAAGTCAAGATAAGTCCACTGTACAAAGGGAAAGGCAAAAAAGCCGATCCCAAGTCGTACCGCCCTATCTCATTAGTCCCTGCTGTCAGCAAGGTTTTTGAAGTTGGATTGAATAGGAGACTCCTGAATTTTGTGGTAGAGCGCAACATACTCTCAGAAAGGCAGTATGCGTATAGAGCAGGTCGCGCCACCACTGATTTGGTGCGTGAGGTGTTGTGGCAAATATTAAGCGCGCGTGAGTCGAAGCAGCAGGTGGCTCTACTTTGCTGCGACCTCTCCCGCGCGTTCGACACAGCTGACCACAGCCTTATAGCTAATAAATTAGAACTCTACGGTATCTGCGGCCCGGCTCTATCCATCCTGAGCTCCTTCATGTCGAAACGAACGCAGGTTGTCGTGGGTGACAAAGGTCGCGCCGTATCTACGGAAATAGAGAATGTTATGGGTGTTCCCCAGGGCTCCTGTCTCTCCAATACCTTGTTCAGCCTCCTTCTGAACGACCTGCCCAGCTCTATCGAGGGGGCCGAGATCTACATGTATGCAGATGACGTCGCGAGCGTAGTGAGCGCCCCGACTCATGCTCTACTCGAGACGAAGCTCAACTCGATTGCTAACAAGTTGGACGGATGGTTTAGGTCGAACGGGTTGGCGCTGAACAAGGACAAAACAAACTTCATGGCGTTCTCTCTAAACGGCCATGCCACAAAAAAGCATTCAGTATTAATCGGCCAGACTGCGCTCCAGCAGGTCCCTTGTACGAAATTACTAGGTTTCCACATTGACAGTGGATTGACATGGGAGACGCATATAGAAGAGCTGTGCAGCAAGCTATCTAGCGCGTGTTACGCCCTTCGGAGGCTAGCGAGCACCGCTACTCGTAGCGTGGTGCGCTCCTGCTATTTTGCCACTGTACACAGTGTGATCACGTACGGGCTGGAGCTGTGGGGCCGAGCTGGTGATCGTGACAGAGTCTTTGTCCTGCAAAAACGAGCCGTTAGAGCCATTTTTGGGAAGTCAGATATCGTGTCGTGCGTCGATATGTTCCGAGAGAGTCAGATATTGCCTCTACCTTGTGAATTAATCTACCGGATTGCACTGTTCACACACGAACATCTGGAGATTTACCAACGCAGGGGTGTCCAGGGAACATGGGGATTGCGTAGCGACGTTAAAGCTGACCTACTTGTAACGCCGTCACATCGACTAGTGAAGTCAGAGAGGATGGTATACAATACATACTCGGGCCCGCGGTGTATAACCGGCTGCCCGCCACCGTGAGAGATGCACCCTCCGCCGCATGCTTCAAAACCAGGATGAAAAAGTGGCTGTTCGGGAAATTATTTTATGACTTAGACGATTACCTCAAACTTGACGTAACATTAGTAACTAAACATAATTCTTACAGCACGGACATTATGAATAAGCTTAGTAGGTATTGTTGATCGAAGTTAGGAACCTAAATATTGTTTTGACATATATTTGATATTATTGACATTTAGAATTTTGACATTATCTAATAATTAATTAATATTTTTATATACAATACATTTCAATTTATATTAAGTTTACTATTGTAAACAATACATGTACATGTATCTTCTGACTTGTAACTATGGAGTTATGAATAAATAATTTGTATTTGTATTTGAGCCGAGCTTACATAAATTATTCATGGAATTGTCATTCTATTTATTCAAAAAGTTCTATTGTCTATGTAGAAAGGATTAAATAACTGCTTTGTGAGAAACAAGCGAAAAACAAAAACATTATGAGTGACTTTCAGATCTCCTATTAAACAAAAGTGGTACAAAAAGCATGCTAGGTTTCGCTATTAGTAAATAAATCCGTGAATACTTTGTACATTATGGGCCAAAATCCGGCGCGCTTGGGTGGCGCCCGCGCCATTTCTTAGCAATAAATGTTTGTGAAACAGTGTTCTTATTTTTCACTCGTCCTCAATACCATCAATGAGAGAAAAATAAACAAATACTGTTTTGAAGCATTGATATTTTAAACGTAAGGCGGTTTATCTATTACCTCTTGGGTTATAATAAAACTAGGAAAGATCAAATACATAGTTAAGAAACTTTATGGTTTTTACACTAGTTTTCAAAACTATCAATCTGAATAAATAAAGTTCAAAGATGACTAACTGACTGACAACGCACAGCCCAAACCACTGAACGGATCGGACTGATATTTGGCATACAGTTAGATGTTATAACGTAGGTAATTCGCTAAGAAAGGATTTTTGGAAATGCCACTTTTAAAGGGGTGAAATAGGGGATGCAAGTCTTACTTCTTAATGCGAGCGAAGCCGCGAGGACCCACTATTGACGTATGAGGACAAAATACTTACTTCTCAACTTTAAAATCTGTTTGATCAAATTTTTATTAGTAACTTGGCTAATATACGAGTATATCGTTTCTAGTAAAACACTTACAAAATCTCTAAACCGATCTCATCAAAGCTTCATGACGTTAATCTAGCAAATTGCCCCTATCTGCCTTCTAGAACTTTCTGCAAATCTAGATGTCCACGATAACAAGCCCATTTGGATCTCATACTAACGACTTGCGTTTTAAATTTAATAGCTGCAGACATTGCTTTAGCTAAGGTACTTACGAGATCTTGTGGTAACTTGATAACCATAATAAGAACCGAATCTAATTAGCTAGATAAATGAAATTGATTTAGTAAATGTTTTTGTCTTCACGTGCAGTGTGAGTGCATAATTTTGTATATTAGGTAGTCAATTTTTCTTAATTTATTTTTTCTAAATATATTAATATGACTTCAATGGTCGGCATCTATGTAAAGTAAAGGTCGCCTCTAGGAAGTCAACCAAATGTGTTTTAATTTTATGATGTTTTTGTTGGAAAATCAGTGATTGTAAATCAACCTTCAGTTTTAAGATAAACTCAGCAAACATCCGTAGATGACAAAAAACATATATCTTGAGATCTTTCCTCTGGTGACGAAAAAACCGATGTATTCTGGTTTATTTCAAACAGAGATAAATTCGTTTAGATAGAACCTGAGAATAAAACCCACACCTTTCTCAAACATTTTCACCTTATCTAAGGATCGAGATGGATACATTAGATTATACATTTTATTGAAAGATAAGATCACACTTTTTGAACCTCCTTTTTAGTCGTATTCCTCAATATCGAGGTTCGTGACCCCCCGCAGAAACAATTTTTTGGGGGAGTTTTCTTGTGCAGATACATCGTGTTGGTCGCCCAGGTCCTTCCACGGACTCTAATTTTTTGTAACACACAAAAAGAAAACAACGCAGGTAGACCACCAGACCAGAAAATTTCATTGAGAGCTAGTAAGAAACTTAAAACTTGTATCCATTCCTTTGTCCAAAACACAGAATACAGAAGTAGAAATCAAAGACTCGTTTCTGCAGGTATGTTACTTTAGGTGATCTATTAGTCTAATGGTTGTAATTTTATTATTTTTTACATGTACATGTATTTATATATTTTACCTTTGATAATATATACTAACATCCACATCTTAGACTACAGTGGTGCTTAACATCAGGCAGGCTGTAATTAAACGTAAGACTATTTCGTGATAAAAAAGTACCACTGTAGTCCAAGTATGTACTAGAATAGATTAGACTCAAATTCACATTATTCTGCATGATCTATCAATAATCAAGTTAATCTAAGTTCTCATCCTATGTCATAGTCCCTAATTGGCAGCCAGATATGCTGATATCTTGATGTGTCGGGACATTCGGGTTATTTCGGTATAATACGGGACGGCCCCGGAGACGACTGGATTTAGGCTCGTTTCATTTGATTTGACAATATGTGTGGTTATAATTAGAGTTTAAGTTTGGTACTAAATGAATATCCAAGTAATTCCACCCCTGGTGGACGTTGCCATGATCTAATGTCAGTGTCAAAGATTTTAAAAAATAATTAGGTATGTAAAGTTATTTCTTTTGCTTGTATTGTTTAAATCTTATTGATGTTAGTGATCTCCCAAGCTTATCACAATATATTACCACTATTAAAAAAACACATATTACTTTATGTATAATTCATAATAACGGTTTAATTAAACTAACTTGAAAATTTTAACAAAAGTGGTGTTCTGTCATTTGAAAATCTATAAACCACTACCAAAATGTGTCTGTGTTTGTGTAATGCTTGTACATTGCCTAAACACACACACACACACACACCACATTTAAGAGGTGATTCAAGTTTGAAGTTATGAGTCATTCAATCATTAATGTCGTGTTAGCAAACTGCCAAACTACGGGTAACTTTAAAGTTATCAAAGCGTCCATGGGGCCACTGACATGCCTTGACGACGTTGTTGAGACTGTAAAGATGCGGTTAGTTTATTTATTAAACTGTCTACTCTACTTTAGTGGCTTGCTTGAGATTTAAACAGGATGTAACAAATTGTGTGTTGGTTTTTGCACGATGTTTCCCTTCTGCGCTAAGCGATTGCGAACACATTTCAAGAAAACAGTCATTTATTCAAAGAATAAATTTGGAAATGTCAATTTTAAAGGGGTGAAATAGGGGATACAAGTTTTACTTCTTAATGCGATCAAATCCGCGAACACCCACTGGTTTATAAAATATTAACTAGTAAAAGCCCGCGGCTAATAAGCGACTTATAGAATCTATCTCACTCAGGTCTCTATAATATCATTATAACAAAAATCACGATGATCCGTCGCATTGTAATGGCGTGAAAACAGAAGTAACAGACCTACACTTGTCCTTTTATAGACTTGATAGTATATTTTTTCTCTCCCCAGGCATCCAAAATTCTCCATGATCTCCCTGTTCGTGGTGCTGGTGAGTTCGTGGGCTAGCACCATCTACATCTCTGTGTGGCTCCAGTACAAGGCCAGGATACAGGAGCCCTTCGAGATGTTCGACCCGCTCTACGACAAGCCCTGGTCCAGGATTGGACCGTACTTACTTGGTATGTAACAAGTTTACTGCTCCTAGTATTTTGACTTCTATTGGTGAAGTGATCTGCCAAACAAGAGGCGTATTTTAGTGAGCGTACTGACGCCACAGAATACATAATGCCTGACGCTCGCATAAAGAATAGAAAGACCAATGTATGGGAGTGACGTAATATTTCCCCCTGCAGAGCGCGTCGCGATGTCAATCCCATACATTGCTCTTTCTATTCCATAAGTGAGCGACAATACGCTCACTAAAATACGCGTCTTGTCTAAGCGGGCTGGAGTGAGTCTAGGTTTCTAAAATAATTATTTTTAACAAAAGCAAAAACCGACTTCAACTCTACTGTCACGTTACTGAACAAATCTAAGCCTATCAAAAAAAAACTAGAACATAAATTCATTTGCTAAACAAATCTAGCCTATCAGAGAAAACCGCATCAAAATCGAGCTAATAATTCAGAAAATATAGTGTATAGAGCAGCGCCCCCTGGTGAGTTGTCATCGTAATACATAGCTAAAAAGATGCACCCATTAAACCTCAACACATTACATAAAACTGTATCAAAAACCGACTAGTAGTTTTGGAAATATGGGTAAAATTGGTTTGCATAAACTTTATCAATTTGTTGGTTTATTGGTTTTTTCTCAAAAAGTACTGACATTTTTTATGGGATCATCTCGGAAACTATCCTCATCGAATAAAAAAAGAATTTTTGAAATCGGTTGATAAACAACGGACTAATCGCGTAACATCGACACAATCTAAGATCTTCTACCATTATCTTTCTTTTTGATAAATACAAGATTTTCATCAGCCAAGTTGTAGTCAAATATGAGCTTACTTATTAATTTAAAAAAAAACCTGTAGAATAGAATACAACCTGTCAATTTATAGTGAGACCTCATTTTTTCGTCTTTATTCTGTCAATTTAGACACACAGCGGTTATATAGGCTTTTTTAATGTACTCAGGCAGGTATGTATTTTTGTATGTATTATGTACTTTGTAAACTATTTTCTAGATAAATCTATACCATAGATAAGTATATAGAACTTGTACTAATACTATAAAAATAAAAAGGTTTTAAGCATGTTCTTTTAAAATTGTGTCATTGTAATTATATGTTTTTTAAATAAAACTATCACAAATTAGAAAAATAAAAGTCATGTACGAGTATATTAGATTTAGATACTGTGTGTAACTAAAAGTAAGCAGAAAACAAAATATGAATATAATAACAAAATTATTGTTACCCGTTTTTATTATGTCGATAAATATTTTTGTATTTGTGTAATTATACCTAAAAAAATATTCTTGCAAAAATTACTCATACAAAAATCGTAGCCAGACAGTTAGCGTTGCGGGAATTAGCTAGTAAAATTAACTTTTTCTCTATACTCCAAAACTAATTTCATTTTCATTCGATGTGGTAGAAGTTTTTGAAATAACTTGTCTTGGAGCCTTTCATGTTCCAGACAGTTAGGAAAGTCATGAAAATTATTATTATTATTATTATATACACAGCGCCATCTAGCCCCATACTAAGCTTACGCTTGTATCATGGGTACTAGATAACGGATATAATACATATATACTTTTTCTTTTGTAAATACATACTTATTATACATAGAAACGACCAGACTTAACACAAGTAATTACAAATTTTAATATTCAGAATTACTTGTGCCATGCGGGAATCGAACCCGCACCCCTAGCCCCCCCCTAGCCCTAGCCTAGGGGTAGCTAGCTACCCCTATTAATTAAATTTGTTTGTGCGATATTGTTAGAATTAGATCTAATTAAAATTTGAGTATTGTAATCTATTTAGGCTTCCGTATTAAAAGCAAATAACTCCTAATAGTTATGTCTGTATGAATGAACTGAAATTAAATAAATATTATACATATTCTTATGTATAATAACAACAATATGTTTTGTACAATACTTGTACAAAAGTATTATACTCGTATTTTCCATAAAAGGCTCCTCACTCAAACATGTCAAAAGTTTCGGAATAACAAAACGAAATACAAAATATAAGCACAGCTGTTACCAAGTACCTATGTATTGTATATACATACATGTATAAATAAGTAATTCATCCAAAACTAGGCCTATAGTATATCATATTTTTTTATCTTGATAACCAGAATTTTGATAATCAGCTAGCCTGAATCCAATTACGCACAAATTAAAAAAATATTAAAAAAATATTCCGGGAAATTGCACACAGCGCCATGGACATTGCACACAGCGCCATCTAGCCCCATACTAACAAGCGAGCATGCAGTTGAAGGTTTAGTTTATCTGTACTAAAATGAAACTAACTCACAAACGAGGGTGCCAGGGCACAACGCTACATGCTTTACTATAGAATTTATATTTATCCGTGGGTCGGATGACACGTTAAATTGTAGGTCCCGGCTGTTTCTCTAGTAGGACAGTCGTTAAGCCATGTCAGAGGCCTTAGGGCAACTTGATAAACTCTCGACACCAGAGTTGGCCACTCTCATACGATTAATAAGAAGAACTACAACTAAATTCGAAAGATTGAGGTCGATAGTTCATTAAAGTCTTGCTACAAAACATTCTATTGTACGTTTATTTACAACTACTATTCACTTCTCTAGAATAGAGTTTTTTTACGAAAGAATCAAAACAGAATAGTTTTTAGTGATTCGGGACACATCACAATGCGATATAGGTTTACGACCCCTGGCGTTACTCGAGGTTAGTACACATTGAGGGATAGACAAATAAAATACTATGGACATAAAAAATACGTATTCGAGTTTTCAAGTAAATAAAAGTATGTTCTTACACTACTTTTTTAACACCTAGAATAGGCATACGTTTGTCTACAGCCTGCCTGATGTTAAGCACCACTGAAAAAAAAACATTAAAACACAGATATGTTGTTGTCGTCACAATTTTTTTTATTCGAGAGAGAAAAAATTACAAAAGATAATCGCTGTTCAAAACGCTGTAAATAAAATAATAATGTGGAAACTACCAGATAATTTGATCATAAGCACAACAAAGGTCACTATTTACAACACTATCTGTGCCATCTGTATATTCTGTCCTTACCCCTTGTCCGTTGAAATCGAAAACGCGTGTCGTCCAGAAGAATGGTCCCTTGTTTTATCGAGCCTCGATGCCTGTGGGTAGTGGAGACATCTATGTATGCACTGTGGTTTAAATAGTAAGCAACGTGTAATTTACTTACTTCGGTATATCTATCTATCTATCTATCTATACGTATAATAAAGCTGAAGAGAATCGAAAGTCTGAACGAACATTGAAGATATATAAACATAAAATTATTTGGAGAAACTTCGAAATGATAGCAGAACACGTTCCTACAATTTTTAGAAATGTAGTATGTTTATCTGTTTCTATGTTTATCTGTATCTCTAATTGATCATCATGATTTTTGTACTGTAGGTAGAATGAGGTCTTAGAAGTTTTATCGGTTACTTTTTATCCAAAAATAATGCAAACGAAGCCGCGGGCGTCCACTAGTAATAGGATAAAGTGTATATGTTTAGATAGATATTATTCACGAAGTAACAAATTATAAGTTAAATTAGCCAAAAGTCTGTTCGCTTATAACTTAACTCGACAATGACCTACTACAGTAGATAGGTACCCACTCGCAGTTCGAAGGGCCTTTTCGGTCACTGAATGCGAAAAAAGGTGATAAAAGTCGAATGGCGGAATGATTACGTAGGAATGTTTCTTTATAAAGAAGTTTTAGGTTCTATACGAAAGAAAGAAAAGAAAGAAATATATTTATTGAGACACACAAACTTAAACTTACTTCATATACGGTTCTATATTTTCAAAGCTTTCAAGCTTTTGTGTAATAAATATCTACGCGCGCGATTTTACCTGCATTAACCCTGGAGAAAGAATAACCTATACGTTGATCCATAGTCTAATCCACCTCTACAATTTTTTTATCCAGACTGGTTCAGTCATTTGAGCGTGTAGAAGTCACAAACATACAAAAAATCACACACGCACAAACTTTTGCGTTAATAATATTTATGGTGTAAGTTAAAATGTAGGTTTTTAGTAATATGTCAATCGTCAAACCATATCAGAAGTGACTATGGTATCGCGAAAACTCTCTACACCAGAGTTTGTTACTCTCAAATTCACTAACTTTAATAGTTTGTTAAGAGCCACTAGACACGTAGTTTAGAGAGCTCTTCAGAAAACTCCATTTGCCTATTTTATTAGATCGTAAAGCAACCTATAGTGAACGTGTTTTATTAGTTCACGTAATTTTTATTTGATGGTAACGTCGGGCAACATTTTATGAGTATGTTGACGTATATATATTCTAGATTAAGATGTTTCTGATGTATTAGATTTTAAAGTCGATTTGATTTGATTGATTCTTTTTTGGCTTTACGCACTAGGCAAAGTACTTTATGTGCTTGTTTAATGTATTAATTCAATTTTATATTGTAACAATAATAAAATGTCAATGATATGGCAGTCGTTCTGTCTATAAACCGATGTTCTTCTAGATCAGGTATATCTGAAGCCGACTCTATAAATTGGAAAACGAGATTGTTAGTAATTTAGAACATCTATAAAGCTGAAGACGGTAAAAAATATGAACATAAAAGATATAAAAAAAATGTTTGAGTATACTTTGAATCCATAACAGAACACGTTTCAGCAGTTTTTAGATGTTTCGTCTGTTTATCTGTTTATTAAAACGCTCATAACGCAAAAACGGCTGAACGGATCATCATGATTTTTGGTACGTAGATAGTACGTAGTAAGTGAGGTCTTAGAAGTGTCATAGGCTTTTTATCTCAAAATAATGTGAGCGAAGCCGCGGGCGTCCGAAATATCGTTTTTTAACCCATATTAAAATTGACAAAGTTTATATTTTTAATTATTTTTTAGATACTGACCTCAAATATTTTGTTCCAGGCATCATAGTAGGCTGGTACCTCCACAAGACCAAGTGTCAGCCCAAGCTCCCCTACTGGGTGGTGTCCCTGGGCTGGCCGCTGGCGCTCGCCACCATGGGCAGCCTCATCTTCAGCATGGTGGATGGATACTTCGAGGTGTGGCCTACTGCCTTCTACGTCAGCGTGGGGCATACAGGTGAGAGCTTAGAAGTGAGAGGCAACTGGTTCTTCCGGAAGACATTTTCAGGGAAACCGGCAAACTGACCCCAGAAAGACACTGATCTGAACAGGCCAGTGTCTTTCTAGAGACCTGGTGGGAACAAACTAGGGACGAAGTTTGGGAATGACAACAAAATCCAGAGAAATTTACCTGTCCCTTACATTTTCTGGAGATTTGACCTTTTATTTTGCATAGAACAACTCCTTTTCTATCCTTATTTCTTACTCTTTTTGCTACTTCGAGGTGTGGCCCACTGCGTTCTACGTCAGCGTGGAGAATACAGGTGAGAGCTTGCAAGACACAGGCAACTGGTTCTCTGGAAGACATTTCAGTGAAACTGGCAAACTGTCCCCAGAAAGACCCTGAATTGAACAGGCTAGTGTCTTTCTTGAAACCGAGTGGGAACAAACTATAGACGAAGTTTGGAAAAAACACCAAAATCCAGAGAAAATTACCTGTTCGTTTTGATGTAAATTTTCGGAAGACTTTTCTTGTCATATTGACATACTAATCCAAGATACATGACTGTCAAGATAAGTCAATTTCTTGGGATAAACCAGAGACCACACACAAGAAATTACTCCAAAATCAGGAAAAAATGAGCATTACTTATTTCTATAATACAAAAACACCTTTACATTTCGGGTAAAACTGGGTCCGTTCATCCTTCTGTATAGAATAACAAGTCTCCAAATTACTTTGTTATTTTCAAACCTTCCAGCCACAAAGAATTTTCCTGTTCAACTAACAAAGCGTTTCAAATACTCAAGTTATCAATGGTCAAAGGAAAATGATCCAATTTATTATTAAGGGATACATTGGGAAATAACAGAAATTTGCGGTTTGGAAAATTCAGTGAACCTTCATAATCGTACCAATATATTATGTAATATACGAATACAAGCGAAAGTGAGTTGGTGGTTTTTTTTGTATTCATTCCGGCTCAACAATTTGACGCAGCAATATTCAAGTATTTTTACTATGGAGATAGTACATAAGTAGTGTAACATACTGAAGGTTACAGATTAAACTTTTTGTCCTAATACAACATAAGCAAAGTATTTTCTTACAGAACATATGTACATATTTATTATGAAAACTGATTAAGAAATCTTTTGACACCGGAGTTAGTTAGTGTCATACAAACAGAACGTGAGAGTGCAAGCATTTAAAAAATATTCCACAAAAAAACAGCCTTAACGCTTTGTTTTGTCTTGATGTCTTAGCCAGCAGTTAAAACACGTCAGAAGCCCTTAAGGCCATTTGAAAACTCAACACCCGAGGTGACCACTATCAAAAGCACTTACTTTTTTACCAACTTTATGATCGCAAATCTGGCCTTTCTAACATTAGTGTGATAATATCCGTGCGACTTCAAAAAGTGTCAATTTCAGTGTGTCCCATCCTTGAAATGTGTGTCGGTGCTACCCCGCGGTCCTTACCGGGGTATTAATCACGGGAACACTTTCCTTATGGCCGGGGAACCTTATAGGGCTACTAGTGGTTAAATCATATAATGTCATAATATCTTATAATCTTTCATTAATATGTGTACGTATATAGGTTATTACCGTAAATGAGGTTTTGGTTATAAGCGTTTTAGTTTATGATTGCATTGTTAGATTATTTTAAAATATTTTTTGTTTCATTTTATGTATCCTTTGAATCGAAAGGAAAAAAAACGTTGAATTAAAAACTTACATACCCACATAGTTATTAAGAATTAATTCGATGTAGATTACGAGGATTTTTAGACTTTGTTAAAAGAAAAAATAAATAATATACTTAGTTATTTTTGTGTAAGAAATAAACATGAATTGTGCACCATAATTACTGAGAAAGAACGGGTTTTTTGTGTTCACGGTTGTGGTGTTGTACGTAATTGTTAACCAATCAATTGCGATCTACGCCTGCCATGTGGTCACTCATGGCTATTGAGCACTACAATGATACCTTTTTTTTACATTAAATATAATACCAAAACAATGTCCCACCACCAGTTAGTAACCCCTGGCCAATGAGAACGTATTGTTATCTCCCTTAAATCCCTTCCTGCAGAGTTTGTTATTGATTAGAAATGGAAGTGTCGTCTTTAAGGGCCCGAGAGAGCTGTTAGGATGCGGGAGGTTCCGATAAAGACGCGGTTGTGATGACTTGATTTTTTTAATCATCATTATTGACGGTCGTTAAGCCATGTCATGGGGCTTTGAAAACTCTCTATACCAAAGTTGGACAGTCTAATACAAACAAGAAGAAGATTATCATTATCGTCAGCCTGCTGAGCATAGACCTCTCTCTTAGTACTTACGCTACATTATCCCGGTCCTGTGTAGTTCTAATCCAGGTAGCGTAAGTGTTTATCATGACTGTAAGAAATCGATTTTTCTGCTAGTTTAACAGATTGCAAAAATCCAATCCAGATAGTAGATTTCAAGTAATAAATATTTATGTATTTTTATTATTAAAGTTTTCGCATGGTTCCGTTTGATTTAACAATCATTCGATTGAATCTCAACCGTCGCGCCTATGTGTGAGTTTTTACCTCGAAAGATGTATCCCCTTGTTCTCAAACCCAATCAATCTTATTTTAGACAGCATAAGTAATATTAAGTTAAAATATAGGTACGTTTAAACATGCAAACTATTATATTGGTCACGCTACTTTTCTACTCATTCTTGATTTATTTTTGCAATTGTTGTACTATTGAATTCTGTACTAATATTCATTAATTTGGATTGATAAAATGATCCCATTTTACTGTAGATCATATTTTGTTTTTTAAGAATTCATAATAATTTATATATTATAATTTTTTGAAATTATGTGGTCTATTAAATTTCAATAGTTATAGATATTTTTTAATGCTGCATACTCTTGCACACCTAAGGTTACAATCTAATGTTTGCCTCACAAAAACCAACGACTACAAGATGTTTTTGTATGCCATAATGTAAATAAATCAAATAGCAATACAGGTTCATAAATCTTACATACATACATTCTACTGCAGCCACGCGGCGAACCATCATAAACGAAGGTGCACGCAGTGCACCCCCGGCTTATCAGGTCCACCACTTGGCCCAACAAGTGAGTGTTTGGTGTGTTGGTGTTTGCCTATTTATTAATTATACATATTACATACAGACAGACGCGGAAAATGACTTTGCTTAATACCGATGTATTGACGCATCTTCGCGGGGAGTACTATCTTCTAATGGCGACATGGTTTCGACTCCCAGCCTGCATTCCGGAGGATGCTGCGTCATGGCTTTATTCCCCTTTGTGTTAGAGAATTTAAGCTCTTAAAAATAAAAAAATAAACTAAGTTTAATGCACATCGATCTAACCAAACCTCGTTCCTTCCAGCATGGGGCGCAGCAGTAGCTTGGGTGGCGATCTCCTGCTGCAGCGGCTACGGCGGTCTCGTCAACTCCGCGCTCTCGTACCGCGGTCTACTCCCGCTCAGCAGACTGACGTACTGCGCCTACCTGGTGCACCCCACCATCATGATGTACACCAGCTTCCTGCTGGATGGACCCTTCCACATGCAGAACTCTACTGTTGTAAGTATTTCACTGTCCTAGTTTAGTATTTGTTCGTTCTCTTGCAGTTTTAGTATCTGGTGTGTTCAAGTTAAGTATCCGTTCCCTTCGCTTGCTGTTTTTATTATCTGGTATGTGTTTCCCATAAGAAAAGCACAGAAAAAATCAGTCAGTCAAGTATTAGTTCACCATCATGATGTACACCAGCTTCCTGCTGGGCACTTCCACATGCAGAACTCTACTGTTGTAAGTTATCAGATAAAAAACACAAAACGTTCAGACTTTCGTCCTTCACGAAAACCCCTGAAGGCTTAATTGATTTAAAAATTACCCGTTTCGCTCGCGTCTTGCAGTATTTGAGTATTTGCTCGCTTCGCTTGCTTTAAAGACTAAAATGTAACTTCATTGGTATTTTAGCTTATTTTGCCAAACAGAAAAAATTTCGTTCGTCTTGCTCGCATTTTCTGGATATAAGTCAAACATATGCTCTATTTTGACTTATTGACTATTTTGTTTGGCAATCAAGTATATGTGACCATTTTGCTCGTAACTTTAAATGACTACGTAGATTTTCTTCTACCACTACCTTTAACTTTAACTGGCGTAGCTAGCCAGTTAAAGTTAATAGTATTTTGGGCATAGACTTGCATTTGAATAAGTAATTTTATCTCAATTTCCAAACACTATACTAATACATACATAAATCTCCATATAAACCAGCATGTTCCCACCAACTTTTAAATAAGCCCGGTAAGTTTAGTCAGCCGTACTCTATCCGGGCAGACTCTCGTCCGTTTTTACATTAAACAACTTTGACTTAATCTCCTCTACCCAGTAGCCATTGCTACTGTCAGCTCTTTTATTCCACGTTTCACTAGTTTTTCAGTTCAATCTGTGTAAAAGTCTATGTATGAGCAAAGTGAGATTTGACTACTGAGTACTAAATTTAAAACTTTAGTGAGATTTGAAATTGGTTTCGGTTTTTAAAATATAGTTTTGTTTGGGCGCTTTCATGAGTCGGGAATGCATAAATTTTTCGGTCGCAGTTGTTGGTACTCATTAAGACACATCAGAGGCTTTTAAGAAGTAGCCTATGACACTCCTAAGACCTCATACTACCTACATACCAAAATTATGATGATCCGTTCAGCCGTTTTTGCGTGATGAGCGTTCAAATAAACAGACCAACAGGGACACAAATAAACAGACAAACATATAAACAGAAAAAAAAATTGTTGGAACCAGCTGTTTTGCTATCAATTAGAAATATCTCCAACCATTTTTTTTTATATCTTCAATGTTCAGAGCTTCGACCCTCTTCAGCTTTATTATATGCATACATTGCCCATTATTTGGTTGATAAGTTAAATTGAAGGCAAGATATTACAAGGTTCCTATTACAGTATTTCGTCAGTACGTTTTCGTATCTACTTGAACACTAGAGCGCGTGCAAATTTATTTAAAAGCTTTACGTCAGTTTTAGAGGGTTTAGCTCTCATTTGCATACTAGAGGCGGCTGGCTAGGACCTGCGGTGTCGTTTGTCTGTGTCAGATTAGTAAACGCCCGTCGCCCGTCTCTAAGCTAGATGAGGTGCTCGTGCGCGATTACCTCAGTTAATAGGTTTCTCCTAGGCAAACGTGCATCATCTTAGACAGTGGTGCTTAACATCAGGCAGGCTGTAGTCAACCTTGGTCTATTCCGTGTAAAAAAAAAACAACTGTAAAAGGAGGCATTATTTTTTAGGAATGTATGATTGACTTTGAAATTCTGCTTTCGACTAACAAATTAAAAATATGATGTGTCAGTATGCTACATGTAGGCGCTTTCATGGAAATTGCTAAGAAACTCTCAACACAAAATCCCGCCTCTCATAAACGAACTCATTCCCCTTTTTTTTCACAATTCTGTGTTCTATTCCTGTAGTCTCGTTTTTGGAAATTTATTTTTAAACACTCGATTAAGACCTCTAGATCGGTGCCCATAATACCATAGGCCAAGTCAACATTAAATCGTCTGGCTATTTGACATATTACCTCCGTTGTTAAGCTATGTCAGAGGCCCTAAGGGCATTTTGTAAATGCTCCCCACCAGGGTTGACTAATATACATACATAAGATAAGAAGAAGATTACTTTTCCCTTACCTACCTGCGAGTATTTAGCAACTTATACAATGGGCCATCTTTGAAGAGGCACAAAAAAGGCAATCTCCTTTTATGTAAAACATTCAAATGGCACAAAGTTTGATTGAAGTGGGCACAAGCACTTTGTGAAACTTTTGATGTTCGCGTTTAAAGTGGCCTTAGGCAAAAAATATATAAGGGTATAATTTAAATTGATTACAAACACGTTTCAGCAGTGTTTAGAATTATATCTGTTTATTAAAACGCTCATCACGCATATTGGCTGAACTGATCACCATTATTTTTGGTATGTATAATAATTTAAATATTATAGTAGGTTAAACCAGTCGCTAAAGCATATCAGTCAGTTGAGCGTTCAAAGAACCCTCGACACCAGAGTTGGCTACTTTAAAACTTACATACCTATCTTTCAGCCAATTTTCATTTGGATTTATCTTTCACAAACCATGTTATCACTCTTTACTGATACATATCCCTACGTAGTTTAATTTAGCAGCTGACATTAAACGAGGTTTGCTGGCAGATTAATTTCCTTGTAAACTATATAGCAGCGAGGTTTCATCACGCATAATGGTGTTGTGGCCTTTGTAATTTGTACGGGCTGAGATATGGGGAAAGTACATTATGTGTAAATAGAAGGTTGTATGTTAAATTTTGGCATAAAATCTTTCTTTTTGGTACAAAATGTTAATTTATTTAAAACTAGTGGACGCCCGCGGCTTCGCTCGCATTATTTTGAAATAAAAAGTAGTTTATGACACTTCCAAGACTTCATACTACCTACATACCAAAAATCATGATGATCCGTTCAGCCGTTTTTGCGTGATGAGCATTTAAATAAACAGATAAACAGAGACACAGATAAACAGACAACTAATATGATATGCGAAGATATGGAAATGAAATTCCATTCAGAAATGCGGATCCATGTTTTAAAATTAATTGTCCTGATTATTATAAAATTTAAGACTGTTCCTTAAAAACATCTAAAATAAATAATGTCATTGTCAATTTATTCGCGAAAAATGTGTTAAACACAAATGATAATTAATTAATCAAATTAAAAATGTTGAAGTCAAATTAAAGACACTCTTTATGATTACTATAAATAATTTGTCGATCTTCAGTCAGTCGAGAGTAAACTGGTTTCTTCTAGATAAGCGTGCAAGATCGCAGATTACAACGTTGCTTAACATTAGACAAGTTGTAGTCAAGCGTGAGCCTAACTCATGTTAAAAAAAAAAAAAAAAGTTAGGGGTATCTTCAATATGAATAATAAATAAATATTTAGGGGTATCTTCAATATGAATTTACAAATTTTCTACAGCCTGTACCTAAAGTAGAGTGCTAGATAAAAGTACATAATATGTTATATTACTCTCTCGAATATGTTCTCTTGCTCCTATAAATTCTTATTGCCAGGACAGACATATTACCTAAAAGCTATGACCTAGATAAATAGGTTAAATTGGAATTTTAAAAATTGCAACACGAGCAAATTTATTCATGTGTTTGTTTAGGACTAATAAGATTTTTCTTAACAATTATTAACACTGAACTTGTTTGTATAAAATTTAGTATAGAAAAGTGAATTATAATTTTTAGACAGACTTATATACCTATATTGAACAATGCTGCCATTGTAGTTTAGTCTTCTACATATGGTGTATCAATAAAATTTAGTCTGCATAAGTTCCTGATTACTATCCTACTTAAATATAACATTAGGTACTCTAAATGCCTATGTGTCTAAATGAGTGTCGCTGGTGGTCAGATTTGGGGATCTGACCCACCAAAACAAGCGAGCTTGGGAGAACGATAGCGTCACCGTCAAACGCTGTCACCATGTGGAAGAGACAAAAGAGATGCAACAAGCGGTGCTGGTTGTTGTGGTGAATTCACATGACATCCCACAACAGCCATCAAGGCGCCGAGGGATGGCGAGGGGGTTTTAGTGAGTAGAAATCTCACATACCCCGGCTGTACCCCCTGTACAGACGTAAACCTATGAAGATTTCCCCCTCGAAAAAAAAAGGTACTCTAAATTAATTAATTTATTTATAATGGTACACAAAACAGAATGTGTTCCCAAATAAGCTAAGTATACATTCAAAGCTGGTTTTAAATAAATACCAATACCTATATATTATATTGTCTTCGTTGCGAAACTGATGGAACAACAAACAAAAATTCGCTTCTATGATTTCAAAAAACTTACAATCCCCTTTTTGCCTCTAGGCATAAAAAGTAGGTTAATCGAGTGGGATCGATGTAGTAACAAGAGTCCCGAACAAAATAGGGACCTTTTAAATAATAAAATGTACAATGTATGATAAACTAGTGACGCCTCGTGGTGTCACCTTCACTAATTCATGTATTTATTAGTTTATAATCATTTATGTTCATATATGAATGAACATAATAGAGACATAATTAAATCAAGATCAGATGTACATATGTATATCTAATTCGATTTTATTATGTCTTTATTTTTGGACTTTATCACAGGTTTTGATTTTGTTATGTTAGACTGTAGACTATGTTTTTCATAATATAATATGTAGATGTTAAGCCATATCAAAAGCTCATGAGGTGGCTGGGAAACACTCGACTTCATTATTCATCAGTTTACCAAAAGGCATAAAACAAGCCTGTACTAAAATGAAACTGGTTCTCAAATAAGGCTACCGAAATACACCTTTAGGCACATGATTTACATAATCCCAAACATTTGCTTTTACAATATCAGTGTTGCCCCATATCTCACTCAGGCTGTACCTACCAAATAGAGGTGTTTTATCTGCAGAATGGACGTTGTATCTGGCAATACATTACGAGGGAGCAATCGAGGGTGATAAATACAGCCTTTATTGAAAGGGATGATTTTGCTGAACGAGTGAAATAAGGGAGTGAAAGGTGTATTTTTATCTAAACATTATGTTTTAGTCTATAAAATTTTGGCCAAAAAGTATAAGAACTTTTATTTGACAGTTACCAACTTTTTGGTCACCCCTCCAAAGACTAACAGCGATGGCAGTTGCTCAGCTTTTTCATAGTTTTAGCTAGAAATTTATATTGTTTCTTAAAACATACTGACATTTCATATAAAATTCTTTATTTACTATTTATTTATTTATTCACCTTTTTTCATAAACTTATTTTAAGAAGAGCGAAAATATTTACGACCGTCTGAATTCGAACCTTATTTTTTAACACGGAATAGGCTAACGTTTGACTACAGCCTGCCTGATGTTAAGCACCACTGTAGGGTAAGGTGTTGCACGTTTGCCTAGAAGAAATATTTAACCTGTATCATTTTGTCGTCTAATCTATTGCTAGCAATAGTCTTTCTCAATAAACGTATATTGCATATAAAGTCAAGTGACGCCTATTTGCTCCACTTTTCCCATTGTAAGTGAATTCTAAATGAGGACAATGGGCTAACTCCGGTGAACTACACAAATGAACTTTGCTGAGCTAAACTTCAGTCACTGAACAAAGAACAAGCAATGTGGATTGAGCGTATCAATACAAACGTCAATTTAAAGAAAGAGTAAACATTTATTGTGGCAGATTTAACAGAAAAACAAACACAAGTAAATACATAATAAACAAACAAACATAAAATCTGCCACAACACAGCCCTAACTCGGCATAACGCTGGTTGTGTGGAAGCAACCAGCGCTGTTTTGGCCAAAATAGAACCAGAAGCCACATTTGCACAAGTGACAATGTGTTCCAAGGTGTAATATACCTTTAAGCTTATCACAATTATCGCAATAGATGCCTTCAGCCAAATACCAAAAAATAAACGTAGACGTTTCCCCGGCTTCTAAAATAACAATAAGTTTAACTTTCTAATCAAAACTATTTATACGCGCTGTGATTGGCTGAAAATTGGAAATCCACCAATGACAGCGCTTATAAATTGATTTGATTCGACATTAAAACTGATTGTTGTTTTAGAGACCGGGGAGAGTGTATAAACTGGACTGCCAGCAGATCTTCTATATAAATTGCAAATCACATCTGACTGTCAACCTTACAAAATCTGTCAGTTTGATACGCGTGTCAATTCAATAGAAACGTTGCTAGTTCTATTTCTACTGTATTTCTAGTTCTACTTCTCTCTTTGGAGCTGAACTTATGAAATTAGAACTCCAAACGGAATGAACTCACAACCATACAGGTTTGAACTGTGCCTGAGATTCAGGATGATTAATATCTGGATGTGACTTTTTTTGAGGAAGATATTTCCATACTGAGAAAAGTACCGGAAAACATAAATTATTGCTGTTACCAATAGGTTCAACATTTTTGCTCGATGGAATAAAATAAAGTCAATTTTTCTAACTAGTGGATGTTTTAAAGCTTTAAAAGTTAAACTTAACACGTAACAGTTGACTTATATATAGCACAGCAATTGATTAACCACGTGAGAAGTGACGTGAGAAGAAGAGAGATAAAATTATCTAGGGAGTAAAAAACTACTTAAGAGTGTAGTTACAATCCATATCCATGTACAGATAGTCATGTTTATTTCGCAAACAATAGAAGTAAAGTTCCATCGTCAATCAAAAGGTCGGCGGAGGGAAATGAAAGCCGCAACGAGCGAGCTTTGCCGAGCTTTGTTTATAAAGTCCGGTGCCAGTGCACGGAGAATTTTATTAGTGTTTTTTTTTTTCAATGTTAAACCAGAAAAATTTTACTCACACTTTATGTATGCCTGTCTATGTTTTAGTTTTAAGTTCTTATGTCATAAAAATTATATTGCGGTCGGATTTTGTTCTAATATGACTCCGCAACAGAGGAGCGAATAATTAAATTTTTACAATAGATAGGTAGTTATGGTATAGGAAATATCATAACATAAATAACTGAGGGAATAAAATAATACCACTCATTAGAATGAGTAAATATTAGTAGGTAGTATATAGTTTCTAATACTATGTATAATAATACATAATCGTCTGTGATTATTCTTTTATTATAAAGGTATAATATGATACAATCTAACCTAAATATTTTTATACGAATGTACCTATGTAAAAACAATTATGACAAGAAATCATAGTGTTACATGATAATAATAATAATTATTTATTTGTTTTGTAATATTTATGACTTTAATAAATATTTCTTTCTTTCTTTTCTTTCTTTCTTTCTTTCTTTAATACTTACTAATACTACATTAACAATGTTTTTTTTATTTCGTAACAACTTGGCTGTAGCCACTATAATTAAAAAATAATTTACGACTCAAATAAAGAGTAAAAATAGAAAAATAAAGAAATGTTTCTAAACCATACCGCAAACTAAACAGATTGCGGTGAAAACTTTGACTCTAGAGTTAACGCAAATGTCTGCGGTCTGATTGAAATTAGTTTACAACTGTGCTGTTTGATTTATGGCGAATTTTCTGGTTGCATTTCAAAGTCGTTTGAAGTGTGGAATCCATTGTAATAAAATGGAAATTAATTGTCTTACTAATAAATCTGTATCTTACAGATATTAATCAACGTTTCATCTTTATCTCTCATTTTCAAAACTATCAAAGTGAGAATGAAATAAATGATTGTACCAATAAACAAGTAATTCTAGCCATTTTTATATTTAACAAAAGCTTCAAATAAAAGCTTTTTAAATGTCAATCTAATATTTTTATTGTAATTTTTTTTTACGCAAGTAAAAGTAAAAAAAAAATGTACTTACAATAAAAGTATAGATTGTCATTTAAAAAGCTTTTATTTGAAGCTTTTGTAATTTTTAAACTTTTTAAGTACCTATTGAGAGATGTCTATTTATCTACATATAATTAATTAAGAAAGAAATATATATTGAAATCATATACATTACAAATAAATAAATAGTTTTATGCATTATGCAACACTATGATTTCTTGTCATATACATTCTTACAAAATATTTAGGTACATTTTAATTTATATTTTATTAACCTCTGCTTTCTTATTCCAGATCGCGATCTACGCTGGGTATGCAGTGCTTGCGTTCCTGTCTTCGTTCGCCATTTCCATCGCATTCGAGGCACCCGCTGTGAGACTGCTGAAAATAGCTAGCGGGAATACAAGGACCAAAACACAATAGATAGGTTACAGCTAGAACTAAATTACTTCTTAGTTAGACCTGTAATCAAACCAATCGTGATAAAATATGATATAAAAAAGATTCACTTGAAATAATAAGAGAAAAACTGATTGTAGCTCGAACCAAAACTGAGAATATATGACGATCAAAATTTGCTATAATATCAAAAAAGCGAAAGTCTGTGAGTATATGTGTTCTTTCTGTGTCGCTTTGTGTTGAGTTTTCTTTTGAATCGGTTTTGTGTAACGTCGAAAGAGAAAGACCCATAAAACAAAGTACACATAATAACTTTTCACAAATTCGTTTGTATAGTGAGTTTGTGAGTGTATTATGTTTGTTTCTTCGTTCGCCATTTGCATCGCCTTCGAGGCGCCAGCTTTCAGGCTTTTGAAGATTGCCAGCCGAAATACAAGGACCAAAACACAATAGATAGGTTATAGGCAGAACTTAGGTACTCTAAACAGGAACTTAGTTGAAGCAAAACTGATAAAATATGACGATTAAAAAGTCCTAGAAAAAAAACATGATAAGCTTAATTAAAATTCATAAAATACGATGCTAAAACATACAAGTAGAAAGTTTGTGAGTATGTGTGTTTTTTCTGAGTTTATTTGTGGTGACTTAGCCGAAATACTTAGATCATAACACAATTAATAGATTAAACCTGCTTTAGGTAGTCTAAACAATAACTTACATAGGTAAGCCAAAACTGATAAAATGTGATGACAAAAATGGATACAATTAAAGTAAAGCTGAAAGCTCAATAAACAAGTTTTTAGTTTGAATTAAAACTATTAAAAATGATGATAAGAAGTACTTTAGCATCGCATTATAAAGGGAGAAAGTTCATGAGAAGGTCAGTATGTATGGTTTCTCCAGATTTAGAAAAGCACTGCAATTGGTGAAATGCAATTGTCATTTTAATTGTAAATGTGTGTAAATTAAAAAAATGTGAACGTACTGCTCATATCAAATCATACATTACGAATGTTTGTGAGTATTTTTGGCCTGTCTTCTGATTTCCTACTCTGCATTGAACCGTTACAATAACCCTAAACGGTGAAACCAATTGCAATAAAATTAATTTATTTGCAAGAACATAGGTGATAGTGGTACAAAAGATGGTACATTGTTGCTGCTGTCCGCCATATTCTAAGCAACTTTATTAGAATTCATACCTTATTTACTTTCATGTCCAAAATAGAGTGTATCAATTGAAAAAACTAGATTAAAATTTCAGATCTACCAGGTAAAATATTCTCAAATTCCGACGCAAGTCAAAACAAAAACAAAAGACAAACATGTGGCTTTGACAGTGACATTTTAGTTTTTCATGATTGAACATTTTAATAAAGGTCTCAGTACACCTTCAATTTAATAAATGTGGTTGTAGCTTAGAATTATTTTAATACAAAAGCTACAACTCTTCAAACATGAGTAACGCAGCGGAGCGCCGCTAGTATGTGTACAGTCGGTACGTTGAGATGTGTGTAAATATGTCGCCAATCGTCTCGCCACATATTGGATGCCTTTGTAAATACATACATACGTTCATGTTACTGTATATGTGGATAAGGCAGATAGGCAATATGAAGATTTCGTAATAATCTAAGCATATAATAAAGCTAAAAAGGGTCCAAATTTTGTTCATTGAAGATAAAAAAAAATGCAAGCGAAGCCGCAGGCGTCCAGTAGTTACAAATACATTTGAGGAATCAAACGATGTTTAACTTTAGAAAAAAATACCTTTATTACGTCAACAGTAAATCGGTTTCTTTCGAGACGAGTGCGTGAATAAAAACAACAGAAAAGATTAAGTCGGTTCTTGTTGTTCAAACATCACATACAAACAATCAAAATGTGAACTTCAGATTGGAACATTGATTTATCATTGGTTACATTTTGACAGTTTGATTATTATGACAGTAGACAGACAAATTTCGAACAGCATAAACGGACTGCATATTTTCAAAGTTCTGGACTAATAGTTAACCCTAGTTTTCAAGAATAAATCCTTAATAGGTACATAGTGTATTCTGGTTTAGTTCTTTTTAATGTGAGAATGATCGTTAACTTTTTAATGGGGACTTCGAGCCACGATGTAACGGTGGATCTATTGTTACTCAGACGTACAAGGTGACTAACAGTATAAAAAAAAAGTCAAAACAAAAAGTGACAGTATCAAAATATTTAAAAAATAATTCAAATAAATTTCATAGCATATGTTACGAGTGTGACTAGGGATTTCTGCGATATATGTTAATATATATTATATAGATAGATAGATAGAAGATATATATTTTATATTAAAAAATCTATTTTTAAACTGTCTTAGAAGAAAGAAAGTAGTAAATAGTAGTTTTCTGCGACATGGCATGTACAAATATATGTAAGTGAGCAACTAGTGAATTCCCGTGGCTTCACCTTGGTTTTTCCCTATTGTATTATCAAGTGTGTTTTGTAACTGCCAGCCGCAACAGAATATCAGCGCTGGTGGCCGCGTGCCATCAGCATTAGGCTGAGTTGCGGCTGTATTGGGACATCACATTCTTAGCATGTAAGTTTAGTAAGTAAATCGGTTAAAGTTTGTGTGTGTCTCAATAAATATATTTTCTTTCTTTCTTTCTTTCTAACTAAGTACATATGTGAGTAACGTATCCATTTATATAATTATTCATATTACATACGTACAGCACATTCAAGAGATTTAAGCTAAGTATTTTTCATTAAGAAATTGTATAAAAACAAAATTTATATCATACAAATATACCCGCTTTTGAACCACTCTGTATTACGAGTATAACTCGACCTGAGTTCTAACGATCCTCTGTAGCCTGAGTTTGTTATAACGAACGTCTTCACCTTCTTCTTCGTCTTATATTGTTGAAAGGCACTCTCATATCATACTACACAAGTATCTAAATATAGTATAAAACTCAAAGGTGACTGACTGACTGACTGACTGATATAGTGATCTATCAACGCACAGCCAAACCACTGGACGGATTGGGCTGAAATTTGGAATGAAGGTAGATGTTAATATGACGTAGGCATCCGCTAAGAAAGGATTTTTGGAAATGCCACTTTTAAAGGGGTGAAAAAGGGGATGCAAAATTTACTTCTTAATGCGAGCGAAGCCGCGGGCACCCACTAGTCTCCAAATAATTTATCTTTATGTGTAAGTTTTACGAAATATCACTATTAGTGTATTATCGGAAGCTGTGTTTCCTGCGAACTATAATCCAGGGTCGCCAAATCTAGAGTTATTAGGTATCTTCTAGGTAAGCTTGTTACACCCTAGGCTGCAGCAATGCTTAACATCACGCAGGCTGAAGTCAAACGTAAACATCTCTCTTGAGTCGTATTCCTCATGACTGAGGGTCGTGACTCCCCCGCAGAATTAATCCGCTAGGGGAGTTTTCTTGGGCAGATACATCGTGGTGGGCGCCCAGGTCCTTCCACGGAAGACACATGTCCTCGGATATTGTGGTCCTCAAACATGTCAGTTTCCTCACGATGTTTTCCTTCACCGTTAAGCGAGTGCAAATCCACACATAACTTGAAAATACAAGTCATTGGTGTAGGGCCGGATTCGAACCCGGGTGCGTCTGAATGAAAAGCACACACTGGAACCGCTACGCCACACTCGCTTGTAAAAAACGTAAACATATTCCTCGTAAAAAAAATTGAAAACAAGGCATAGTTGCTAAAATTTACGCAAAAATATATTTTTGGTCGTCATAACACAATAATGAATAAATAAAATGTTTATGATTCAGTAAAATCGAAAATCAATGCAGTAGACACCAAACAATAACAAAACAAAACATTTCTATCGTTAATTGAATACTGTTTTTCGTAGGTAATGTAAATTTAAACCAATTAACCTTGTATGATATATGTGAGTGTATCACAAAAGGGTATTAAAGAATTAAAAGATAAATCAAAATCATTATGAGAAGTCACAAAAACTGATTAGGTCTTGATAATAATTAATACCGTTTAATATGTCTTCTTTACAACTTAGTTACGGCACGTTAGTTTTACAGTTTTTATCGATGGATTTAGATATCTAACCGAGCGGAAAGTGGCTTAAGATTTTGTGAATTTGGTTAAAGGAAATTATCTTGCAGAATTTTTTATTTTATTTTTCCCCAAATAAAGAGAATAATAATGACATTATGCCTTTTAAAGAGGATTCTTATGCATAAACATAATCATATTAAGTTAAGTTCAGATAATTTTTTTTTTTACAAATTTACCTTTTATCCAAAAAACAGTTCAAAAATGTTTTTTAAGTAAAAACTAACATACTTACTACTTTTACTTGCTATAAACAAAAAGCATCTCGTTTTTTTTAAAGCCTAATGATGGTCTAAATGCTCCAGTCCACTGCCAGAGGGCAGCGCGCCCAGCATACTGGCCGCATTACCGCGCTGGATGACTATGCTGATGCCTTGATTGAGAAAATACATACGAATAAAATCATATATTATTCTTTTAATAGCTTTGCACGCTTTATTATACTCATAAACCTTCCTCTTGAATCCATCTATCTATTAAAAAAACCGCATCAAAATCCATTGTGTAGTTTTAATGATCGAAGCATACATATCACATACAGACATAGGGACAGACGTGGTAAGCGACTTTACTTTATACTATGTAGTGATATTACAAAATATAATGTAAAAATATGATTTTTAATGATAGTTACAGAGTCGTTACTCGTTAGCGAGTAAGCAAATTAATAATGCTATTACTAAATCTTAAGTACCGTGTGCGATTACTCATTCTAGCTTTCAGAAGGTACAGCGCAAACAGGTATAACAGGTTTAATAAAGGAAATTTCAGCTCTGAATTTTAAAACACATGTCTCGTGTTGTGACACCTTACCTGATAACTACGATTGCTGTAGTAAAAATGTGGCTGAATATATTTTTATTTGAATTATTTGCTTGCATTATTTCAGGATAAAAGTAGCTAAGCTAAGCCTATGACACTCCCAAGACCTCATACTACCTACATACCAATAATAAAGATGATACATTCAGTCGTTTTTGCGTGATGAGCGTTTAAATAAACAGAGACACATATAAACAGACAAAAACTATATTAACAGCTGAAACGTGTTCTGTTATCGATTTAAGGTATACCCAGACATTTTTTTCAATATCTTTAATATGTTCTGACTTTCGACCCTCTTCAGCTTTATAATATGTATATAGATAAACTTATACGTCAGTTTGATGTCACAGTGGCAATACAACGAGAGTGGAATAAAATGCACAGGAAGATTTTAACATGGTTATATTTTATAAAAATGCAAACGTAAAAGTGGTACAATAACACAACTGAATGTTTTCGCGTAGTTAGGGGCAAACGAAAAAGTTAGAGGTTGGAAGAATTAAACCAAAAACAGATTAACATAGAAGCTTTGTGCTGCGAAATGGGATTCGAGCATAATTCAGATTTGCAATGAATGTGATGCAGTTTTAGTAGGTAACAAAATATACTCACAAATTGTCCTCTTTACAGTTTTAGATTGATATCATTATTTTTTTAGATGGAAAATTGTATTATTGTCACACTATAATAATGTTTGTTTTACCTTTGTAAAAACTACTGCGATGTTTGCGTAAGAATACTGTAATTTTACTCTCTAAGAATACTGTAAATATTCATTAAAATGATAGGAATTTTCTCGTTTTAATTGTGTAAATAAATAATGTACTTATAAGTTTAAGGTTTTGAAATTAAATTGGATATTATTTAATTTTCATGTGGTTTTTGTCTTCTTTGTAGAATACAGGTGTTTCTGAAATTTCTATCGTCATTATTTATTTATTTAATCGAATGGCGTCAGAGTTAGAGTAAACAATTAATAATAACCCAGGATAATTATAACCCAGGGGTCTTCAAATCTAGAGTAAATAGGTTTCTTCTAGGCAAGCGTGCTACATCTTCGACTATAGTAGTGCTTAACATCAGGCAGGCTATAGTCAAACGAAAGCATATTTTGTTGTTAAAAAATAAAAACAAGTACTTTCTTACTATTTCTTTAGATTAATATTTAAGTCTATCAGCCAGACTATCTATCTATCAGATCACAAACCCTGAGTCAGCTAAGCTTTTCTCTTCGTATTTTTTTATGCAAAACCAAAACTTTTTCCAGCGGAGAAATAACCGGAATTATTTCGCAGCAAATCCGACATACCGTAGATAGCTCGCGCTCGACCCTTGTTCAACCCATCGACATAGTACAGGAGAGTGTAGACTTGCTTATATATTTCGTTCAAAAATGTTAATACATAAATCAATATTACACAGACACACATATACATATTTATGTAGATGGATACTGAAAGAAACACGTCATTGATCCATAGAATTTGTGCATAATAATAGGTATATCTAGTGATTTTAATTTGTTTTAAAATGACTATAAAAAGCTGAATAATTTTAAAATACCTGCTCAATGACAGAAGAAGGCAGATAGTTATACGAAATAACGACTTTATTAAAAACATAATAATTGAGAGAAAATTGGAAGCACAAAAAAGACCTTTTCTTCTCCGTGCAGTCGAATGAAAAACACAACACAGACAAGATTAAAGAAACAGCTGTTAATTACTGCTTCTTCTTCTTCTTTTTATCTAATGAAAGTGGCTAACTCTGGTGTCGAGAGTTTAATCAAGCCGCCCTGAGGGTCTCTGACATGGCTTAACGACTGCCGTACTAGACAAACAGCTTAATCATGGCTAAATTTCATATATGCTACTTAAGATTTAGTCCTGTCCATCATTTCCTATGTCAACGCATCGAACCTATGTACAGATTGTACTCCCATTGTTTATGCGCCTGGTTTCCATTGAATGTCCATGCAATGTTGGATGACTGGGTCCGAGAGGTTCGTGACACGTCGGTTTGGAGATATGCATGCTTGTAATTGTATGGTTTCTTTTTATTAGATCGAATGGAATAGACTTTTGTGGTAAATTATTGGAAAAAGTCGATTGAACGAATTATGGATAGTTATTTAAGGTCGTATCGATTGCTGATTCCGTGTAAAATATTTGTGTGAAATCTTTAAAATTAGCTTATATTATTTATTAACAACATTTTTGCGGAATTTTAATACCCTAAGCACAAAGTTTGCTAGTCTTTCATTACTACAGCCACCACTACTTATAGTAAGTCAAAAGATTTTGTATGAATATTTTGAAATAGCTGAAACGTTTTAGTTTTAAATTGGAATTCAACTAGGTTCAACCCTAGATTAGCACATAGACTACTTATCATGGTTTAACGCGTGTAAGACCGCGAAACACCGCTAGTCTTTTATATTTATTTCTTCCAGAAATGGAATACCTTCCAAACTTTTCTACCTCAAAACTTTTTTATATTTATTCCCTACATCCATACATTCCCTATTTTATACGTCCGATACGATGTAAATTTCCGCACTAAAAGAAGACGCAGCGAAACTTGCTCGATAAATTGTGTTTGGGTCAGTCACGTTCCTAGGGATCAAACGAGGACGTGGGTTCACATAACTTATAACCTACATACATAAGAATAGATTTACCTGTATTTATTCGTGGAAAATATAAAAAGATATGTAATATTACTTGCTTGCTAGTACAAGTTGTATTAAACTAACAATATCTTTACGGTTCCAACGCGGCTTCGGAGTGGTACATGTATAGACAATGTAATCCATAACGTCAGAGGAAGTTCGGGTGAGATAATTGAATTAGGATTATCAGATCATAGTGCGCAGTTTTTTAAAATCCCAGTTAAAAAAAGCTGTCGGATCAAGTCTTGGTACGCTTACAAAAGAAATTACAGTCGTGATAATAAACGAAAATTTTTGGAAGCAATCAGCAATCTTAGTTTCCAAGACGTGTATGATTGTAGTGATCCCAATACAGCCTTCAATAACTTTCATGAAATCTTTGTACTTCTTTATAACATGTGCTTCCCGAAAATCAGAATGAAATGTAGTCATATCAAAAGACAGCCATGGATTTCAAAAGGAATTAAAACTTGCGCTCGTAAAAAGATAAGCCTTTTGTGGAACTATAGAACTACTAGAACAGAGTCGTCAAAGAATGATTTAAAAGCATATACAAAAAGATTTAAAAAAATTATTAATCTAACACAGAGAGCTCAAAATAATTATTATATACAAAAATCTCAAAACAAATCAAAGGCTACGTGGGACGTAATAAATAAGCAAAAAGCGTGTTATCCTAATGTGACAGTATCACATATAGTTAATGATGACGGAAATACAGTTAAAGATCCTGTCGAGATGGCCAACTATTTTAACGAGTTCTTTTTACGTGTTGGGCAGGGTTGTGTTAATAGTAAAAGCGCGTGCTCGTCATTGAGTAATTTCAACGCTTCCACATCCTTATTTTTGACACCAACTATACCGTTAGACATTTATAAAGTAATACGAGACTTAAAGAATACAAGAAGCGTTGGGTCGGATGGTGTCTGTACTGACATTATAAAATGCGTATCATCTCATATATCTGCTCCAATCAGTCACATAATAAATATATGTATGGAGCAAGGTGTATTCCCTGAAGCATTAAAAACTTCTATAGTGAAACCTCTTCATAAAAAGGGAGAAAGGGCCAATGTCAGTAATTATCGTCCTGTAGCACTTATTCCCATTTTTTCTAAAGTCTTAGAGAAAGTGATGTACAGTAAAATCTATAGTTATTTTGAACATAATAATCTTTTCTCAAGCAATCAATATGGCTTTAGAAGAGAGAAAACAATTAATATGGCAATTTATAACTTCCTTCAGAAGGTAATGACTAACGTAGATAAAAAACGTAAAGTTATAGCTATGTATATGGATATGTCCAAAGCGTTCGACAATGTTCACCACGGTTTATTGTTAAAAAAATTAAATATTTATGGTATCCGAGGCAACTCAAACAAATTAATTGAATCATATTTAAATAATAGACAACAAATGACACAACTCAGTAGCATATGTCCAAAAACTTTGACACTTAAAACGTATAAATCTAAAACATGTCCAGTATTATATGGGGTCCCGCAAGGCAGTGTACTAGGCCCGCTACTATTCTTAATTTACATTAATGACATGCCTAATGTGACAGATAATGATATGACCCTTTTCGCCGATGATTGTACTATCCTATTCAAACATAACACGCTATACAATCTTGAATATGACATTAGTACGACATTAACAAATATCATTGACTGGTTACGCAATAACAACCTCAAAATTAATATCAGTAAAACAAATATAATGTATTTTAGAAACATGCATAATGACAATGTTAACTTTGATATACATTATAAGAATGAAAAAATTGAAGAAGTTGAGATAACCCGATTTTTAGGTGTTAACATTGACAATAAATTAAATTGGAAGCAACACGTTGACATTGTATGCAAAAGAGTACATAAATTCGCTTATGCGCTCTTTCAACTTCGGAAGGTAGCAAATGACTCGACCCTGTTAACGGCGTACCATGGTCACGTGGCATCGATATTGCGATACGGAATAATGTTTTGGGGAAACTCAACTGACCAAATTAAAGTGTTTAGAGCGCAAAAAAGGTGCATTAGATCAATATGTAGATTAAAAAAGAGAGCAACGTGTAAAGAACATTTTATTAAATTAAAAATTCTCACTGTTCCTTGTCTGTATGTAAGTGAAGTAGCAACATTTGTTAAATCTAATCCAGAACTATTTAGGATGAGGCCCGAGGGTAGCAGGTATGAAAGACAATTGTACGCCACACCGTCACATACAACATATCTGACTAAAAGTGTTTTTTGTATGGCCACAAACATATTCAACAAATTACCAAAAAAATATAGATTGATTGATGATTTATTAATTTTTAAACGCAAATTAAATGAGTTCTTGCTACGTAAAGCATATTATTCTATCAAAATGTTCTTAAACGATAATGATGATATTTGATAAATCGATTTCACATTGACATTTAATGTTATTCTAAATAAACTGACATATTTGTATATTATTTGTGTATTACCTTTGACATAATTCATCATGTAAATCTTATATCATCGCTGCATGACGTTTTTTAATTGAATTTGTTTTGTGTGTCATCAAATGTATTATTAAAATGTATTTTCATCATTATGTATTAAATTCAAATAGTACTAAGGACAGTCTGTAAGCCCAAATGGGCAGTAACTAGAGTACTCATATCACAAACATGACGAAGCTCTGTAATTTGAACATCTGTATATACCTAGTTTGCCAGACAATAAACAATTCATTCATTCATTCATTCATTCATTCATTCATTCATTTAAGTCGAATTTTCTCATGACTGAGGGTCATGACTCCCCCGCAGAATTTCGTTAGGGGAGTTCTCTTGGGCAGATACATCGTGGTGGGCGCCCAGGTCCTTTAACGGAAGACACATGTCGGTTTCCTCACGATGTTTTCCTTCACCGTTAAGAGAGTGCAATACACATTTAACTTGAAAGTTCAAGTCATTGGTGTAGGGCCGGATTTGAACCAAGATGCGTCTGGATGAAAAGCAGACACTGGAACCGCTGAGCCACACTCGCTTCGCCAACTAACAATACGATAAGAATATTGTAACGTTGTAAGTCTAAGATGGCCGCCATGTGAAATCCGCCATTTTGTTTTAGTGGCACATTTTAGTCATTGGAGAAGTGTTCTTGGGCAGATACATCGTGGTGGGCGCCCCGATCCTTCCACGGAAGTCACATGTTCTCGTATTTTGTGGTCCTCAAACATGTCGGTTTCTTCACAGTAAGTACTCTTATTTTCGTGATCATAACACAGTAATCATCAAGAAAAAGATATATTGGAATAGCCACTTTTTTAGAATTACTACACTTTTTGTAGACATTGTATTCTATACAATTATATTAAGAAGTAAAACTTGTGCACTCTATTTCACTCCTTTAAAAGTGGCATTTCCAAAAACAATTCTTAACTGATGCCTACGTCATAACATTTACCTGCATGCCAAATTTCAAACCTTTAAGTTCTATATATATATATGTAGATTGAGAAAAAAATACAACCATACTCAGAATCAACTTTTTAGGAAGTCTGTTATAAAACCTACTGAACATTCTTTGCAATAACGTCCCTGAAGTATTTCTTTGCAAAGCTATTAAATTCAACGAAAACAATTAACAGAGCCCGTTAATTAAAAGAAGCACTTCGGTAATTAAATTCATCTTCTTTCAATTAACCTCATGAATAAAAGAGGAGCTGTTGAATATTGAATAATTTTATAGCAGGATCAATGAATACTAATTATTTTAAAGGTTAGTTTAGTTATTAAATAAAATAAAAAAAAGTAACTAAATTTAGTTAATATTCTTCCGTGGGTCGGATGACACGTTAAATTATAGGTCACGGCTGTTTGTTTAGTACGGCAATCATTAAGCCATGTCAGAGGCCTCAGGGCGGCTTGATAAAGTTGGCCCCTCTCATTCGATAAAAAGAAGAAGTTATTAAATGTGCAGCAATGTCTTGACTGCCCTGTTAGCTTAGTTGGTAGTGGCTCTGCCTTCTAATCTAGGGGCGCGGGTTCGATTTCCGCATAACACAAAGTAATTATGAATTTTAAAATTTGTAATCGCTTATGTTGAGTCTGTTCTATGTATAATAAGTATGTATTTACGAAAGAAAAGTATATATTATGTATTATATCCGTTATCTAGTACCCGTTATACAAGCGTAAGCTTAGTATGGGGCTAGACGGCACAGTGTGATATGTCCAAAAAAAATGAAACTTACCTACCGCTAATAATAAAAATACACGATTAATTTCGGGAAAATTATATGAAATACAATAGTATTAGGTAAGACATTGATGAAATGTAATTCCAAAGCGCTCTCTTAAGCCTAAATAGACCACCGATCATCTTTCATTTAACACATTTCGATTATATTTTCACCTGCTCACAATATCGCACTAAACTTCAATTTAATCTTTGTTGTCTTTGCCTAATCTGCTTAAGGCTGACCTCTGTTCTATCGCTGAGCCAAGCCTTTTCTACCCCATTAGTGACCTAACCTACTTTCTGATCTAACGTCACCTCTAACCGACGTCAGGTGACAAAGTAGGCTTTTGGGCCATTGACAAATGAGTCACGTAAGCTAGGGATGTTACTATTATAATCTATACATATAATAACGCTGAAAAGGGTCGACAGTCTGAACATTGAAGATTTTACAAAAAATATACTTACTTAGAATTGATGACAGAACATACTCGTATTCCAACAATTTGTAGAACTTGTGTCTGTTTATGTGTGTCTCTATTTATCTGTTTATTTAAACGCTCATAACGCAAAAACGGCTGAATTGATCACCATGATTTTTGGTATGTAGCAAGAAATAGGAACGGACACACATACAAAAAAAAATACAAAATTTGCCACGTGGCACAAATAAATATCAAATCATCAGTTTTTTTTTCATAAATGACAAAATCACATACCATACACACATAGGTATAAGTATTAAATAATACACCTTACAACTACAATATTAGTGAATTTTACAGTGGAATAATATGATAGTTTTAAAGAGTAGGCGGCAAGTGGTAACCCCGAAATCAACACAAATAAATAAAGTTGCAGCCGAAACGACGTACATAGGGAAGACTTATCTGTTACACGGGGGATTTACGTTCTACTGTGATATGTATATTATTAACTAACTAGTGGACGCCGGCGGCTTCGCTCGCATTATTTCAGGATAAAAAGTAAAGTAGTTAAATAGGGATTATGCCATGTGCGCATGAAGTAAATCTACAACATAGGGATCAATTAACAGACAAACATTAAACGTACAACACCCTTCTTTTTTGTAACTATACCTACCTACCTATATACCTACATATCAATGCCCGTCAAAAAAAAAAAATTAAATCTATGTATTAATGATATACCTATGTTATCAACTTCTAAAAATCTGTGATTATTCTTTTATTATAAAGGTATAATATGATACAATCTTACCTAAATATTTTTATACGAATGTACCTATTTAAAACAATTATGACAGGAAATCATAGTGTTACATGATAATAATAATAATTATTTATGTTTTGTAATATTTATGATTTTAATAAATATTTCTTTCTTTCTTTCTTATAATAAAGCTGTAGAGGGTAAAAAATCTGAACATAGAAAATATTTGAAAAAATAATGTTTGGGTAAACTTTAAATCGTTAATAAAACACGTTTTAGTGGTTTTTTTTATTTGTTGTCTGTTTATCTGTTTATTTAAACGCTCATGACGCATAAAACGGATCTTCGTGATTTTTGGTATGTAGGTGTAGTATGAAGTCTTAGGAGTGTCATAGGTTACTTTTTATCCTGAAATAATGCGAGCGAAGCCGCGGGCGTCCACTAATTCAATTATAAATGTAAGTTATCCTAAAATAGCCTACTTATCATACCAGTATCATTATACCAGTTTAAACTGTGTAATTATAAATTCATCATCTACCTAGCGAGTGGTTTCTCAGATTGTCCACAATTTCGCCTCGAGACGATATCCTTGCTCCAACCGAAGCTTTTCATAAAAAATGACTTTTCCATAGAGACAAAGCTTACGGCTCAGAAACTATGAGGTACTTGAATTAGAGTTACTTAGAGTAGTCAATATATATTAGCTTATGATCCGTTCAGCCGTTTTTGCGTGATGAGCGTTTGAATAAACAAACAAACAGAGACACCGACAAACAGATAAACAGACAAAAATGCTAGACATTGTTCGAAAGTGTTCTGCTATCAATTCGAAGTATCTCCAAACATTTTTTTTAAATATCTTAATGTTCAGACTTTCGACCCTCTTCAGCTTTATTATATGTATAGGTAAATATAGTTTCAATTTGGGAGCAAGAAGGAGTAGCTATGTTTATAAATCCTTCTTATTTTTCCTTTTCCTTTAAATTTTCATTAAAATACGTAATTCAATGTTGGCTAAATCTAAATAATTAAATCTGACGATGCTTTTCCAAATATCTTGAAAATGTTACCCAAAACGTGTTAATACAAAATACAATAAAGCGCTAATTATGAAATAATGAAATATAATCAGAAGCTTTATTAAAACGAAAACGGAGCTTTCCCTCGGGGTTGGAAGGGATTCCTAACGCGAGGAGATAAAATGGACACTCTAGAATTATTATTACATAATTATTATAGGTATTTAATAATAAAAAAAACATTTGTCCTTCATACCGTCGATTCAGCCAGTTACAATCGCAGGTCGTAAAGGTAAGCATGCTCACCTTTAAGTTTTAAGAGTTGAAGTTTTCTCGTTTAAGTAAGCATACTAGTTTATAAATTTGGCAAGCGATCTGCGAATGTAAACCAGGTACAGCGTTGTATTGCAAGTTAAACAACGCTTTATTATTATTAAAATTTCATTTCAGTTACACATACGGGATCAAAACAGGAAGTAATTTAGATTCACCATTAAATTTGTCTCGAAATTTGACGTAATCTTTCAATTCCTAACTTTGTATCGTCCATCTTAGTCCCTCATCGTTCATTTCTGTTGAAATTCTGATAATTAGCGAGATTAATGGTAATCTGCCGCCGAAGTGGCGTCCGATATTATATCAAGTTTTTTGAAATATTACCACCGAAACCACGGCCGGGGTAAAGCGATTTGAGAAATGGACATATTAATAACTAATGGACGCCCGCGGCTTCACTCGAATTATTTTGAGATGAAAAGTAGCCTATGACACTTCTAGGACCTACGTACCAAAAATCATGATGATCCGTTCAGCCGTTTAGGAGTTAAGAGCGTTTAAATAAACAGATAAACAGACGAACATTCTAAAAACTGCTGAAACGTGTTCTGTTATGAATTTAAAGTATAGCCAAACTTTTTTTTTTTTTATTATTTCAATTATCATATTGTTGACCCTTTTCGGTTTTATATATTATATGTGTGTATAAATAGATAGATAGACACCTATTTATTAAATTTATTTTTTTTATTTGCAATCAAGAAAATGATAAACAAACATACAATTCTAAACGTAATGAGTTGCTAACGTAACGCATGATTTTTAAGTGACGTGTCTCAAAACAAATATAAGAAACAGAAACCGTGAAGAATGGCGCATACTCCACTGACATGAGCCGAGCTCTTAAATTATGAATGAATGTGTTTCAAAAATACTTATAAATTAATAACTTTTCGCAATGTTTCAAATGTCGTCTGGTCGACACCAAATATTAGGGATTTCAATTATTATACTTGTGAGATTGTAAGTTTCAATAACTAGATACATTCTTTACCCACAATTCTGCAGTTTGAAGTTAAAATATGTTATTTATTAATTTATTAGTGAAGTCAGTTTTTTTTATTTTTTAATATATATTTTATATACTATATATTTTTATTTTTTTACATCAAATAAGCTTACGCTTGACTGCAACTTGCCTGATGTTAAGCAACGTTATAATCTACAATCTACAGTTGGCGCTTGCCAATTTGCTCCAACTGCTATAATATAATTGTTAAAAAAACATATTCCACTCTCAGTTTCAAAGACGCTCACGAAACAACAAGTTACAGAAACATATTTACCTCTGAACCAGCAGTAGAGACATATTTACTTAGTCTCACAAAGAGAATATTCTATTGATTTCTGAAGAAACTATAGGTATAACATCTCCAGATCGAGCCAGCGTATGAATAAAATATTACGCGACCTGAGGTAACTTAAATACTGCTCTGACTACACGCTTGACAAACAGACGTTTAACAGCCGACAGTAAAAAAACTATACACAAGAAATATACAAACACCCACAAAATTTGCTATATAATCGCTATAGCTATATTGATTATAGCTATAGCGATTCTGATTAGCTCCTCAGTTGATCAAACTTGGTTGCCTGTCATAGATCATGCAAGTGCTAAGTTATCCCTTTCTTCTATTAACCTATTCTATGAACCTATTTTAAAGTAAATGGTTTCTTTGTGTACCCAAAATAAAAAATACTTACAAACATAGTGATCGTATTTTTGTTATTAAAATAATAACCGCAATTTTTTTCTACTTTGCAAATTAACAGAGACAATAGTAACAAAACCAATCATAAGTTTCAGTTGTGATAATATAAATAATCACTCTCATGTTGTAGATAGTATGGGCTGTTGCCGCTGTTGGTTGTCTATTTTCCAAGCGTGTGAACTTGGCAAGGAAACAAAACGTTTACCTTACGTATGTAGGTTTACAGATGGTATTATTGTTGCTTTCTATTCCATATTGGTTTTCAACATGTTATTTTTAAACAGAATTCTGATAATACGAAAACATAGATATTTACTTCAAAATATTAAGTTAAAATAGTAAAAATTATCTTAGATAAATAGGAGTTCTACAAACCATTCAGCCATATTTATTGAATAAATCTGGTGAAAGAGCTACAACTTCTATTTATCTTTCTTCAAGACTAAACTTACAAAACAGATCTTACCTCTCCCAATTTCTCTTAAATAAATACAGCACTTTTATCTTCTACGGCCATTTTTTGTATCTTTTCGACCAATGATTAATAACATAGCTTCGATGGTGCATATTCCACGCTCGTATTCCAATCAATCGCGTCACAGACTGATAAAAAACTCAGGCATTTGTACGGTTTAGAAACTGGCAGGTTTTTTAACGGAAACCGAGTCTGACTCTCTCCATTTATTTTTAATTTAGTTCACAAACAGGAACTTACAGTTATGTATGTTACATAACATGCAGTCACCGTCGCCTATGGACACTTGCAGTTCTAGGTGTGTTGCCAACTTAGAGAGGTGTTTGAGACTACCCTCATTGTAGCAAATAAATATTACATTATATATATTATATTGTTTAAAATCTAACGCCAAATTTCGCTCATCTTATACAAACTTACAGACATTTGTCCCAAAATAATCGAAATCATAATGGATGTATTTTTTATTTCCCATCCAGTATATCTAGTATTTGATCTATGGTTGAACTAACAATGTAAGTGGATCCTTGAAGTCTGTTCCATCAACGTCCAGAAACAATCTGTTAACAAAGGAGGCTTATCAAAAAGGATGAATAACACAGATAATACTGCGAGCGGATAGAATTGAAAGTAAAAAGTTTTCATTGTTATAAATGTTTTAGGTCATATCACACAGTAACACCTAGACTGAATTACTAAGCTAGCGTTTGTATCATGATGATGTTGCGAAACGGCGCCCAGCAATTTCCTCTGGCTATAATATATATTGAGCTTAAAATAAATCTTGTCTAACAAGTCTTTCCTCATACCAAATTTTACCCAAATCGGTTCAGCTGTTTGGGCGTGAAGAAGTAACAAACATACAACACAATTCATAATAATTACATTAGTAGATGGACGGGAAAGGATTAGTAAATCAAATCTCAACCACATGTTTTCTTTAATACTCTTCCAAAGTCACAATTAACTAATATGTGGTGAAGGTGCTGCCATCATTTGCTTTCCAAGTTATTTTGTGTGGATTTTAACAAGCGGCTAATGATTTGATGAATACAAAGAAAAATGTAAAAAAAATTGAGGTAGGTACAACGTCTATTCTCTGTCCACGGGATAACGGGTTGGCTGAAGTTTCTTTACAAAATAATATTATTGGTACATAGGTTCTATGTATAAAAAAACGAAACAGTGTTCTTTTAGTTTGTATAATAATATATTGTTTTTGTAGTCTTTAGATTCTATAGACGACAAAAAAAGTTAGAAAACATTAATACATACACCTACATACATATATGTATATGGCGTAGGTATACCATGAATGTTACTCGTAGAAGCGCCCGTAGCTCAGCTAGTGGAGGCAATCGCACGCAATTCCCAATGCAAAGCAAAGGTCGACGCGGTCAGTCCTTGGATGGGTGACCGCAAAGTGGCATTCCATTTTGGGCGCTTCCGTGGGTCGGAACACACGTTAAATTGTAGGTCCCGGCTGTTAGTCTAGTACGGCAGTCGTTAAGCCATATCATAGGCCCTTAGGGTGGTTTGAAAACTCTCGACACCAGAGTTGGCCACTCTCATTCGATAAGAAGAAGTTACTCGTAAATCAATAAAACCTAAATCAATAATTATATTATTATTTTTTTACTAATTCGTCACAATATTTTATCAAAATTTCTAAAAGTAAATTGTAATTTCCTAAGTTATGTACTTGTTTCGTTTGCACATTACTCCGTACATGTACCTGAGTAAAACTTTGATCAAATAGTTCAAGTCAAATGTAAACTCGTGTAAACCCTTAACTTGTTGTAACTAAGTAAACGAACCCTTGGCTAACATGTCAAACCAACCGTATATATAGGGCCTTATTACAAAACATGGTTTCACTATTAGTCCCACAGAGCTTTGAAGTCCATGCTTGTCGCCCTGTGACTAGAGGCGAATTCTTTCTTTATTCGATACAAAACAGGTGTCACCATTTACTAAAACTAACACACTTTCGGCACGCACACTACGACGCACGAGATGTTCATGTACGCTTCAACTTCATCGGCTGTGCAATGTCGATATTTTTTATCGATTATTTACACATTTACTTCGAAGATGGAAATATATGTTTTTAGTATAACTATATTATTTAAGTACAAATTATAGTTAACTAGCTATGGCCCGCGGTGTTATCCGCTGTAAAAACGTTTTTATCCCGTGGGATAAAAACTATCCTATGTCCTTACCGGGGACTGAAACTATCTCTATACCAAATTTAATCAAAATCAGTTCAATTATCAAATCATCTTCATAATGACTGGAGCATATTCTGGCATTTTTATGAGGAAACCAGTTGTATCTACCGGTCGCAAATATCTATTTATTTTTTAACACTGGATTTTATGGAATCTGTAAATTAAGTATGTGTTAAATAAAAACCGTAATCCAGAAACATTTCCATACAGATACAGAAACATCATATACATTATATCGATTATCGATAATTTGCTAGGTTCCATTTACACATCACTTTGCTATCGAGAAGTAGCGTCGTCAAGACAACGAATGTGTTAATGCCATTCAAAATGTCAAAAGTTTTATTTATTAAATTTACGAAATTTTACTACTTACCGATGGTATTTCACGCCGGTAACACTGGAACTTGTTCTTACAATTTTTAACTTGACACCAGGACATATTTAATAGTTTATCATGCTGTAAAACCGAGTAAAACGACCGAAAACTCTCTCTCGCTCGGACTATGTTTGACAACAGACTGACAAGCGCTGTCGTAGGTTAGGTTGGCATGTTTACTGGACCAAACGAGAACCACGTATTGTTATTCATTTCGCTTCTATGGGGGGGCGCGCGCGGGGGCGATGTGGCCCGATCGTTGTTCTGTGATTAGTCCAGTACCTACTTTGAAAATACCAAGTCCGTTTCTGTTGTTCGAATTTTGTCTGTCTACTGTTATAATAATCAAACTGTCAAAATGTTACCAATGACAAAAGCCCCCGCTCTCTGTTTATCTGTTCGTCTGTCTATCATGTTGTATCTTATCTTAATAACTAGAATGCTGAAATTTTAGCATATTATTTTCTAGAGACGACAACTTTGGTTAGATGCCTACATTTTCAAATATGATTCATCACTTAATATTTTTTTATAGATTTTAAGTATAACAGCAGTTTGTATAGAAATTTCGTCCGAGAGATCTAAGGCTAGTATTAGTTTTTTTGCTAGTCCTTAGAGGAAAAGGTCGGCATAAGACAGACATCTATGGCGACTAGGGGAGGAGGCATATACCCAGCAGTGGGCCAATAGTGCTGAAGATGAGGGCAATAGGAGGAAATGGTAGTTCTACAAAAGCAGTACATTTGTTACTTTAGGACAGTAAACATATAAATTGTAAGCTTTACTAAATTTAAGAAAATGGTCCAAAAAAATTGTTTATAAACATTCCGGCCGTAGTCGATAGAGGTTAGCCAATATCGACGACGACGTTTTTGAATATGTGGAAAAAATGGAACAACGGAGCGACGGATCATCATGATTTGGTATGGAAATAGTATAGGTTCCCAAGAATGAAAAAGGATTTTTCATATCAACACAACGCATACTTACTTAACTAGTTAACTATATATTTGTATACCTATTTAGTATCTAAATATATAAAACTCAAAGGTAACTGGCTGATTGACTGATATAGTGATCTAGATCAACGCACAGCCCAAACCAATGGACGGATCGAGCTGAACATTGGAATGAAGTTAGATGTTATAACGTAGGCATCCGCTAATAAAGGGTTTTTGGTAATGCCACTTTTAGAGGGGTGAAATAGGAGATGAAAGTTTTACTTCTTAATGCAAGCAAAGCCGCGAGCACCCACTAGTTTATACATAATTGCTTTATAACGTTTACAAAAATAATATAAAAATAGGTAGGTATTTTACGATTTCACGTGTACAAAATGTTCTACTAGAGTATCACGTGTTTAAGAAGTGTTTAACGAGCAGGAACCCGACCGCATTAACATACAAACTGATGATATAAGACTTTTTCTTCTTATCGAATGAAAGTGGCTAACTCTCTGGTGTCGAGAGTTAAAAATAAGTGGTAAGGTACTTTCATTCGATAAGAAGAAGAAGTACAAATTTGTCCCACCTTCGACCACAGTGTTGCTTGTGGTATATCAATTTAGGTGACCTGCTAATCAAACACCTGAATATCTGTGGTAAGTTTAAAAAAGTGTTATTATAACGGAAAGTCTATTTTAAAATACATTTAAAAATATTAACAAAGTTCTAGATATTCGTTTCAAATTCATACCTCAAAACTTGAAATACGAAAGTCTGAATTTAAACTTGCAAAAATGTATGTTTCTGAGGCTTTAGCATGGCCACAATATTTGCGTATTGTAATGTACTGTTTAATGTACTTTCACGATGATCTTCTTATCGAATGAGAGTGGCCAACTCTTGTCTCTAGAGTTTATCAAGTCGCCCTAAGGGCCTCTGACATGGCTTTACGACTGCCATACTAGACAAACAGCCACGACCTACAATTTAACGTGGCATCCGACCCATGGAAGCGCCCAAAATGGAATGCCACTTTTCGGTCATCCATCCAAGAACTGACCGCGTTGACCTTTCATAATGATGAGTAGTCGTTATACTGCCAACTGCAGGCATAAGCCTCCTCCGTCATACGCCAATACTCCCTGTTTTGGGTTTTTCTTGCCCAAGCTTAGCTTTGTTGTCCAGCCACCGTAAGGTCCTTCGAAAAGCTGTTGTTACTGATGGTTGAAATAAAGACCTTAAAATTGAAGAAAGTGTAAAATTTAAAGATAAAATAAAATGATAAAATATTACGGTAGGTAAAGCTCAGTAGGTAAAATATTCTTAATACGTTTTATGTGTACCGGTGGAAAAAAATTAGGTACAAATGATTTTGTAAGAACAATAAAATTATTAGGTAACATAATT
Organism: Macaria liturata; assembly: GCA_964023185.1. NCBI lineage: Eukaryota > Metazoa > Arthropoda > Insecta > Lepidoptera > Geometridae > Macaria > Macaria liturata. Next base: position 534,785 of record OZ026807.1, on the reverse strand, counting down.
CAAATAAGGTTAATTTTAGTGAACTTATGTATTTACTACCCAGCTGAAACAAAAATATACTTTATTACAATTCGTTGGCTGAAAGAAAACGTGCTAAGGCCCCTGTTCATTTCGAAACGCGGTGTCTTGAACGGAAGTGAAGCGGGAATGAAAATAGCCGCCATTTTGAGAAGATTCTTGCCTCTGTTGCCTCGGTGTTGCCATGTTTGAAACTATTATCCCACCAAAAAATAATTATTGTATTTGTATTTGAAACTTTGCTTTCGGTTAACTTCGGAATTAAATGTCCTACAGACTTGAAATTTTGGATTTTTAGTATGTGATTATAGTTTACTGGATGACGAGAATTTCTGCGTTCTGGTCTTATCCAGAGGTTCTCAAATATGGGCTTGAGAATGCGTCGAATCGGTTCCAGTAAAGGATGGTAGGGCAGGGTTGGCTCGCGCTCGACTTGGCGGGAGCACTACTTTGCATGTCCAAATGGAAAACAAAACATGATGTTAACGACCTGTGTGTGCCACGTATGTTCGAAAAAATTGATTATTTTGATTTGATAAAATATTACTTCTAAAACTTACCTATTTTTTTCATGGCAACAGGAAAAACACAGTATGTTAGCAAATAACATACAAAGAATCCATATTCTTTGTATACATGACTTTGAGTACTTACAATATACACCGCAAAAATTGTATTTATAACATGCGAGCTCATAAATAGTACAAAACTTCTCTAGACACAACTTAATTTTCAAAATCATTATAAAAATATAAAATTGAGTGTAGGTAAGGTATATGTCAGAATATTTAGTCATGCAGGTCATATTTTGTATTTGACATTTTAGCAGATGAATTACTTATTTACATTTGAGATGTGTTCGAAACTAGTAACGCTTTACGGTGTTCCTTGAATTAATTTGCGATAAAAGGTTATGGTTTAATTTAAGGATGGAGATCACTCGCATTATTTTGAGATAAAAAGTAGGCAATGACATTCCTAGGATTTCATACTATTTGCCTCTACTTAACAGATAAACAGATAAACATTTTATTGGTAATTTGATGAATTCAATCAAATAGGAAAGTCAATTAGGAAAGGCAAAATTACAATAAAATTTCTATGAAATAATCATAATCGAAAATAATCATACTTATTACAAAAAAATAAGTTTATAAAAAGTAAATAAATAAAATTATGTGGGTAACCGCAAAATAAAAACATTACCGTAAACATTGCCCAGTGGAATGCATGCAAACTTTGGGTTATTTATGAAGCAAGAACAGTATAATAAGTACCTACCTTAAAAATTATTAATCATAATTAAAATGACTTAAAATTGTTCTTAATGTTATATTTGCCTAGCTACAGTTGATATAGTTGAAATACCACGCGTGTGTGTGTGTTATAAACACACACACACATACGCTCACACACATTACACGCCACCTTCTCGTAAAAAATATCAATGTATAATAAAAAATCACAAACATACAACTTGTTATCGATGTTTTTAATTCATTACCACAGATTTATCTTTCGGCAATATCAGGACACAGATTATTTAATAGGTATAGAATGATTATATCATTATGCAACTTGGATAAGGAAAATAGTGTTCTTTGACTGACGAGGAAAATGCATACGATATCTTAGGTATCTAAAAACCCTGGGGAAAAAAACCAAAAAAAAAAGTAACTACGACATGTTTACAAACAATATGAGAAAATAAGGTATTCAATTTTTTTAACATTTTTTTAAAAGTGTTTGCAATTGCCATTCGATCAATTTTACATTTTCACTTATTTTATAGATCTTTTTGTTTTAACATGTTTTGATACCAATAAACGTAAGTGAAGCTCCTAATATTTCATTATACGTACGAGTATGTAAATGTAATATTGATTTAGTTTCCTCCCTTTAATTTATTTTATTACTATCCAGGCTGGTGGCTAATGTTTATAAATTTTAATGAATTCAATTGTCTTATCAACAGCTTAATACATCTTTGTACTCAACAGATAAACATTGGCGGATATACCTATACAATTTATCCCTTGTTGATATATCTATAAGTTAGCATGTCAGTGATAATTGCAGCCATTTTCGCGATAAACCCACACAGAGCAGTCGTACAAAATGAATCTTAGTTTACTTCAAATTATATTCGCATTTGTAATTCTTTTAGTGTCAGTATTTTACTTGTTTTTGAGACATAAGTATAGCTATTGGAGTTCTAGAAATGTGCCGTTTGAGAAGCCCACTTTGGTAGTGGGTAATTTGACCTTTTTTATGCGGAAGACATTTTGGAATTACTTTCTGGATTTGCGTCGGAAGTTTCCTAATAGTGATTATGTTGGGATCTATCTCGGTTGGTCGCCGGTTCTGACGGTACAAACTCCGGAGTTGGCGAAAAAGGTCCTGTCAAAGGACTTTGAGTACTTTCAAGACAGACTCACTCATTCGTCTTATGAGAGCGATCCTCTGGGAGCTTTGAACCTCTTTACTGTTCGGGTAAGTTTTTTTTTATACTAAAGTTAGAGACAAAGAATCTTTATCCTCTTCAATTTATTTTTTTTCCTATTTTCATTTATCCGTACTGTAAAATTTATAGATACATACAAAATATATTGGAAAAGATAAATAGAGTAAATGTAAAGGTTTTCACTACAACATTTCGTCAAATTTAATTTAATACATTAAATTTTATACAAAAACATATGTGCTTTTAGAGACTCATAAGAATACACTGTCAAATTCTTTAATTTACACAAATTGTCGTACTGTAAAATCCATTTAATAGATTTCCACGAAAAACCTAAATTCTTAGAACTTGTATCAATGAATGCAAACTGTATTGTATACATGTAACCTTTTGTTAGTCTTTTCTAATTATACGCAAACTGTATCAAAAGCATTATTTTTCAAGTTCTCTTTATAATTTGTCAACTGTTTAAAAATATATTTTTACTTAGTTTCGTTTTATAATGTTTTGTACAATGATCTGATAAAAATATTGCTAAAACAGGTACGTTAAAGTTTGTAATCGCTTTAATCCGTTTCGGTAGACTGGTAAGTAGGTGTTAAGAAATTAGTAATCTGATATGAGTCCCAAGGCAAACACTAAATCCTTCTCAACGGATGAATGATTTTATGCACTTGCATGTTCTTTATTGTATTTAATCCGAGGAAAAATCAGCTTTTGTATAAATAATTCAGCCAGGGTGTTATTATGATGCCAAACTTAAATCGGTTCAGCCTTTTGTGATATAGCTACACACTTACAAACTCTGAAAAAAAACGTTTGCTTTGTGGAAACACGATTTTTGTTAGGAATTTAAAAATCAAACGTACCTATTACGTGCAAAATTTCGATGGTAAGTTGATATGATTGTAAAGTTACTGCTTGTATATTGAATAACTTTAATACATTTTATAAAGTATTTAAATATCTGGCAAAGGAGTAACTACGGTACTAAAGAGTACATAACACGAGTGGTTTAATGAGGCCATAAAGCCAAGCATTGCAAATCTTACTTATTATTCAGTTGTTAGTAGTATTGATGTTGGAAACCTGCTAGTTAATTTTTTGCTCATGAGGAAAATAAATGGGTATATTTGCATTAGTCATGCATGAGGAAAAACGATGGTATCAGATTTCAAGATTTAAGCTACTTTTAGAGGAACAAGACTAAGGATAAAAAGAGGATTGTTATAAGTATGTTATGTCTGTGTATCTTTTATTGTAAATGTGTATGTCCGTGGCACCGTAGTAGCTCATAAACGGATTGGCCAATTTTCATATTATTATTTTTAGTTAATTTTTCAACCAAAAATTTTCTATTCTATATTTTATTCCTTTACTCATCTTTCCAGAATCACGCGTCTTACGCCCGGTATTTTTAAGGCATCAGTGAGAGGCCTTTAACAATACAATACTTGAAAATTAGTAGAAAAATTAAATTTTTAAGTTATTTCCAGAATCCAGTATGGTCTCAAATCCGCCACGAGATCTCTCCCATGTTCACGGCACTCCGTCTCAAGCAGGTCACGGAGCTAATGAATGGGAATGCCAAGGAACTAGTGCTGAAGATAAAGAGGGACCATGTTGATAGAAACCTGCCTGTTAACTTGAAGGTACGAAAGAAGATTATATTCTTCTATTATTTTCCAAACTAACATGTTAATCTGTAATCAAAGTTATCCAATGCGGTTATGTAAAGTGTAATCTATTCCCAAATCAAATGTCGTCCAAATCTGTTTGGTTACTTGAGTATGAAACATGGAAAAATACGTTAATCCTAAAAAAGTGCTAATATGTGAATCCAAACTCTAACGTTTAAGAGTGAGGAAGAACCAAACACTCCCACAAACGTTGTTTTACATTAAGTCGTTTATTGGTTACATTCGACGGTTTTAGTATTGTTTTGCTACAACTTTATTTTTTTTTAATTCTTCTAAGATTTTAATGTTACATGTTCATCATCATCATAAATTTAAGGCCCTTGTCTGTGGAACATGCGCCATCCTTCCCGGTCTTCTGCCAATTCCTTGACCTTCTTATACGATATGACACCCGCCTTTTCTTTTACTTGGTCCATGTATGACCATCTCAGCCTTCCTCTTCGGGCTTCCAATTTTACCTCAATGATGTTTTTCATAAATTCGTCATGTCCTATAAAGTGAACAACCATCTTCCCTCTTCTATTTTCAATAGTCGTCATTATTGTACGCTGTTCTTGCACCATGCTCAGCACTTCTTCATTGGTCTTTCTTTCTGTCCTACTTATTTTCTCCATCCGCACACACCTAAAAACAATTGTTCTTTGTTTTAGTAAAAAAACACCAAAACAGTGTATTTCAACTCTTATCAAGCTACTTGTGATTGTCCACTGTAAAGATTTTGATACCATTGTTCATTTCACGACGTCTTTGATTTGTTTCACAATCTTAGACGAAGATAGATTTGATTATATAGAAACTCATTTTCGTAACCTGCTAAACACAAAATCAATAATGGAATTGTAAGGGCTGTGGAAGATGAAGATGAAAATACAACAACGAAGATTTGGATGCCTAACTAGGCCGCTTCGGCGTAGTTTTGGCAGAAGCGTCTGAGGTTTAGTGTATTGTGGTATCTGTTTTCCATTACCAAAGCTAAGCAATATTACCGTCGCGGTTAATACTTGGTTGGTGACCGTGGCAAAAAACACGAGTGTCACGCACAGTAAAAAATATAGCTCAAAAACGAAACGGCCACCATTGATGTCAAACCTGCCATAATATGACATTGATTTTAAAAGTTTCAACGGCTTCTATTATTGGTGGTTATCGAGAAAACAATCGAAACCATGAAACATCCTGTTGAGCCTACGTGTTGAGCACATAAAAGGGTAATAGTATTCTTTGGTTGAGCACTTCTGTGTTTTGACTAGCATGTCAAATAGCAGGCTCAAGCCCATATTTCACCACACTCACATTTTGTCTTTTTATTTGTTATCTTTCTAATCCGTTATTTAGTCCCCATGATACAAGCGTTTGTTTAGTATGGGACTGGATGACGCTGTGTAAAATGTCGCGAAATATTTATTTATTTTACTTATTTTGTTGCCAGGAAATATTCTCAATGTTCGCCTCGGACACGGTAGGGTCCAACGTGTTTGGCATCAAGGTGTCAGCCCTGAATGACCCCTCGTCCCCTCTCTGGTACATCACCAGCCACATGGTGAAGTGGACCTTTTGGCGAGGAGTGGAGTTCAGCACCATCTTCTATTTACCAGCACTCGCAGCTCTCATGAGGTAAGGAGTTGTGAAAGTATGTTGTTTTCGTGCATTGAATCAGATCTCAGACGACATCTTGAAATAAAAATTAGCTTAAATTACAGCTAAGGTACCACCACGCCAAATTTCAATCTGATCGATGTGACCGAGATAGTCAATTATAGGCCCTACTTCGTCAAGGTCATTTGTGCCATCATCTTCAATCATCAAAGTGTCAGCCCTGAACGACTCTTCCTCTACTCCTTGATAGTAGGTACATCACCAAGCACATGGTGAAATTAACCTTCTGGCGAGGAGTGGAGTTCAGCACCATCTTCTATTTACCAGCACTCACTGCCCTTATGAGGTGAAACACAGTCAAAGGTTTTGTTTTTCGTAACATAAATCAGTTTGCAAACGTTAATCCGGCATACTAAGTATACAGAATTAATATAGCTCAGGATCAAGTTCATCTTCATTTAAATTTTAATGTTTAGTATTTTGAGACTGACTGAAGATCAAACACAGACACTTGAGTGCCATCAATACCTACTCATTAGTCACGTTTTTAATTAGAAAATATGACCTTTACTTTGTGTGTCCTTACTAAATATTTCAAGTTCATTGGTATTGAAGTCACTGCAACACCTACAGGAAAAAAATAGCAACCTGACAGAAAATGCAAGCAACAAATAATAACTAAGGCTTTATAGCCATATCACATTGTTTGAATTACCTACTATTTTGACAGAAAAGTGCGAGTGCAGTCGAGTTTTCTAATACAATTATTTTTTTACAGACATTTAAATTCTGGCACTTCAGTTGAGGTTTGAAAACTTTTGACATCAGATATTATTTATTTATTTACAGGTTACAATTCTTCTCAAAGCCCGCTACGGATTACATCAAGAAGTTGTTTTGGGACGTAGTAAAGGAGCGGAAGGTGACCGGCGCTAGTTCTGAGGGCAAGGATCTTGTTAACCACCTCATCAGACTCAAGGAGAATCTCAAACTGCCTGGAGACACTGACTCTAGTAAGTAATGATTAATTAATTAAATGGGCTAGCGTGATGTGGTGATGTGATGGTCAGACTAGCGAAAACTTAGAGCTTATACCTAGATATATTTATTGGATTCATAGCAATTGGTTTAATTACAATTTTAAACTACCCGAAAATAAAACAAAAAATAACAACTAACCTCCAGTAAATTCCAGAAACATAACAAATTAATAGACACGCGTGATGTCAGAATAGATATAAATAATAAATAAATAAATAGTCCGGGACATTGCACTGTATTGTTGGTGTATTGCACACAGCGCCATCTAGCCCCACACTAAGCAAACGCTTGTGTCGTGGGTACTAGATAATATGATGCTAGGTAAAAGAACGTTCATTATTAAACCTAAACTTTACAATATCTTTATACAGAACTGGCCGACGACTACATGGTAGCCCAAGCAGCAGTGTTCATTCTGGGCTCCATCGAGACCTCCTCCACAACTCTAACCTACTGCCTCCACGAGCTGGCGCATCATCAGGAGAAACAGGCCAGTTCATTAATCTATTGTGAAACTCCTAACTAGAAACCTTAACTAAATTGCGTTGGTGTATTGAATGAATGTCTTCTACCTACCAACCTTTATCTTAATCTCAACGTCAACAAAATAACATCAATGATAATAATATCACAGGGGTCTACCCTGTGATATTATTATAATTGATGTTATTTTGTTTTAGATTGATAGACAGAGTACAACACATTAGGAAAATACCAACACAAAAGATATATAAGCCGCCGGGCATTTTATAAAGCGTTCAGCGATATTGTTTTTAATTCTTTCTTGTTTTGAAGTTTTTATCAATAAACCTTTACTTTGTTGCTTCAGAATTTTACTAAAATCATTTTATTTTCTTTTGCAGGAGATGCTATACCAAGAAATTAAAACAGCAATGAAAAAGAAAGGAAAAGACGTATTGGACTACGATGCACTGATTGAACTGAAATATATGACCGCAGTTATTTTAGGTGAGGAAATATTCTGGACAAAATTGCAGTGACAAAGAATTAAAAAAAAAAGATTTTTTTTATTTGAATCATAGAAGTTTTTGTAAATTAAAAACCTTTTGATATAATTAGGTGGTAATACGTGTTTTTATGTCATTAATAGTATAATGAGTTAATTAAACTAGGTTTTTTGCCAAGTATAGGTTTTTGTTAGTCTGAAAGATCTGTTTTCCTTGTATTAGATTTTTCTGAAATTCAATATTTTTCGACGAAGATGCCAAATCTTTGCATTAAGTTTATTAGTATAATTAATACCTAAGCTGTTCTCTCTCTGTTCTCTTTATTTAAGCATTGTTTTTCTTTTGTAAAATGCATAAAAATCCATCCCTGCAGGGCTAGCACGGGTAGAAGACAATATATCCCGAGGGAAAGAAAAGAATTTGTTTCCCCGCTGTCAATCTTGTCTCTTTACAGAGCACGGACTAGCCGGTGGAAAGTCAAACCACGATAGATATACGGCAAGAGTAGCGATAAACATTTTATTCCTATTTTGTTGCCATAATTACGAAATTAAATTAAAATAAATATAATGTTTGAATTATTCTTCAAACATTTCATCAAGCCTTCAGAAATTGTTCGTTTTTTAACTTTTATCTTATATTTACAGCGGGGAGTCGCGATAAAATTTCATGAATAATCCACCATTACCGTCAATGGGATAAATTATATTTCTTTCCACTGTTGTCATGCTATGTAAGGTGGAAATGACACTGACAGGTGGATAAAATGGTGGAAAGACTATTATGTCCCCGTGCCGTGCTAGCCCTGCTGCTGTAGTTTTTTTTAGCCATTATTGAGGAACGACAACAGTGCCGAAGTTGAAAGAGTTATAATTCCAAAAGAAACCAATATTTTTTTTTATGCTTACTACTTCTTATGGGATCGGCTCCACCATACTTAGCAGCATATATAATTTTATACAATTACATCACTTTTAAGTATATTCCTCACCATTTCAGAGACGCTCCGCAAGTTCCCTCCAGTGCAGAATCTTGACCGACTCTGCAACAAAAGGTACAAACTGAACGATGACGTCACAGTCGAGAAGGGCACAGCTGTCTACGTCAACGTCATGGCTCTGCATTATGATGAGAAGGTAAACTTGTCGCTTAAATATACTTAATAAATAAATAAATAAATATTTCAGGACATTATCACACAGCGCCATCTAGCCCCATACTAAGCTTACGCTTGTATCATGGGTACTAGATAACGGATACAATACATATATACTTTTCTTTTGTAAATACATACTTATTATACATAGAAACGACCAGACTCAACACAAGTAATTACAAATTTTAATATTCATAATGACTTAACCCTCTTCTTTAGTCGTATTCCTCATTAATGGAAGCACAGCCCTTCCCTTAGGAAAGTACTTTTTATCATCATCAGCCCGTTATCGCCCACTGCTGATCATAGGCATCTCTAGTACGCCTCTCGAATCGGTGCACTTGAGTACTTTTGTTATAAGTACATTATCATCCGGGGATAAGCATTTTAGTTTATGATCAAACAAAGCAAATTGTCCCACAATAAGAAAAAATGTAAAATTATTATAATCTACTCATTTCGCGTATGATCACAGATTTGGTCTACACATCTGTGGGATATAACATAAAAAGAAACCAAGTAAGAACACCGTGCTTGTGTGCGTGAGTACCTACATGACGGCCCCCGTTGCTTGCTGTAAATGTTACCTACGCTACCAACTAGTTTGTATCTACCCACTTTTGGCTATTCATTCTTAATTAGCTTCTATTGATTCAATCTATATCCACTGTTTCTAAATGCAATGCTGTTGCTTGCATAATAATTGTAAGACTTATTACGATATTTGTATCAAATTCAATTTATTATTGTTTATTAATATCTATATGCATTGCTAAAAGTTTTATATGAGTGGTAATCCAACTTGAAAACGTACTTACTTTCATGTCAAAACATGCTAGGAAACTAGTTTATAACTACTTTATGTACCTACACTAGCATATTTTATTGTTAATTACTTATATGTGAAATAAAGACTCTTTGAAATTGAAATTGAAGTAAGAACAAAATGGCTAATTCATAGGCTTGTTTATCCCCAGGTGTACCCCGAGCCTGAGAAGTGGCTTCCAGAGAGGATGAAGGACATTCAGGAGTCTGACAACATGGGGTTCTCTCTGCTGCCGTTCGGAGATGGACCCAGATTCTGTATAGGTTTGTATAATCACAGCATTTTATTATTATTATATAAGACTCATGTATGATATAGGTTTGTCCACGTTTTATTTGTAACTTATTGTCTCGATAAATAGTAGCAAATGTCAGTCTTTACTATCTTAGCCTACCAAAGTAATCCATTATTCCGTTGTAGTAATCACGTCTTTTTCAAAAGGAACACACAGATCAACAAACAATAAAATGCTAAAATTAAACACGGAACAAAATTTGTGCTTGATAGTACGATTATTTAATAAATTTAAAAAAATTTGAAAAAAAAATTGCTTAATCAAACGATTCAAACCACATGAAACGACATAAGCAAAAGCGACACTGTGGTTCAATGTGAAACACCATGTACCTACCTACTTGTTTTGAAGACTATTCTAAATTCATCATTTTCTGTCATAAATGGGTAATTTATATGTTTACTAGTGGACGCCCGCGGCTTCTCTCGCATTATATCAGGATAAAAGTAGTCTATGATACTCCTAAGACCTCATACTACCTGCATACCAATCACATATAATACAAATCATGATTATCGGTTCAGACGTTTATGCGTGATGAGCTTTTGAATAAACCGACAAACAGACACATATAAACACATAAAATTACTAGAAATTGTTGGAACGTGTTCTGTTGTCAATTCGTAGTATCTCCAAACATTGTTTTTAATATCTTCAAGACTTTCGACCCTTTTATTATATGTTTAGATATGTAGATGTTGTGACTGTAAGTAATTAACCTTTGTTAGTGTATATTTTTTATTTGCAGGTAAACGCTACGGCTTCATGCAAGTCCGATCGGCTTTGGCTCAAGTGATTGCACATTACAAAATAGAACCTGAACCGACAGAGCCTTATATAATGAAGAACGATCCCTACAGCGTGTTCTTGGCTCCTCTGAGCGGAGGCCGGGTCACATTTGTGCCGAGAAATAAGTGATACTAACTAATTGTAAACATATTTATACGTATATTTGTTGATAAATAAAATAAGGCTTGTTAGAGCCGTTTATGTCATTGATTTTGACTTAGCATAAAGCAATGAATATAAGTAACATTAGTATGAAGTGTTTTATTATTATTTTGTTTAAAAACTTCCAATACATTTGAAGTGTCAAACTTACTGAAACAAAACAGACAAAGAAATAAATTGATGGGCAACATTACAGCCAAAAGAGGCATTGGAAGAAAAAAGAAGTAATATGCATAAGTGTACATCAATGGCAGCTTAGAAGAACCATTATTGTATCACCAAATTAAATTAAACGATCATGAAAGAAGAAAGGTTCGCTGAGCTGCACTGAAAGAAAAGAAATTCACATTGGAAAACTATTGACTGTACAAATTCGACCACCGTGTTTAGCACGGCCATCCAACCCAAATTGTTACCAGCCAAGACAAAATGTTACGTAAGTAAAGTCCTTTGCATTCTGTGCGCCGAGAAATCCGTGAATTCAGTACACCGAATACAATATTAAAGCTGTTTCGCTTCAAACGTAGGCGAATTTGGGAATAGACTCCCAAAAACATGATATTTTTAGTCTTATCGAATGAGAGTAGCTAATTCTAGGGTCATATTTAGTCAAAATGGGCTGCTGAGGGCGTGAAAAGCGAACAAATAGACAAAGAAACAAACCTAGATCCAACAAATACATATTTATTTTTTTATCAGCTTCAAAACAGGATGGAGGTTCTCAAATAAACTGATAATCTTGGCAGGTTTATAATGCGAGTAATCTGACATGACAATTATAATGACTTTAATATAAATATTTAATTATCCTGCCTTTTGTTAGGAACGTTATGATTATGTTCTAATTACGTTTTGTTACGAAGACGAATTAGTTTTTATTTATGAAATGCCTACAGAAAACAGTTAGCAATCCTACAGATAAAGGAGTAACACATTTTAACCACGGCTTAAAGGCTTTAAGATTTTAATTTATATAATCTTATTTTTAATACCTAGTTATTTTAATATGTTTATTGTGACGGAAATTAACGTCCAAATAAGATGTCTATCATATACAATGTCTTTGCTGAAAATACGTTGAGAATTTGAGTTCAACTTGCTCAAAACCTTGACTCCTACTCCTTAGACATAAAGACTATTTTCCCACACTTATTTAGTATTTTATTCGCTAAAATTATTCTTAGTTAAACCTTTTATTGTACGATTCAGAGGAAACTGGAGTAACCTAATAAAATGCTTGTTTTAGGCTGCGCGTGAATGGAATTTTAAATGACAGTTAGATTGCGATTCCAAGAGGTTGCCAATGTAATATTCTGTATTGTATTTTGGCGTTTGAAGATTCAATAGCTTTTAAAAGTTTTTGGCTTATTTCGAGGTGCTGGTGTTTTAAATGTTTAATCTGATTATATAAAACTCAAATGTGACTGAGACGGATCGGGCTGAAATTTGGCATGGTAGATGGTAGGTAGATGTTATGACGTAGGCAACCGCTAAAAAGGATTTTTGGAAATGCCACTTTTAAAGGAGTGAAATAGGGGATGCAACAAGGTTAACTTCTTAATGCGAGTGAAGTCGTGAGCACCCACTAGTCCTTAATAAATGGCTGTATAATTTTGAAATGTATAGATGAATTAAAAACAATATCTTGATTATTTAAATATTAAAACTGTCGTGAGACATTCGAAACGCGTAAACAACATACGCGAATTACACGTGAGTGAAAACTGTTCAGTTACATATACATATGTATATTTTGATTATTTTTTGTCATTTAGTAGTCAAGACGTGTTTGTAGTATTAATGTGATTGATCAGAAAAAAATAAGATTATGTAAGTATTTACTTACATAATCTTATTTAGTAAATACTTACATAGAAGTCAATAAAACGAAGAAACTAAAAATATAGGTCACGATCTTACAACTTTTTCCATTTGGTGTTTGCCTACCGTCTTTTCAAGTTAGGAAAAATAATTATAGAATTTTCCTTCCTGTACATTTCCTTTTACTGTATTTGCATAGTAATTAACAGCTTAGGCTATCAAAGGTAGGTAATTTAAGAATGGATCTGTTGGGAATTAATGAAGTTTTAATATTTATATATAATATAAGCTGTGTGTGTATGTACAAGCTGTCTAATGTAAATAGTTATTAATAGAATAGATATTAGATAATAATCAATTGTACATAAACAGTAATAAAGGCTTATTTTTTTTTATATAATATAAATAACAACACATAGATTGTCATATTGCTAACAGTGATCTCTGGTTCAGGCAGCTAACCTGACAGGAATAATATTCCGGGACATTGCACACTACGCCCATATAGCCCCACACTAAGCAAAAGCTTATGAGGAGGAGGAATGTAGACTGATTCCCAAAAGTAACATGGAATACTAACTGCCCCAAAAAATGTTAGAAAAGCCACAGGCTAGTACTTAGTATCAAAATAGCGAATTAAATATAAAAAAGCACGTGTGGCTTAGCGGTTTCAGTGTCTGCTTTTCATTCAGGCGCATTGCACCCTGGATCGAATCCTGGATCGAATTATGTGTGGATTTGCACTCGCTTAGCGGTGAAGGAAAACATCGTGAGGAAACCGAACTGTTTGAGGTCCACAATATCCAAGGACATGTGTCTTCCGTGGAAGGACCTGGGCGCCCACCACGATGTATCTGCACAAGAGAACTCCCCTAAAAAAATAGAGTAAGGAGAGTACTTAGTATCATTAATGTTATGAACGAGGTAGCTTGATTTGATTGACAGGCTGCGATAGAACCTGCGGCTTATTTCCGGCTTGGAGGCTTTGACGGACATCCCGGTATCCGTTACATGACGGACTGGGAAATGAATGCGAACTAATCTCACTAACATTATCAATAGGCTGTTTTACCTTATTATAGTTTAATTGTTCTAGTTTTATTATTTTAGATTGTATGGTTGTTAATTTATAATTGTTTTAGGTAAGTTTATTATAGGATTTAGTTTTTAATTATTTACTCTTAATTCCCTATGTGTTTTGTATGTTGTTTTGAATAATTAATACCTACTTACATCTCTAAATATTTTTTTAAATACAAGCGGCACCTAGTTGCATTACCAATTTTTAAGTACAATACACTCACGCTTGACTAACTCGCCTGAAGTTAAGCAACGTTGTGGCAAGAAAAATCCGATCAACTCTCGATTTAAGAACCGATAAATTTATAGTTCAACAAACACAATATAATTTGTTAAAGAGTTTCACAATTTCGCATTATCTGAGATAAAACTTTATAATTATAAAGACATGCATTATTTCCGGCTCGGAGGCTTCGATGGACATCCTATCCAAAACATGACGCAATTGGAAATTGATGGAAAGTAATCTATGAGCATATCCATAGGCTGTTTAGCTTATTATGGTATACTTTTCATCATTACAAACCAATTTTCAAACATCAGGCTCAAGCAACGTTCTGGCGTACGATCTAGCGATAGTCTTAAAACCAAAAATCATGATGTTCAGCCGTTTTTGCGTTAAAATAAACAGACAAAATTCTAAAAACTTCTGAAACGTGTTCTGTTATGGATTTAAATTAAAAATATTTTTTTCAAACAGATTTTTTTCTTATATCTTCTCTTTTCAAATTTTTAACCCTCTTCAGCTTTATTATATATATATATATATAATAAGGTGTATTCAAGTGGATTTATCTTAGTTATTATTCATCTTACTACCTACTAACATAGTTGCTATATACATATCTTCTTATATATATATATATATATATAAGAAGATATGTATATAGCATATCTTCTTATATATATATATATATATATAAGAAGATATGTATATAGCAACTATGTTAGTAGGTAGTAAGATGAATAATAACTAAGATAATTCCACTTGAATACACCTCAAACCCTCCATTCACCTGTCGACTTGTGATATGAAATCTCACAGCTTCAAATTTCAAAGGGATTATTATGGCATGGTTCTATTATTGCTTTGTCGTATTGTGCTTCGGAAGCTATTCATACTGTTTGGGACTTAGAGTGTACAGGGTTTCGGGAAATGTTTAAGTATGTTTTCTTTTTAAATAGACAAAGTGATCTTTATTTACAATAATAAAACATAAAAACAAGAGAAGAAAAACTAAACATACTACTTTTCACTACAACATAAAAAAGGGCACTTAGAAAATCTTTAGAAAAGCCTAAAGATAATCTAAGTGCTCCAGTCCACTGCCAGAAGGCAGCGTGCCCAGCATACTGGCCGCATTACCACGCTGGATGGCGATGCTGATACGTTGTTTAATTTATGTTTGATGAAAGATATTTGCTCGTTACAGTTTCAGTTGTGTTATTAGCATATTTCTACAAATTAGGCTAGTGTCCATTGTAAAGTTCCCAAATTATCATAATCTTCCAATGGTTACAAAATATTGTTATTTAGACAAAAGAGTAGGTACTTAACAAAGTGTGACTATTACCGAAAGAAAAACAAAATAAATATTTATCTATATCTATACTAATATTATAAAGCTGAAGAGTTTGTTTGTTTGTATGTTTGTTTGTTTGAACGCGCTAATCTCAGGAACTACTGGTGCGAATTGAAAAAATCTTTTTGTGTTGAATAGACCATTTATCGAGGAAGGCTTTAGGCTATATAACATCACGCAGAAACTAATAGGAAGCGAAGAAACAATGGAAAATGTGGTAAAAGCGGGGAAAATTATTCGTCTTTGAGGGCTTCCGTTCGCATTCGCTGCGAAAACGGTTCAAAATTCTAAGAATTAATGCCCAAAATAACTATTCCATGCGGACGAAGTCGCAGGCACAGCTAGTGTAAAATAATTTTGTTAAAATAAGACATTTAAATGTATCTACTCTCACTCGCTCGAGCTGGATTCAGTTTTACTATTTTTGAAGCGCAGTTCTATGTATTAACAACATATATAACGTATATTTCGCTACATACATAATACTGTGCATATTTCTACCGCAATATCTCATATCAGGAATCCAAACCAGATCGCATTAGTCCTTATCAAATATTCTTAATCAAACGAAGTATAAAAATTATCGGAGCTGATAAAATCTCGTCGTTCCGCGCTTACTCTCGTCGAGGATTTTTACAGTGGACGATATTAAAAACAGAAAAAACAGACAATTTATAAAAAAAAATGGGAAAAAGAGTATTATCTGTGTAGTGGGTGTGAGGAGCCCGGTTAACTTCTATGACCTCTGCTAATTGTAGATCAAAAATAAATTTCTATCTTGAGTCGTATTTCCTCCCCGCATAATTAATTCATCAGGGGAGTTCCCTTGTGCAGATACATCGTGGTGTGCGTTCAGGTGCTTCCACGGAAGACACATGTCCTCGGATATTGTGGTCCTCAAACATGTCGGTTCCCTCACGATGTTTTCTTTCACCGCTAAGCGAGTACAAATCTACACATAACTTGAAAATACAAGTCAATGCTCACTGGAGCTGCTGAGCCACACTCGCTTCAGGCGAAACCTTTACCTATTCTAAGATGTGATGTCTTACCCAAAACAATTGTAAAATCGTATCGTCAAATATAAAAACTAAAAACCGTTTTCCCAAGCAGGGTGGGTGACCCCATTTTTCGAGTTTGGCTGCAAAGTATCCAACTCGCATTTTTTCATACCTACCGCCTAAGTTGATTAAAATACTTTCAGTTTATTTTCAACGTAGCGCTATTTTTAGACCTTTTATATGCATTCTATGCTGATTATGTTCCGGGTTTGGTTTTGTAGTTTTTATGCAAATCTATGTGAACGAAAATTGTTTAAAAACAATGTTAAGAAAAAAAATAAAAAACTGTAAATTATACTAAGAAATGAATTATTTACTGATTTGCCAAAAACGCCTGGAACAATGATTATTTCTATACGAGGTTTTTAAATTTATCACAAATCTAAGCAAATTGGTTTTATTGTCTTTTTCTTTCTATCATTCGTAGTTCGAATAAGAACACTATTTATCAAATGTCTGCCTGATTAAACAATAATAAAACGTAACACACTAAATAATATATAATAAAAGTTCTATAGACATAGAAAACACAGGTAATTAATCAAAGGTTTATTAACCCCTTAAATACCCTTACTAAATGGTGTGACATATAAAAGTACCCAAATTATTGTAACTATATATATATATATATGTTTCGGCTAATACCCGAAGTGCGGCTACACCTAGTTTTAGCCGGTTAGAACTAGGTGTAGCCACTTACTCCTGGTTAAACCTAGTACGAGCCGATTGTTTTCGGGTAAAACTAGGTCTCAAGTCCTGTTGTAGTGCAAGTGTTGGACTCGAAGTCACTTGTCTGTGACAGAAGGTAGATTAGGTTCGTTAGGTTGCTTTCTACCACGCACATGCGACGACGAGCGAAGCGAGGAGGAGCCAACTTCTTTCAAAACATGTCTCGATTCGGGGTTTACCCAAGAGTAAGTGGCTACACCTAGGCTAACCTAACCGGCTAAAACTAGGTGTAGCCGCACTTCGGGTATTAGCCGTAACATATACAATACATACATACGGTACACTCCATACTGAAATGTCATTAGGGCGATATATTCATCCACTTAAGAGACAAAAGACACCTCTTGATATTAAAAAATCCATCAAACCATATGAAATATATTTTGCCATGAGATAGGCTCACGCTTGACTACAACTTGCCTGATGTTAAACAACATAATAGACAACAGACTTGAAAAATCAACAAAAAGAGTCAAAACAGATTTAACCAAAATGTTGTGAGAAGATGAATTTAGACTATGGATTTTTACACATTTGACATTTCCTTATTTGCTGTTTTTAAACTCCAAATAACCTGAATAACATCTCAAGCTTATATAACCTATGGATAATATATTTATACCTACTATGTAGTTTTAATATACATACATGCGAGTATGTTTACGAAATAAATTATATTTGCTATACAAATTACAGTGTCCATTGGAAATCAAAGCACAGTTTCTTCTTAGCAGTCAAATTGCCAAACGACAACAAAAAACGTTTCTACTGTAATAGAGTATACAGATAGATTGAATAGGTAGTAAATAAGGTGTTTAGTCTATGTTAAAGCTATACCATGCACGCAAGTCAAGCCTCGTAAATCATGTTTAATGTTTTTTCAGAAGGGGTGCGCTAAGCGACGCAGGCAAGCCAATTTATAATTTGTTACTTCTGATGATCGGTTTTTACGATGTTTGGCTTGATCTAATGAATGTGCTTGATCTAGCGACGGCCTGTGGATTTACTCGCTTTAAGCTGAAATAAAAAGTAGCTTATTTATCCAAACCGGCATAGCCTAAACTTGAAGAAGGTACAAAAAAACTTATTCACTCATAAAAAATAAACTTCAAATTTAGCATATTTTCGCAAACTTTTCCATTTTAAAAATAATTAAAACAAGTTGTACATGTACCTGGCACACACTATTGGGCATTTCTTACATAATTTGGATGTAATTTTTTGAGACTTTTAAAAAGTCATTATTAAATTTAAAGTAGCACAAAATCTGGTAGATATTTTCGATTTAATTACTACTACTACCTAAGTACCTAGACCTAGTATATTGGGAGATGACTCTGGCCTCGTAACACAGTCTAACGGCTACCACGAAGTCAAAGGATTCACTCGTTATTGTATAATATTACGTCAAATAAACTAATATTGTATTTGATACCTACATAGGTAGGTATGAATAGGTAGGAATGGATTGTTGGAGCGTCACATCCCGCTGCCAACATAACGGCGGGACAGGTCGACGTCCAACCAGAACATCGATACCCGGCTATCGCACCGCACGCGCAATCAGTATATACATAAATACAGTCCACTCACGCCATACTAAACTAGTTTTTTAACCAAGGCATCCCATTAGGACTAAGGAATCACGTACAGGATAGTTACCACAATTATACTAATATTATGTATAAGTACATTATGTACTCCAACCCGTGGTCTGTTTGTTCAAATATAAATTCACACTCTGTCCACATTAACTCCTTAATGCAATAGAACCTATCACATTGTATTCCCGAGTGTGCTGTTCTAACTGGATTTGTATACCAGTACTACCCTGCGGCTGTATCATAGAGTAACAAATAACAGAGGAAATAGGTAAAATATAACACAATACTAATACATAACTATGTCAGAAGATATAAAAAAGAAAGTTGATTCACAATACGATAAAAAGAAAAGATGTACTGGCGAAAAATGGCTACTAATGACGACTTAATTGCTAAAAACAATCACAACAGTTATAGCGATTACAAAAGTTAAGCAATTGCCGTCGTGGTCACTGTTTGGATGGGTGAGCGTGGTTAAATTTCTTCATGTATGGACACTTCCGTGGACTGGTTTACACTTTAAATAGAAGGTCTATGTTAGCCACATTCATGCAAAGGTACTTAGTAAGATACAAAAACTTACAACAAAATTTAATGTGTATAAAAAAGTAAAATAAGGTAATTCCACATTATAGATTAAATAACTCGGTTTATGTTATTACAATATCATGGAAAGGCTACATAACTATATTTTATGCTACCGTGCCTGTTATATAGCTATTTATAGATAGTTATACCCACCACGGTGCATCCATTTCGCTAAATGTGCTATTAAAATGTAGCGTCCGGAAATACATTATGGTAGAGCAAAGTGAGATCGATGTTATGCATTATTACCACAGTGCTACAACACACTAGGTTACACTTAGCTAGGCAGTAAAAGTAGGCTAAAGTTATTAAAAGGTTACACTGTCTGCAATGACCATGCCGAATCGACTTGGGCCCAAGGATTTTTTATTTCATCCCTCTCTTGGCCAGAAAGTGACAATGACAGCTAACTGACATTAGGATTGTATTTGACTTTTTACATTTTCTGGCATCGCACGACTTGCGCATTAAGCCAGAAAATGGAAAAACCAAAGGATGTAGAATCCAACGGTTACAGTCTATATGCGTAGTATTTACTGTCTGGTTATATACTTGTTAATAAAGCTCGGTGGTTGAGAAAAAAACTGTGAGTTAAAGATAAAAATACGTTCATTGTACATATTATTATTGCTTAGGACGGGCTTGATGGATTTAAAAAACAATTTGAAATATTTAAACCAACTTCTCTTAACACCAATACAATTTGGAAAAGGATGCCCAAATCTCACAAACTATTTAGTACCCATGATACAAGCGTAAGCTTAGTATGGGGCTAGATGGCGCTGTGTAATAAGTCCTGTTTTTTTTTTTATTTTTTTTATTTAAGCAATTTTTATCAAATTTACACTGTTTTTAAATTAAAACATTTAAAAATAATCATTTGGGTGCCATTTGTTGTTTTTGAGTATTCCGTGGACTAACATATACCTACACATGAAACTTGGTTTGGAAGTCTCGATACTTGAAGATCATCATACAGTTTTATTTCTAACATACTAATTGTTATAAATGGAAAACTCCATGTAATATTGGTGGAAACTGCTTAGAACTGAATTAGTAGTATAAGGTAGTGTAGTGTAAATATAGTGAAGAAAAAAATAATACCATAAAAGAAAAAGATAGGTTAGATCATGGCTACATAGCATGGCACAGATATATTATATGTATAGTCGAGGAGCCTTAATAGCAGCTCGAAAATTGAAAATTTACAAATTAAAACTAAATTAAATTAAAAAATAAAATTAAATTTGTAGGTCCCGGCTGTTTGTCTAGTAAGGCATTCGTTAAGCCATGTTAGAGGCCTTTAGGGCGGCTTGATAAACTCTTCACGCCAGAGTTGGCCACTCTCATTCCATAAGAAGAAGAAGAGTAGCTCAAATTTACATACAAGTCGAATCAATAACCTGTTATTTTTTAATTGTTTCAAAAACAATCCAGCAAAACCTTTTAAAAGAGCTAGCAATAACCTGTAACAATGAATCGTATTTCGTTTAAATTAATCTCCATTTTATGGGCAGTTAACGGCTCTTTTAATTACTTAAAACAATTTTATTTCGTTCATTCATTTAGTCATTGTTTTCAATTAATTTTCATTTGTGCCCTTGTGTAGTAGACATTCATTTAAATATCAATTCAATCAATTACAGCAGAAAGCTTTTATTTGTTTGTATTTGCACAGATAATAAAATTAGTAGCAAAAGCTAACTACAATAATGTATATATTTCAAGGTTATTTTGTTAGTTTAAGTGAAAATATATTCATACTAGTAGTGTCCTGCGGTGTTACTTTGGGATTAAAGTAGTTTAAATGTATTAATTCAAGGTCTAATCTACCTTCAGATCAAAGTTTTGACAACATTGGTTCATTACACATTTTCACTGTTTTAGAGAAAAAGGAATAAACATACAATATTTCACACCCACGCACAAACTATAGTCTTTATAATACGAGTATTAATATGATATCGTAAAATTAGTATAGTCTTCTTCTTCTTCTTATCGAATGAGAGTGGCCAACTCTGGTGTCAAGAGTTTATCAAGCCACCCTAAAAGCCTCTGACATGGCTTAACGACCGCCGTACAATTTAAAGTGTCATCCGATCTACGCGAGCGCCCAAAATGGAATGCCACTTTTTGATTACCCATCCAAGGACTGACCGCGTCGACCTTTGCTTGACATTGGTAATCGCATGCGATTGACTCTTACGGGTGCTTCCAAATTAGTATAGTAAGAAGAACACAATACACAACATACTTATACTTACTAAGACAACTTTTGACAGACAAGATTGATAAATTAGTTTTTCGTTATTATCTTTGATAATACTTCAAGCGAACGAATCAGATTATCTGCCCACGCAAACTTGCCGACACATACATAGGTACAAGTTATCCATTTTAGAAAAGGCCACACGCTGATTTCCCAGGAGAAATATACACCTTTACGCAGAGAAAAAGATTTCAAAGTTTTTTTTCGTTTTTGCAAAGTTAAAAATATCTATTAAAGTGGTAGCTGTTTATTTTAACATATAGAACTAAGATATAAGTACGCCTTACTATAAAATGAAGCAAAGACGTTAGGACGCTAAGTTTAAAAGTATTTTGTGGCTCATTTTGTTGCGGTTTTCATTACAAAAATTGAATTGATTCACTACTTTGTAGAAGAACAATTTGGAAAATATCGGTCTCATAAAATTCAATAAAAAATTTAAACGAATACCTATGAATTTAATCAATTCGGCTGAGGGATGATTTAAACTGAATACAACTAAAAGCTCAGCTAACTCAGATATAAGCATGTGATAACCAGTGTCATGCAATAATTGTTACCGCGGTCAGTCTTTTGATGGGTGACTAAAAAGTGATAGTATTGTTACGGGATAGGGGGCTGTTTTTAAGGAAAAACACAATGCCTTAATTTATTGCCTTTATTTGAAGATGTTAATACACACACGTACGTAGAGACTACGTAAAACACGAAGCACACACGTTTACTACACAGTACTTCAATATGCACTCGCACTCACGTACTATCGCTTTGGTATCGCTTGACTGTTCGCCTCGATCGCTTGATTGAAACTGAGCCCCGGCCCAAGCTGCGCCTATTTATATATCGGCACAAAGTCGATTCGAAAAGTAAGAAACTTCTCGAATGCTTTTGTATCACTTCAATCAAAACAGAACCATAAAACTTTTATCATGCAAATTAGTTAGGTGAGCGCTTGATGTAAACAAGGTTATAAGGTCATCGTTATGCAAATTAGTTTCTTTTGTGTTACGCCTAAAATGAGGGGTGGAAATCTCTGGAACGCAATTAAAATGTGGTAAACAACTTGTTTATGTGTACGCGCAGGTAGCTGCCGGTGGTAACGTGAACCTTCGAGAAGCGTCGCGGCGCGACAGTATCTTAATTTGGGAGCTTCCGTGGGTAGGGTGAATTGAAGGTCACCTAATATCTGTTTTAGAATGGCAATCGTTTTGCCAGGTCAGACGGATTGAGAACTTGTCCACAGAATTGACAATTCTCATACAATGTAACAATATCTTGCCATTGATAGCTTTACTATGATAGTCATACATTGACATTCGCCAAAAGCGAACAACGGCCCACGTACAGTATTGAATACGAGTAACAATAATTTTATTTAGATATTTATATATCAATAGAATTCAAGTGTGTATGCTAAACATTCAATAAATTAACAATTTGAGTACTCTTCTTCTTTTCTCTTGTTCACTGAATTATCCAACCAAATTATCGAAATTTAACGAGATCCAGGCCAGGTTAACTAACTTTTGCAGAAAAAGTCTAAAAATGGAGCTTTAATTTGAAATATGTTTTGCTTAATGTTAGGCTCGGTGTTTTAATTTCCATAATTACTGAAAGAAAAGGATCCATTATTATTTATTGCGTCATTAATTCTACAATGAGTGGGAATTTATGAAACTAAATTGTATTTTTTTATTTAAATATTTTTGCTTTGTACAAACAAAGAGAATATGAAATAAGATGGTGATGAGCATGGTAATTTCAGACAGACTTCCTACCTGAATTTCACCCAAACTTGTTTAGTCTTATGGATTTTTAAAACAAAGAAAGATAATTCGAAAGGAAAAGAAAAATAAAAATTTTAGAATAAATTTAGGTAGGTTGTACATGAAATATTCGTAACTTTCAAAAACAAAAGAACGGACTGAATTACTTTTTCGAGCATTAATGAGGAATATGACTCAAAAAGAAGGCATTGATCTCATAACCAGTCTTTCTCTCTCTTTGAGTTGTATTCCTCATTATTGAGGGTTTCGCTTTAGCGAGAATATCGTGGTAGGCGCCCCGATCCTTCCACAGTTGACATACATATGTTCTCGGATTTCGTTTTAACATGTCAGTTTCCTTAGAGTTTTCAACACTGGTAACCCAGTAAATCAGCTCTAATTTCGCTAATCTCCTCTTTGTAATACTACCTTCCAAGTAATTCACGAAACTTGATGAATTCCTTCTGAATTAGCGATCTACGCACGAAGGAAGACGTTTAATATCATGTGACATCAAAGTTCTGAAGATTTGTCGTCTAGCTTATATTATAAAGGCTTTTGTTTTTATCACTTTTGTTCTATTGTCGAAGGTATCTTTAGAAATTGTGACTTTATTAAAGTTTGTCTTATCGAAATGCTAACCTTAAATTTTAAAATCGAGGTTTGAATAGCCAAAATATTCGAAAAGCTTATTTATAATCTGCCGATTCCAAATTGATGAATAAACTAAGTAAGTTTAAATGTAAGCGGCCAACTCTGGTGTCAAGAGTTTTTAACCGCTTCAAGAGCCTCTGTTATGGCTTAACCAATGCATTAAAATGTTAAAAACAACCATCATCCGATCAAAGGCAGCACCCAAAATAGATACCACTTTTTAGTCACCCATTTAGACACTGACCGCTTTGAGAGAATACATATTAGAGATAAGAGAGATAACTTTATTTAGCAAAAATTTTTGGTACTTATACAACTTTGTTCCGTACACTCCACACTAGGATGTGATTTACCTGTGTTGTGGAGTGTAGGCTCTTCCTTAGGTTTAGACATAAGTACATTTTAATAGGCTGGTAGGTGCCAAGAAAGAAATGATGTCCTTGTGTTGTATATTACAATCTTATCAATTTAGATAAATAGTAGTATAATCTCTTGGGCAGATACATCGTGGTGGGCGCCCAGGTCCTTCCACGGAAGACTAATGCCCGCGGATATTGTGGTCTTCAAACATGTTTTTTTTCCTTACAATGTTTTCCCTTACCGTTAAACGGTTACATGGTCACACTTAACTTTAAAATAGTACATGTAGTTGGTGTAGTGCCGGATTCGAACCAGGGTGTCTGGTTGAAAAGCAGACACTGGACTCGCTGAGCCACACTTGCTTTATTGTATTCTCATATACAAAACAAAAAAACTAGATGCCTTTGTTTCAACAGCAAAAAGTCCGTTAAATTGTCCAAAGAGATCGATCATGAAGATTAACAGCCGCACTGATGTTTGCAATAATGTGTAACGCTCGCATTCTTACACTGACAGGTTACACAGATGTAGTGTAGTGCTAGATATGATACTAAACTGAACTGAACAACATGCTACTAGATACTACTTTTTTTTATCTCGAAACAAGGCCGGGAAAGCCACGAGCTTTTAGAAGTTCAGTACAAGATCTATTATAGAAAAAAAAATGTTTGGGTATACTTTAAATCCATAACAGAAAACGTTTAAGCAATTTTTCGAATTTTTGTCTGTTTATTTAAACGCCCATAGCGCAGAAATGGCTGTACAGATTTTGGTATGTAGGTAATATGAAGTCTTTGAAGTGTCTTAGGCTACTTTTATCTCAAAGTAATGCGAGCGAAGCCGCGGTCCACTACTTTACTATTACCTATTCTTCTTTTTGTCTTAATTCGTAATTAGTCGTTGAATTATAGAATATGCCACATCTAGATAATTGTGCCCTACATCTCTGCCAGCAAGACATTGAGATGGATGTAATAAATCTCGTGGAGCCTCCCTCCGCCTGTATGCGTCTATTGTTAACCTGGTTTTTATGCCTAAACGTTGCTGCCTGGATTATTGCCTGGGTTATTGATAACTAGTGGACGCCCGCGGCTTCGCTTGCGTTATTTCGGAATAAAAAGTAGCCTATGACACTTTTAAGACTTCATACTACCTACATACCAAAAATCGTCATGATCCGTTCTGACGTTTTGGTGTGATGCGCATTTAAAAACCAGAGAAACAGACAAAAGTTCTACAAAATTTTGGAACGTGTTATGCTATCAGGTCTAAGTATCCATTAACATTTTTTTTATGAATATCTATCATAATATACAGACATTAGACCTTCATTAGCTTTATTACATGTATACATAGGTAGATGTTTGGAAACAACGCGATAATCATCAGCATGGACATAATCACACATAAATTATCATGACTAACAGCGAGAACCTACAATTTAAAGTGTCATTCGACTAACGGTAGAACCCAAAATAAAATTTTTTGGTCACCCATCCAAAAACTGACCTCAGTAACACACATTCAAAAACTGACCTCAGTAACACACATTCAAAAACTGACCTCAGTAACACACATTCAAAAACTGACCTCAGTAACACACATTCAAAAACTGACCTCAGTAACACACATTCAAAAACTGACCTCAGTAACACACATTCAAAAACTGACCTCAGTAACACACATTCAAAAACTGACCTCAGTAACACACATTCAAAAACTGACCTCAGTAACACACATTCAAAAACTGACCTCAGTAACACACATTCAAAAACTGACCTCAGTAACACACATTCAAAATATCTTCTAATATTTAAAAGACACCGGAACTATCTAAATTCATAAATTACATATATAGATAAAACCGGTAACCAGCCTACTCTACACCATTCTATTTTCAAACGCTAAATAAATAAAGTTATAAAATTCGCATGTTCTTACGCTTTACGCATAAATAAAAACTCGTGAGTTCATAAACAAAGCGTGTGAAACCCACGCATAGATAAATCTTGTACTTACAACAAGCTGATAAATAATATCCACTAAATTCGTATCAGAGTGGCCGACTCTGGTGTCAAAGTTTTCAAACAGACAAAAAAATAAAAGGCCAATAGTTTAACTTTTCTCTTGATTCGTATTTCCTCATAAATTAAAATCGTGACTACCCCGCAGTATATAATTCGTTAGGGAGTTCTCTTGGGCAGATTCGTGGTCCTTCCACGGAAGACACATGTCCTTGGATTTTGTGGTCCTCAAACATGTCGGTTTCCACGCGACGTTTTCCTTCACCGCTAAGCGTCTGCAAACCTACACTTAACTTTAAAATACAAGGCATTATTGTAGGGCTGGATTCGAACCAGGGTGCGTCTGGATTAATAAACTATCGATCTTCAAAGCGAGAGTGAATCGGTTCTTACTGGGTAAGCACGTTCCATCCTAGACCGTAATGATTGCTTACCATCAGGCGAATAACGTCAAGTGCAAACCCATTCCTTGTAAAAAAAACAGACACTGGAACCGTTGAGCCACACTCGTTTTCAGTTTGCTTTTAAGCACGTATAAAAATAAAGTGACATTTGAACAGCCAGAACCATTTTTTGTTTAAGTGTCAAATGTAATTTAATTTAAAAAAAGTTATATTTAGGACTAGCTGTGCGCGCGACTTTGTCCGCGTGGAATAGGGAATTATAGGAATTGGGCATCGTATTTGTTTTTGCAAACTACCTCTTCAGCTTTATGAATTATAGCTGTTACCCACACCTTGAACCGTTTTTGCAGCTCACGCAACGGAAGCCCTCAAAGATGAATAATTTTCCCCGTTTTTTCCACATTTTCCATTGTTTCTTCGCACCTATTTGTTGCAGCATGATGTTAAAAGCCTTCCTCGATAAATGGTCTATTCAACACAAATAGAATTTTTCAATTCGCACCAGTAGTTCCTGAGATTAGCGCGTTCAAACAAACAAACAAACAAACAAACTCTTCAGCTTTATAATATTATAGTATAGACTACTACTTCTACTATTATTAGGGTAGTTTGTAATTTCCAAAGTTTTCATAAGTACATAACATACATTATAGTCACATAACATAAGACGGAAGTTTTTTCCAACACAATGTATACCTAACGGGTCCAAAAATTGTTCAAACTCAGTCATTTGCCGAAACATTTAGTAACAAAAACTCAAAGGGCTTCCGAAAACGTTATTTTTCTCTTAATAGCCCTAAAATATGACAGAAAATGAGGCTTTCGCGCTAAATAACAAACCAAGGCTTGTCTTAATGTGCTTCAGATGAACAAGACTGACTAATTGGCGGAAAAACCGTTTTGGCAAGAAATTGTGTGAACCCGTTAGGTTATATATATATAAGAAAATTAAAGGACAGAATGTTTTTGTATAGATGATAGCAGTGCCCTGTGGTGTAACTCGCCTCTTTCCAGGATAAAAAGTAGCCAACAAATTAATTCAAATTGACGAATTACATTTATTCACAACAACTTACGAAGCATATAATTAACTTATTAAAAACTATTATCTAAAATGAAAACTAAATATTTCGCATTATTTCAGGATAAAATTAGCCTATGACACTCCCAAGACATCATACTATTTACATACCAAAAATCATGATGATCGGTTCAGCCGTTTTTGGGAGATGTGCGTTAAAATAAATAGACAAACAGAGACACAGATGAACAGAGAAACATATAAACTGTAAAAAAATCTAGGAATAATTGGAACGTGTTTTGCTACTTATTCGAAATATCTCCAAATATTTATTTTCAAATCCTTGATATAAGGTTCATAATTGTATGCTTTAATTCTGAATTTGGCGTAGAAATAGTTCTCTGTAACATTATCAAAGTTTTCCTTGCTCGGGGCGGTCTTGTGTTGGAGATATAAAGCGTTTAATTGGAACTATACTATCTTTGAAGTTAGCTGTTAAATGCACTGACTGTATAATTTAGGAAACATACAGGTTGTTGTTATATATTATTAATTAATAGGGCCCTTAGGGTGGTTAGAAAACTCTCGACATCTGAGTTGGCTACTCCCATACGAACTTACATTACTTATCATTGCATGCAACTTGATTATTTCAGGTACTTGGTATAGTTTCAGGAGTAAAAAAGTATATGTCATTTTCAGACTCTATACTTTTACAGTGCGAAATATTGTGAAGATCCATCGCTACGTGCGTTGCGGCGAAATAATATTATCAGACTAAGAGAATAATTAAAATTTGTATCAACTTGAGTGCTAAAGATATGCACTGATAAAAAAAATTAATCCCTGAAATGAATGTCAAAAATTACCAAAACTTAGGTACATAAATTATATTTTGTGCTACGAAACGAAGCGTCTACGAAAGATCGTAGACAAATTAAAAAATGTGCTACGAAATCGTAGACCCTCTACGAACAAATGTATATAGGATTTTATTTGTGTATTTGCAATATAAAATCACAACGTATACTCGCTAAATTTCCAAATTAGGTAGACCGGGAGTCGATCCGAATATTCAGGCTGTATTTAAGGAAATATGAAGCTGTGTTTCCAGCGAACTTCATTTCTAAGAAAGCGTATTACACCTTAGACTGCAGAAATGCTTTGCATCAGATAGGAATACAGGATTTAGCCATACGCAAATCTTTTTAACGTAAAAAAAATATTATCAATAAAAAAGCTGAAGAAGGTAAAATATCTGAACATAGAAGATATTAGGAAAAAATGTTTGGAAAAGCTTTAAACCATAACAAAACACGTTTCAGCAGTTTTAAGAAATTTTGTCTGTCTGTTTATACGCCCCTAACGCAAAAACAGCCAAACGGATCACCATGATTTTTGGTGTGTAGGTAGTAAGAAATCTTAAAATTATGATAAACTACTTTTTATCCTGAAATGATGTGAGCGAAGCCGCGCGCGTCACTAGTTTCTAACAGATTTACAATGAAAGAAAATTATGACTAAATTTAATGATTCAACTTATCTTATATTAATCTTTCTGCATTTTTATTGTTTTTAATGGGCAGGTAGAATAAAATTACCATTATTTTACCATTAAGGCAATCCTATAGATTCAATGAATAACTGATGTGAAAAGTTTAAATTACTATGAAAGCTATGGCTTACCATAATTGACTGAGAGGCGATGGTTGTAAAGTTTAGTGGCAGGCTAAGCATTCTATAAGGGGTCAGAGTTGTTAAATTTATTGAAGTTAAATAAAAAAAACTATTACTTAAATAATAAATAGATATTATATCATTTATTTCGAACTTTTAGTCCATACACAAAACATACGCAACTTGCATAGGTATATTTTTTTTTTAATAATGGCAGCAATTATAAGATTAATAAAATAATGAAAAGGCAAGTCAAATAATAATTACTATTACTATTGCAACTTTCTTATTTGTCAATCTTGTTTATTATCACCTAAAATTTTTAGGGTTTTCTTAAGCACCTTTATTTTTTGAATCCTAAAAAGAAAACTGTCGTAGGTATTATTGTTATATATTTTTATCACACTACAGAATAAAAAAATGTACCTACATGTGTTAAACTAAGGAAAACTTTTATTTGAACCAAAGTATCGTCTAACCTAAAAAATCTGACTAGCCAGTTAGCTTAGTTGGTAGTGGCTCTGCCTTCTTCCTTCTTGTAATCTAGAGTTGCGGGTTCGATTTC
Organism: Macaria liturata; assembly: GCA_964023185.1. Classification (NCBI taxonomy): domain Eukaryota; kingdom Metazoa; phylum Arthropoda; class Insecta; order Lepidoptera; family Geometridae; genus Macaria; species Macaria liturata. The sequence continues at coordinate 504,564 of OZ026807.1, read as the reverse complement.
CGCATAACACAGTAATTATGGATTTTAAATTTGTAATTAAATTAAGTACTTGGGTTCAGTCTGGTGGTTTCTATGTATAAAAAATATGTAGTAACGAAAGAAAAATATGCATGTATTACTTATATCATTACTTATGTTGCAAACATTAGCTTAGTTTGAGGCTAAGATGGCGCTGTGTGATATGTCCAAAATACACACATAATACGTTTTCCACCCAAACCAAATTAATTTCCAGTGCTATTCACCGTTCATACCTAAATCAGACCAATACCGAAACGTTCAGCTTTCCAGTCTAACCTAGTTTCACTTCAGTCCACCGTTGGCAGCCGAGGGAGGCAGACGTATCGCTTCTCTCTGCAGCTATTACGAAATCGCGTACAAAAAATATACTACGCGTGTGAATATAGACTTGCAATTTTATAATTAGTGTTCGGTTTTATCAAAAATATGGTAATTTTAGTTTTTGATAGTGAATTTGTGTGTTTTGACAAAGATTTTGAAGAATAATGACTGAAAAAGTGGTGTGAAAAACGCTAGTGCATTGTAAGAATCGTTTGGTGAGTGTGAAATACGTACCTATATATACCTAAGTAGTAAGTAGGTATTGTAGGTGAAGCTAGTGATGTATATGGAGCTTTGTAGCGACTCGAGCGAAGTGAATTTAATGGGGGTTTTGATATTGAAATTGCCGTGAAATTTTCACCGAATAGGAGGTGGTGAATGATTAACAACTATCTTATGCTACTTGATGTTATAAAAACTATAATATTATATGCAATGAAAAAATAAAATTTAATAATTAATTAATTTACAAAATTAAAAGTAAAAATTAGTTTTGTAAGTTTTTTCAAATAAAGTGATTTATAGTAAATAAAGCCTAGGATTTACCATTAATTACTGGTTATGTTACTCGTACTCATATCAGTGTTGAGGTACAATATACTTTTCAATTTAATCGTAGGTAAGCTTAGATAAGTTTGTATTGGAGTGATCAATTCTGGTATCAGAGTTTTCAACCTCCCTATGTGTCTGACATGACATCTACCTATTCTATTTTCACAATTTGAATATATTTGAAATAACTTATATTTAATATAAATTATTTTAAAAAAACTCATAGTCAAGCAATGTACCGTTTTAAATAAACTCGTGTAATAGTGATTTAAATAAAATTGAAAAATTTAAGTATGTACATACATTTCGATTTTATTAATTATGAAATTGTCACTTTTCTTTAAATAGAAAGAATACATAAACTATTTAATTTAAAAATAGTACATCATACAGATATAATAAGATATTGTATGCAGCAGAAGTCATAATAATAATAAAACTGATTTTAAAAACGATAATCCTCTTTCAGTAGTCGGTTAAAACGGCTTGACGATGCACCTTAATGGCAGGCTATTAACGTGAAGCATCTGTTCAATGTAATAAACGCCTCGGATACCGCCCCTTCGCTTGCATACATACAACATAACCTTTTATGTATGTAGATATAAGAACATGTTTATACCTATACAAATTAAGTAATTTAAGTTTACCTCCGAGTAAGTCTATAGTAGTCACAGACAAATAGAATGATTGATGAATGAATGATTTTTAATAGTACATACAGACATAGGTACTTAATAAATCAATTACAATTAATAATACCATTATATATTTCTGCTTCAACGTATCAGCATTGCCATCCAGCGTGGTAATGCGGCCAGTATGCTGGGCACGCTGCCCTCTGGTAGTGGGCTGGAGCACTTAGATTATCTTTAGGCTTTTCTAAAGATTTTCTAAGTGCCCCTATTTGTAGTAGTTAGAAGTAGTATGTTTAGTTTTTCTTCCCTTGTTTTTATATTTTATTATCGTAAATAAAGGTATTATATAGTAAGTAATCAAAAAGCGTACTTATTGGTCAGTTTGTTCCGCATTCATACCGCAACAGCGATATATCAACGTGCTTCTAGGTATGGTGGTAGTATAGGTATGGTCTCGAAACTAACACGGGTAAATTTTATGGTTTTGATGATTTTTAAACATTTTTTTATCATATTCTTTCATAGGTATACCTGTAATAGTATAAAAATTTTAGTTTTTTTAAACCGAAGTATCTCAAATTAGCATGGATCTTTTTTTCACAAAACAACTCGAGCAAAGCCACGTGCATCCACCAGCACCAACTAAATTAATCTGATTGAACTTACACCCAGAAATAGGTAATAAAATGTCCGTACAACCTGCAGATGGCGCTCGCGTCGCGAAATTAAATTCATGTCATAATTTAAACGCTTCCTGATGTTGATACAAATCCGCGCGATGGTTTTCAAGTATTTTCAATTTAAATTTATGGTTCACGTTTTACATTACATTTTAAGAGCAAATATTTAAAGTTGCAATAATTAGCAGCGCTCTACAGTGTCATATTAATTTGGAATGAAACGTAGTCCAGCTGTTTGTATTTTTTCTTTTTTCTTAAAGTCAAGTTAACTAAATAACCCGCCCCTAATCGTTCCCGGTGCAAATGTGCCCATCAAGTTCGCTGCGTTTCCGCGCTGGATGGCAATAGATAGCCGTTGCCCCAGAAACGATCCAGAGCGGGGGTCACCGGTCGTAACTCTAAGTTTATGCCCAATTTCCCCGATGAAAAATTTGTAAATTGGGTTCATACATAATTTCATGTTTCAAAATAAATCATTTACTTACATGTTTTAATCCAGAGTCTAATATACCTCTTAAGCTAAATTTAATCCAAATTGGTTCAGCCGTTTTAGCATGTAGAAATGACAAATATAGACACACACACACACTCTCACATTCTCCTTTATTATATTCTACAAACTCATATAAGCAAAACTTCATCTATACTGATTCAGCCATTAAATAAGTTGACTTATTCACAAATTGTGTCCTTTGATTAGCTGAAATATGACTTAAGCTAATATTTCAAGTTTAAAATATTTAAATGAAAATATTGTACCCGCTGTAACTGAAGTTTCAAGTTTTGATTTATGTTAAATGAATTATGGACTTGTGAATTTGTTCCGTCTTTCATTTGAATATCGTTTTGCTTACATTTAAATGATACTGTGAATTATTTGAACACCTATATATATACCAATATTATATGAAACATTGGTATATATTTTTTTTTTTTTTTTTTGTATATGGCGGTCTATTACTAATTAAAGTTACTCCTGTGTGTATGTATTATAAATGCTGCCTAAAAGAAATCGCCGAAGGCAATAAAACCCCTAAATGTACACTTTATAGCATTTCCATCAATTTTAAAACCATCAATATTTTATTGTTCCTTACGAACAAAACTTGTTGATTTCCTCACGATGTTTTTCTTCACCGTCAAGCGAATGCTAATCCACACATAACTTGAAAAAACAAGTCATTGACAGGATCCGAAGCAGGGTGCGTCTGATTATCAAGAAGACACATGCACCACCGAGCCAAGCTCGTTTAAAACTCTTATTCGTATTTCTCATTAATGAGGGTTGTGATTCCCCCGCAGAATCAATCCCCAACTTTAAAACCCTCTAGACATCCTAAAAACGTTACCAAAACTCCACGTGCGAATATCTACACACGAATTCCGTTAGATAAACATGAAACTTTACGCAAATGTTTATTGCGTTCAAAAACTCTTCATTGCTTTTACGACACTTTTCAACTTGAGGGATCAGGGCTGATTTATTTATATGTTAGGAAAGGTAATGTAGCATAAACCTTATGTACCTTATTTCGTCTACATGCTTGGCAAATTGACGTTCAACAAAGTAAGAAAATAATCATCATCATCAACCCGTGTCTACCCACTGCTGAGTATAGGTCTCCCCTAAAAACTTATTGTGACCTGCTACTTTTCATAGATAGATAGATATTAATTGATTGATAAATTGAAATTCCAACTTAAGTACTAAATGTTACTGAATTTAGTAATCACATTAGTCTCGTCATTTTACAATCATTCATATATAATGTTATCTAGTTCAAATTCTTACAATTACACACGTAGAAACATTATGTGCACAAACACATAATTTCACTCGTTTTTGTCCGGAAAAACATAAAATACTAAACAGCAAAACATCTTCTAAAAACAACGAGTAACATTCAAGGTGTAATTTATCAAACATCCCAGTACATATAAAAAGTACAAGTTTGTTTGAAATCTGTTTTTATCGATTCCGTTACTCATCAATCTAAGACTTACAACAGTTTCCACGAACATAATGTAAAACAGGCCCTACCACGGTCTTCAATTGTTTTTTTTTTAATTTTAATAGTTGAAAGTTACTTCAATATATTATGACGCGTTTCGGATGTTATGACATCCATCTTCAGGACGTATGTTCTGGGACCGCGGTTCTGTCTGCGTGCTGCCGCGGTCCCAGAACATACGTCCTGAAGATGGATGTCATAACATCCGAAACGCGTAAACAACTTACGCGATTTACACGTGAGTGAAAACCGTTTAGTTAATATATTGATAAAATGTCTCACGAAAGTTTTAATATTAAAATGAAAGTTACTTACTTAAGTTTTACAAAAGTTTGAAGTTGCGGTTTCAATAGATTGCCTCTATTGGATAGAATAGATATTTTATTCAAACACCAACATAAAAATACAATAAGAAACATAAAACAAACACAATATTTGAGTTTTATATAGGTACATATATTTTTCTAACTAGATATATCTATCTTTATAAAACAATTGTTTTTTATTATATTGAAAAGCTAAAACCGTTAGTTATTTACTAATACCATTACTTTAAACCCTGTTTGTACCGTTAATTAATTCTCTTATGATATGATACGAATTAAATTTAATTTAATTAACAATTTAAGCTACAATCAAACTTCTATCGTTGGCATCATGCCAGAAAGTGTTTATTTGATATTCAAGAGCTCAGAAAATATGAAAACTAAATAATAGCTGTAAGACATGAAATTACTCTGATATTATTGAGAACGAGTTGATGCGTAAGTACATTATATGTACTCATCAACTCTTTCTCAATATATTATATGACTAGGTATCATATATTATATGACTAGGTTTGTTCTTTCTTCGCGATCAAACGATGTAGTTTCAATTGGGTATGAAGATTGATTAAACTCTAAACATATAAGCTACCTTTTATCCTAGATTAATTTGGGTAACACCGCTGGAAGTCACTAGTATTATGTGATAAATAATATACTGAATTCCATTCGCTATTATTTAAGATCGTGAGTAAAGCCAATTTAATTTTAAAATTTAAGATTACCATGACTCAATCTAGCAATTTCCAAATAGCAAACATAAGAAAAGTAAGATCAAAGCCACGATTGTTTATGTGCGTGGTAGCAATCCTATATTCTTTCGGTAAACATTCTAAAAATATGGATTACGTTCTCTGTACATGCTTCTGAACGGACGTAACTAGTCTGGTATAAAATTACCAGCATATATTTTTGATACTCTTAAACCTATTTTTAAAAGACAGTTTGAAATTAATATTTCAATAAAACTGTTTTCACTCACGTGTAATTCGCGTATGTTGTCTACACGTTTGAAATTAGTAGATAGTATGTTTTCAACATTTTTAAACAATCTCAAGAACAACTAGAACTTGGTTTAAAATCAGTTATTAGTTGTTGCTTTTTATTTCAAAACGACTTAAAAAAATACCAAACCTTTACCTATAATACAGATACACAAACTAGGTTTGTTTTGTTTTGTTTTTCAAATTTCTTTATTTATAAGCACTTACAAAACATTTGTGGTAATAGTGTACATTATCCTATCACAACAATATCATAAGCTACAATTTGTTTAAGTGGTTAGTTACCTTTTAAAACTTTTCACTGCTGAGTATTATAAACAAGTACTTGAATATTACATATTACACAAACTAGGTACGAGTACATATAGCTGAAGAGGGTTGAAAGTCTTAGCACTAAAGATATTTAAAAAAAAATGTTTGAAGATATTTCGAATTGATAGCAGAACATGTCCCAACAATTTCTAGATATTATGTCTGTTTATCTGTGGCTCTGTTTATTTAAACGCTCATCAGGAAAAAACGGCTGAACGGATCATCATGAATTTTAGTACCATGTAGGTAGTATAAAGTCTTAGGAGTGTTATAGGCTACTTTGTATCCTGAAATAATGCGAGCGAAGCCGCGGGCGTCCACTAGTTTACTATAAAGTCTCACGGAGCAAAATTCACTTCTGTTTTTCTGTTAAAGAAATATTTACGTATAAAAACCCTAATAACCTACTTGGTCCCAGTTTTATGTCACTGTTATGAAAAAATATATTCCCATGGGGGTAAATCCATCGTTCTAGCTTTATTAGGTCAAGTTTTGGCCCCTCATTACGGCCTCTTCTATAAATAGAACCTTTTTTATAGGTTGTGGCCTACGAATAACGATTATAAGGAACGGTAACTCTATACAAAGTTATGTCGAAAATGCTTCTCATTTCATCTCTCTCGCACACACCACTCAGACACAAAGCTGGCTCATGATTGGTTACGATGCTGAAATAATCGAATGTTGTGGAACACATTTCTTATGATTGGTTGCTGTAAGGTTAAGCCACGCCCACCAACTCAACCACAAGGCGTCGGTTTAAGTTCTTGTGGAATATATATGTTTGACTTTGTTACGTTTCTTTAGCATCGTTATTCGTAAATTGAACCCTTTTTATAGGTTATGGCGGTGCGCGGCCATTTAGTCGGCAACTTCTTTGCATTTTTACATTCCCATTGAAATATATGTGTACAAGGAAAACAATCTAAAATTTCCGCCGCTCAAATATTTGTAAACACTCGGTTGTGGTACAGGGTTATAGTTCAAAAGGTTCAAGTATATATATTCAAATTTCATGTTAAGTTTTATATGCCTTGTGTACTTATTCTCATTTTGGGCGCTTCTGTGGATCGGATGACACGTTAAATTTTAGGTCCCGGTTGTTTGTATAGTAAGGCAGTCGTTAAGCTATGTCAAAAGCCCTTAGCGCGGTTTGAAAACTCTCGACACCAGAGTTGCCCACTCTCATACGATAAGAAAAAGACCAGAGTATCCTACTACCATGTACTAACTCGAAAACAACAAAACATTTAATCCAGTAAAGTGTGCTCGTAATAAGTCATTAACAAACCCAACCATTTCCCGTTTTCTCCCTCAATTACTTTCTGGATCAATTCCGGAACCGAAAGGTGATCCAAGAGAAGGATTATTGATGCGATAATCCAGTGGTATCTTTATGGATAAACATAAAGATTGAGGGATATGTCGGAGCTCACAAGGAATTAAATATCTTCTGTTTATTATGTATGTACTGGCTATTCTAAGCGTTACATTAACACAAGTATTGTTATTTTTCTTTTTCTTTTTTCATATAAGCCAGGGGCAATTTAATATTTATTAATTAAGAAACTATTAATTCAAAACTCATAAATGGCGCTGACAAAAAGATTTACTGTATGTCTAAATAGCTTGATACAATTTTAATAAAACTTAAAATACTGTTCTTAAACTAATCTAATACCTAAATAATCTATACTAATATTATAAAGCTGAAGAGTTTGTTTGTTTGTTTGTTTGTTTGTTTGAACGCGCTAATCTCAGGAACTACTGGTGCGAATTGAAAAATTCTTTTTGTGTTGGATAGCCCAGTTATCGAGGAAGGCTTTAGGCTATATAACATCACGCTGCAACTAATAGGAGCGAAGAAACAATGGAAAATGTGGAAAAAACGGGGGAAATTAGTCTTCTTTGAGGGTTTCCGTTGCGTGCATTGCGAAAAAGGTTCAAGATAATGGAAGAATTAATGCCCAAAATAACTATTCCACGCGGACGAAGTCGCAGGCACAGCTAGTAGTTAAATAATCTACATTGATATTAAGAACTTTCAGAAAACGAACGCATAAAAAAAATACCGCACTATTTTCTCATTCTGACAATATCATATTTCAATATTTAACACCCTTTTATAACGAAGTTAATTGTGAATTGCATTGCCAATGCAACAACATTACAGGTATGTTATGATTGTATAAATTAGTTTATAAGGATGTACGTTTAAGTTTTTTTTTTGAAAATAAAGTAATTTTTGTTTTTTTTGTTTTTGAATCAAGAGGTCAATCCAATTCGCGTACCTCATTATTTACGAATCTAATCCAGACTTCTAGTACTTTCTGAACAAAACGAATAAAGAAAAGCCGGAAAGGCAAAATAGGGCAATAAAAATCAAGAATAAATAGTAAAACTTCGGCGGTTTTGTTCCAAAGGCCGAATTTTGTTTCAGAAAAGGATAAATAATAGTCAAGTGTGGTTACTATCATATCAGCATTCTAAAGTCCAAAGTTATGGTTTTTATTTCTTCGCACTGCGCTCAAACAACTCGAATTTGTAGGAAAATTAATATGAAAGTTATTATTAGGTATTACTAACAAAACTCCACGGGTCTTATTACAAAACGTGGTCTAACTATTAGTCCAGAACTTTGAAAATACGCAGTCCGTCCTTGTTGTTCAAAATTAGCTGTCTTCTGTCATAATAATCAAAATGTTACCAATGATAAACCGACGTTCTAATTTGAAGTTGACATTTGATTGTTTGAATGTGATGTTTAAACAACATTTTTTTTAAAGTCCTAGACTAATATTTTAACCGCGTTTTGTAATGAGACGGAAAAAGTGCTAATCGTAAACTTTTGATAAATGGGATATTACGTTTTAATGCATATAATACCGCGATTATTGAACTGGTCATAAAATAAACGTGTAAAACTTCGAAAGATTTTAGTTACGTAACACTTTTTTAGTCTAGACTTTGCAATGAGAAATAAAAAAAAACAATGACAAGAACAACACTTACTCCATCATATTTTATGACTTGTAGTAGCTTCATACATGCAATAGGGAATCGAAGTTGAGCTAGTTTTTTAACTAGAAATCTAGAAAGTTCACAACAAAGCTTTGTAAAATACAAGCAAGCTCTCATTAGTTCCACTCTCAGAGGAAAAAGAAGAAGAAAAAGGAAAAGAGAAAATGGACACTATATACACTAGTAATGAGTTTTCGTATTTTAGTCAAGTTTATTTGTGAACTAGTGAACGCCTGCGGCTTAGCTCGCATTATTTCGAAACAAAAAGTATCCTAAGTCATTTCCATGACCTCAAACTACCTACATAGCAAAAATCATTATGATCCGTTCAGCCATTTTTGCGTGATGGGCGTTTAAATAAACAGACTTACAGAGACACAGATAAACAGATAACATTTCTAGAAATTGTTGGCATGTGAAAATGTTATCCATTCGAAGTATATCCAAATATGTTTTTTTAAATATCTTCAATGTTCAGATGTTCGACCCTCTTCAGCTTTATTATATGTTTAGATAAAATATACAAATACATAGCCTTTAAATTTGTATTAAAACAAAAATCTAATTAACAAAACTTCACATTCTGGTCCTATCATGTTTAATTCAGTTTCAGATGTTTTCAGGCAGCTAAAGTGATTTACAAAACTAACCAGTGTTCGCTTTCAAATAAATAATTTAACATTGACATTTGACCCTCTTCAGCTTTATTATAAGTGTAGATTGTATAAAGATGAAAATGTGTAAATATTAAACATAACTATACTAGCGGCGCCACGCGGTGTGTCTCGCATTATTTAAGCATTAAAGTAGATTTTTTTCTCACTTTATTCCCGAATCAAATCCCTACATAATTATCTATCTTCACATAAAATTATATTCGTAGTAATCGATCCAACAGTTTTACTGTATAACGTCATATTATATAAGTAAGTGAAACTTTGTTCTATAAAGTATAGATACATATATTTAGATAGAACATATTATTATGTAAATATCAAGAAAACATATAAGTTTCTGTTGCATTAACTATATTATTATTTTCTCGCCATTAGGGCTTGACTAACTCTCGACACCAGAGTTGGCCACTCTGGTTCGATAAGAAGAAGAAGATTATCTCACATTTTTTTTAATCTTCTTTATGTGAGTTTACATTAAGATTAACAATATCCCTGAATCTTGTAAGTCGGTTAACCCGCTACAATGTAAGGTACTCGTATTTCAAAGTAACATATGTGTGTTCTTTTTAGTATTTCACAAAGGTCCGTTCGCCGGCTACAGAATTATACCGAGAAATGTTTGCGCTCGAAAAAATACCTAACAATATTGAGGTAAACGAGGCCTACGGGGGCTTTCTTTTTGTACTTATATAGTTTGTAACTGGCTTCAAGGTTCAAGATTCTGGCTGGGGTCACGTGGACCCGACTAGCCCAGGACCGTGACGCCTGGGCCAGCAAGGAAAAGGCCTTTATCCGCTTCTGGATGCCCTGATATTGAGAATTATTATCATATTATAATCAAGAACTAAATTCAATGTGTTATAAACTATGTGTAAATGGAATATTTTTAAATTCAGGAAATGAATGCTATTTTATTTCATTTTTATTTATTTATTTAATTAACTGGCTTCAAACATACATAACTGAAACATGTATTGTGCGTAAAGTGTGCATGGTTCCAGAAAAACATTAATTAACAAACGAACACATAAATCTATGAAATCGAATCCTAGTAAGTTGAAGTTTTTTCAACGCCCCATTTCAGCTACTTAGCTACTGCATAGCTCGGCAAATTAAGTTTGAAGAATAGTTTTTTGGTTTTATTTTCATGAATTTTGCAAGACGGTTAAATTTTAATTTCTTAAAAAAAAATCTTATTTAAATAAATATATATATAAATTATCTTACTTTGTGATTTTCTGTGCCAGAGTGAATCGGTTCTTACTGGGTAAGCACACTCCATCCTAGACAGTAATGATTGCTTACCATCAGGCGAATTACGGTCAAGTGCAAACCCATTACTTGTTAAAAAAATGTAAAGGGTCAAAACCCACCACCCCAAGGTAGCAAAGAGCCTGGTGATTGTGCGTGTGTCCATCCGGCTACAGTTTGTATTACATTTATACCTGGCCAGAAACGAGCTTTTTTAATTTGTCGTTTACTGTACTTTATTACTGACTAGTTTTGTTCCAAGATTTATTTTGTCATCCGAGAACTATGTCTTCCGTGGAAGAAGCTGGGTGCCTACCACGATGGTTCTGCTGAGAGAACTGCCCGCATGGAAGTCACGATCCTCAGTAAGGAATATGACTCGAAGAGAGAGAAAAAAAACACTTTCATTGAAATATGTCAACTTCTTCATATTTTTAGGAGAGTCCATCACATAATGTAATGGTTCCAAGCGTAGGTACCAATTTTTTTTGTTTTGTCCTTCTTCGAATTTTACGAAGAATTACGATAGTTTACAAGTGGACAAAAGCCCTATCTGCAACATGTGCAAACCATCAGAGCTGTTTCAAGAAAGTGATTTCATGAGAAACGTCCCATAAACAACCCTGATTTATATTTATGACTGCGCCGGTTATTCAAAAACAAAACGCAACAAAACAAAAGTTTTTTAGAAGCATTAGTTTCTTTATATCTATTGTGTCTTAAAATTGCTAAGCGCGGCAGATGTGAGCATGTTAAACCGTGGGAAGGGAAAAGGCTTGGAATGTTCTAGTAAATAAGGCTTGATAATTTTAAGTGCTTCACTAGTATATAATGCTAAGCTCAAACATGTATAACATATTATTGCATATGTGTTCTCTTTCAGGTACTTATTGTTACATCTTTACTCTTTATATGTATATCACATATGTAAATATGAATAAAACAATTCCTAAGCGTGTGTTAAAATACCCAGTACATCGTCACAACTGGTTTTGTACATGTCTTTCAATGACTATGGCATTTATTATGGCATTTATATGCATACATAATGATTATCATCATTATGTAATCAAAATAATCACAATCATTCCATTAATAAGCCATAAAAGTCACACATTATGTACATCTAACATACATACATACATCTCAATAGAATAATATATAAAGACATCCCAGTTGATTCGACTTACGATGCGGACAATGTCTGGTCGATTACTTAATCGATGCATCATTATGTACACACACATTAATATCTTTTTCATATGCTCGAGACAACGCATCACATCCCTCTACGTGGGCAGACTTCACTGTCTGCGCGGGCGCAACCCTCCGAGCTCTACACGAACCAATCAACGACCAGCAACCCCCATTGTTTTGTCCGAGGGCGGGACCAACATCTTCGAGGAAGAATAGCGACAAACCCTCGGCAGTCTGGTTTTCGCGGCCAAATAATCAACATTTCTGAATTTTGGGAGCCTAACTCCATAAAACACCCACATGTTGGGATTTTTGACTGATAATATGTAAAATAGTTTATTAAATTGTTATGTGATTGTGAGGTGTAATCAAAGAGGCAAAGGATGGCGCATTGGCGCCAGCCAGATGAGACAGGCGGCAGATGCAACTTTGTAAAAAGTTAAGTAATCACACAACTGTACACTGTTTACCTATTGTTGTCATTTTATATTGTATTTTACTAAACTGATATTCACGTTCAACCGTTATTGTGCAACATACACATAACTATTATATCGATACTCATCCATTTTATCTCATTCAGTCATATCTAAGCGTCATTTGATAACGATATATTTAATTACTAATTTTCAATCAGTAAAATATCATACTCATATCAAAGTCCTGAATCTAGTCACTAAACTTGTATAAAGCCACAACATAATTGTACAATCCAAAAGACTAAAATATAAGAAAGTGTCTCCATGGTTTCTTGCTAGTTCTTCCATGGGTGTACTAATCGAACTAGATAAATAATATATACATATATATATTATAAGTAATCTTTTATTTGGATAACTTCCCCAAGTACCTATATGTCCCTTTATAGGCAGGCACTCTATAAACTAAGCTATCTCTTCAGGGATCTATTCAAATATGTTTGGAATGATTTGCATATTAGATTACAATAATTTTATGCTCTATTATTCTGCATCTATAATATTTTAATTTTAGAGATCATTGTTTATCCGTCCAGGCAGGAATAGATAGGCACTAATAGTCAATACACTAGCCCGCTAGGTGGCATTAAGATCCCATATAGTAATCTCGTACAGGATTACGATATGATGTCCTGAAGCCTGCATATAGGTATACATACACACATACATATAGTGTAGTGCTGGTCGGCCCCATACTTTGAAGTAATCTATCTGAGAGCTGCCACTCTATCAGCGCACTACTCTGTCACACGGTTATTATTATGTATGCATACAGAATTATTCTATAATTCAATAATCGAGCTAAGGCTCCAAGTACCCCGGGGGCCGTAGTGACCACAGGATCAGGCAAGTTTTGGGGCTATCTCAAACACTTTGCAGGTACGGTCTAATTTAGCTAAGTCGGGAGGTGTCCTTTTGCCCAAGCCGTGTGTTGGGTGAATGAGTGAAGCCTTAAGAATGAGCCTTTGATCAGGATGACGAGGGAAAAGTAGTGGCGCAAGGGCTCCACACATGTACTGTATCGCGAGTCTGACACCGCTCGTGTGCACTGTATGCATTGTGTTTTATAAAGGGGTTCGACTCAGCCTACTCAGACTCTGTCTAAAGACACATTTAATTGAAAGTAAGTGGAATATTGAAGAAAGCTATAATAACTACATATATGCATAAACGAATATGGATCAGTAAGTACTAAGTATATACTATAGCCATATCTGATCCATCACAATAAGTAGAAAAAAATCACATATATGTTGTTTTAGAGATGGAGTCTAACTTGAAAATATCAAATCAATCAGCTAGCTATTAACGTATCCATTACATATTTGCAATACCGTAAACGATGAAAATTTCGTCTATTATTGAAATAATTTTTCAAGTTTTATCACATTGTTCGTAAAAATAAAAAAATTTTTTTTTGCTCATACATCTTGTTAATAAGTAAAATCAGGAAATAAGTCTGTATAAATGAAAAAATAATGGTTGAAAATGGTTTCATATCTTGCGGAAAAGTAGTTTAGACAGGCGTGGAAACTTTCGTTGAAAGATTTACGTGAAATATTAGCAGTCTTACTTTCATAACATAACAAAATAATATTTATTTCGCTCTAGTTAAAAGTCATTGTTTCATTTTGAATTATTGTTGTTACTGAAAAAAAGATATTATACCTAGATTTATTATTCTATTATTTGTGTTGTAAATGCCTTATGAACAGAGTACATGTAAATTGTGATCTTTTTTAAACTAAAATGGTTTTGCACATGACCAAAGTTTGTTTGGTAAGCAAAGGCCTAAGATGAAGCGTGCTTACCTGATAAGAACCGATTCACTCTCGCTTTGAAGATCGCTGGTTTTTAAGGTGACATTGTTGCTAACTAAAAAAACTGAAATGAATTTGTTGAGGAGTCAAATAACAAACCGTACTCAGACTACGTCTGAAGAAAAGAAGCAGTATCTTCTATATATATAAAACTCAAAGGTGACTGATTGACTGACTGACTGATATAGTGATCTATCAACGCACAGCCCAAACCACTGGATGGATTGGGCTGAAATTTGGAATGAAATGACGTAAGCATCCGCTAAGAAAGGATTTTGATGAATTCCACCCCTAAGGGGATAAAATAGGGGATGAAAGTTTGTATGAAACTTTGTCAATTTTAAACCGATCGGGCTGAGACTTTGCATGCATATAGCTACTATGACGTAAGCGCTCGCTATGAAAAGATTTTGATAAATTCTACCCCTAAAGGAGATAAAATGAAGGATAAAAGTTTGTATAAATCTTCTTAGATTTTCCCATTTTTGTCTAGCCGAAGGGAAAAATTGCTCTTACAACAGAACTATTTGCATGCGCTGCCTTAACAGTTGTATAAAATATAAATAAAATCTATACTAATATTATAAAGCTGAAGAGTTTGTTTGTTTGTTTGTTTGAACACGCTAATCTCAGGAACTACTGGTGCGAATTGAAAAAATCTTTTTGTGTTTAATAGACCATTTATCGAGGAAGGCTATAGGCTATATAACATCACGCTGGAACTAATAGGAGCGAAGAAATAATGGAAAATGTGGAAAAAACGGGGAAAATTATTCATCTTTGAGGGCTTCCGTTGCGTGCGCTGCGAAAACGGTTCAAGATATCACAAAAATATGTTCATAGACTATTAACGGTGCCATTGACAAGAGAAGGTTATCAAGAAGAGTTGAGCACTATATATCAAATCGCAACTGCCAACGGATACGGAAAACACATGGTGGACGGGTTGGTAAGAAGTAAGACAAGGCAGCAGGTTCGCAATATGTTATATGCGATACCACCGGACAGGCCGAACAGATATGTGGGTAGCCTTACTTACATGGGGCCAGTGTCAGAACGGGCCGCTAAAATATTGCGGAAAGCGGAAGTCAATACAGCTTATAAAACAACGGATAATTTACGTCACCTGTGTAATGGTAAAGACCGGTTGGAAGATGCCAGGAAGTCTGGGGTATACAAATTGGTGAGTGACGAGTGCAATGCTGTGTCAGGACACAAAGGTCAGACAGGAAGAAATTTCGAGACCAGATACAAAGAACATATGGCAGCCCATAGGAACGAGCACCCAGAAAGATCACACTTTGCGAAACATTTATTAGACACCGGACATACTTTGCAAAATAACCACACGTACCAGATTAAGCAAATATGCGATAAAGGATTCCGTTTGTGCGTGTGGGAGCAGCTGGAAATACTGAAACACCAGGGTCAACCTATTACGTTGCTGAACAACCAAACAAACTTGGTATCATCACCATTGCTACGAACTTTCATTGGTAATGGAACAAACACCACCTAATTTGGTAAACACGCGAGCGATGACGCAACGACGGTTACGTTAGTGAGTTTGAATAGTAACGGTCAGGCAATGACACATCGTATGACATCATATTACATTATATAAGGAGCGGTCGTTGCTCGCCGAGCTCATTCTGGCGACGGTCCAAGCCGAGGTTCGTGCCTCAGAGGCGCCCTTGTGCCAGTCGCCCCCAACTAGTACGTAGGCCCGGGCACCAACAGTGCCCAGCCATCGTCCGGTGACGCAGCAAAGGTAGCTCTTAGCAACCAGCTGCATAGTCATTTCAAAAAAAAAAAAATCGCCGAGCTCACTTTCGGACCGCCGCTCGAGGAGTCAACACGTCCTGAGGATGCCTCGTGGAGAGGCGAAACACGTGTCGACGAAAACATCTTGCCGAAGGAGAACAACAAAGCTTCAAGACACAAGGTACACACGGTGTTAGTAAGATCTTGAGATCCACGGAGGCCACATTGTTTAGGAGGTGAGGTGTGGCGGTGGTATATGGAGGAACACACCTAAAAACCATCAAGTCTGTTGTTTGATGTCGGTTAAGGAGCAGTCGCAGCGGAAAAAACACTACACATTTCTCCAGAGTTTCAGTTACAATGGATTTCCGCAAAGTAACGCATAATTCAATATTTTACAAAAATATGTATAAAACAATTATTTCTCTTAAAATAATGTAACAAAATGTCTTCAACAATATATGTCTATCTTTTGAGGTTAACTCACTAGAATTGTTTTTATGGTAATAACTATTCCACGCGGACGAAGTCGCGCGCACCAGCTAGTCAATATAATATATCTTTATCTATCTATACATGTATTATAGCTGTAGACAGTCGAAAACCTGAACATAGAAGATATTAGAAGAAAAAAATGGGTAAACCTTAAATCGAAAAGACGTTTCAGTGTTTTTAGAATTTTCATCTGTTTATCTGTATCTCTGTTTATCTATTTCTCTGTTTAATTAAACGCTCATAACACAAGAACGGCTGCACGGATCATCATGATTTTTATTATTTAGGTAGTTTGAAATCTTAGGAGTGTCATAGGCTATTTTTTATCTTGAATTAATGCGAGCGAAGCCGCGAACACACACTAGTTATCAATATAATGGTTTAATGTATATAATCCTCTTCATTCCCAGGCTCACCATGACGCCCACGCCCCCCACCCCAGGCCTGCTGGAGAGGCTCCCCACGCCCCCTAGCGGCGTCAAGCACAACGCCACCAACAAGCGACCGACACCCATCATCATCTACCCCACTGGTGAGTACCAACACTCAATACTCAATGCGTTAACTAATAAAGCCTATGTGACTTAAAACTGTAACTTTATTATTTTCAAATTTATTTAGTACTTATACAAATTTTGACGAAGCCAATTTGAAATGTGATTCCCCCTAATTTGATTAATTAAGATTGTGAATGTGACTTGACATGTTGGCAATAAATGATCATCTCATTTTATTTATTGGGCTATTTTCATGTCATTTATAAACCACCTTGTGTACGTAACACTATGAATCGTGCTGTACTAGTTTTATGATATATCATGCATATATTTGAGGTTAGATATTACATCAAAGCTGCGAGTGTAATAAACATAAACATATTTATTGCAAAAACTTTACATTGTACATAGAAATTAAGGCTCTGCCTTCTGCTTTAGTTAACAACTGTGTTGCAGAAGGCAAGGTCTTCCAGTGGAACATTACTTAGATGTTTAATAAAGGAACGAACATTTTTTTGTATTTAACACACAAATTATAGTTTTCATCATATTAGTAGCCGGACCGATCGAGAAAGCGTTGTTGAGTTAAGAACATGCTCAGTCATGTAATTTGTTTTAAAAGCCCTTTCAAAATATTTCAAACGCCTGCAGAAAAAAGTGAGCAACCTAACAAAAAATGTAAGCAATTAACCAAAATGTTTACTTATTTAAAACAATATTACCACCTTTATTGAATCAGTTTAATAAAATTGTAAATGGTAAAAGACTAATGATTACCTACACATAGGTACCTATTATGTAAATAATATTTGTCAAAAATTCAATTCATCTAAATGTACGCGCAAAATGCAAGCAAACCTCGACATTGTATTAAAATACCTACGTTCAGGGAATGCTTGTAATCTGGAATCCCATTTCAGCACGTGTTACGTAGTGTACTGAAATGCCTAAATAATTCACTTACTAGGATTAATTAGAATAGCGAGGTAGATAGCATAATGTGTTGTTGATAGACCATGTTTATAATATCAGAGATCTTCGAATCAAATCAATGTATAGAGAGAATGTCATCAATCATGTTTTAACAGTAAATTAGTTTAAGTTCATGTATTGCTAAACTAATGAATACTGAATACGGAAATCCAGAGATTTTTTTTCTGGGTGAATTTGTTACTATTTGGACTTCAGCGGTGTTTAACATCAGGTGGGATGTAGTCAAATACTAGCCTATTTTTATAAAAAACAGCATTTTTTTTATATGGTCTATAGCCCTTTTTTCTGTGCGTGAAACTATAGGTCTCGCATATGTACTTCAATGCAAACAAGTTATTTTATCTTGGATCAATATTTATTTTTTCCTTTTTTTAGAAGTTAGGACAACATTTTACTACATTTTTTTTACAGAGTGAAAATATTTTCTTAGTCAACGCCATACTACATCTGTGCTTCGAGTCTTGTGTCCGAAAGCTTTTACCGTAAACACCAATCGTGGCTGGATTGCTAAATTACTGAATCATGTTATATACTCTGCGGATAAGATGCTGTGGCAGTGGCTTATCTAATAGAAAACATGTAATCTAACAGATAACGTGTAATCTCATTAATGTTTTGACAATACGGAATAATCGCGACAAACTTCAGGAATGTACAAAATTAAAATGTTTTGTGAAATTATAAGAAAAGTAAAAAAATAAGGTCAACTTTCACGACGATTCTTAAACGCATTTAATGATAAAATTACTAATTCAAAATAGCTAAACGTGTTTACTGTCGCTGTGCAAGAAGGCCTAAGTAAAATTTATTCATTTATTCATATTTGGGCATATACTGTTTATAAATTACATTACCAAGAGACACTGATAACTGAAGAAAGATATATTATATATATATTTTACCCAGTTATAAATAATCCTTTGATTCTACATTGTTACCTACTTTATAACTTTCCAAAGATAGATTTCAAGTTTGCAGAGTTATCCCAAACACAAGCAAAAGTCCAAGTTGTAAAGCTTTCAATAAGTCACAACACAACGGAGCTTTCGATCTATTCTACTGGCAATTCGATACTTCCGCAAACTTTGATAGAAATTTATCAACTGGGAGTTTTACGTAATACCACATACGAATTAAACTCTAGGCAATAATACCATACTTAACTTATTATAATTTGAGATATACAAAAATTTTGCTTACAAATGTGACTAGATCTAAACCTTTATTTACAATAATAATTCATAAAAACAAGGGAAGAAAAACTAAACATACCACTTAACATTTTGTTTACTAATTTACAGTGTAAGCTTTAGTAGAAAGTCTGAACTACAAGTATAAACTATAACCTATATAAACTTTGCAAGTATATACGTATGTTATTTCTTCATGTTCAAACGGCTAAACCGATTTAAATTAAATTTCGTAGTGAGGTAAATTGGATCCTGAATTAATATATACGCTATTTTGTAACCCTTAATAACGCGAGTAACACCGCGGGGCACAATCAAATAAAAATAAATAATGTGATAAGTATTTGGATATAAATTTTTGATCGGTTTAGCGTTAAGATTGTCATTTGGAATAGTAATATTAAAGAGATAGAGAAAAACTTTATAGGAATAGTCACTAATCTAGTGCCAAAAATGGCGGCTTTATCGCTAAAAACAATCTCTTCCAGGCAACTGTAGAGTGCCGTGGATGGAAAGAAAAGAGTAGCAAATTCAAATTCAAATTCAAAGCATTTATTTCGACACACAGCACACAACAATATATACATACAAAAGTTGACAAAGTAGAATAGGAAGGTGATATTACGTTACATTGATGTATCCCGTGCGTCAAAAAAGGTCATACCTCAGCATTAATGCTGCAGATTGCTCTGCAGCGCTGATTTTCAGGTATTATCCTTTGAGACGCGCGGGGTCAAGAGTTAAATAAGAAAGTTAACAAAAAAAATAAGTAAAAAGAGTAAATAGATGAAGAGTAAACATAATAAATAACATGAAGCTGATATGATTAAATTTGAAAGATACAAACAATTTAAATATAACCTAGTAACGGACACACAACGTGGTAATTAACAATTAAGTACGAAAGTCATTGGCGAGATGTGTATTGTAGGTTTATAGGTAAACAAAGGTAGTTAGGTCACCAAATGCTGGAAACTGGAATACATATTAAATAAAATGAGGTTTAATGAGTCAGGTGATTGAGGAACACCCGATGCAGAGAGAGGAGTGATAACAGTAGAATAGCTAGCTGCTAGCACCCCTCTGCCACTTCATCAGGTATTTCTTATACCTGATACGAAAATAGCATAAAAAATCCTTAGTATACCTAATTTAAATTTCCATCAAGAGCAAAGTAATCCCAAACAAACAGATGTCCAAAGAGTTATAAAGTATTCAATAAGGTAGAACACAACTCAGCTACCGATCTATCCCACTTGGCAATGCGATATTTCCTCAAACTTTGCCGGGGATTTGTAAAGCAAATAGATATGTAAAGATTTCCGGCAGAAAACATTAGTAGTAAACTGTAGGCGTAAACGGTTGAATGGCGTATGTGAATCTTAGGTATATAATAAAGCTGAAGAGGGTCAAAAGCTTGAACATAGAAGATATTTAAAAAAAGGGATAGCTTTTTATTTACAAGGAATGGGTTTGCACTTGACCGTAATTTGCCTGATGATAAGTAATCATTACGGTCTAGGATGGAACGTGCTTACCCAATAAGAACCGACTCAGTCTCGCTTTGAAGATCGCATAACAGATAGATTAATAGCTGCGCTCATCATGCAAAAACGGCTGAACAGATAGATACTGATGGTATGCGTATGTCGGTAGTATAAGGTCTTAGGAGTGTCATAGGCTAATATTATTCTGAAAAAATGCGAGCGTAGCCTGATTTAATTTCAAAAATGCTCAGTTAGATTTCTCGTCTTACACTATTTTCATTCAAAAATGCTCAGTTAGATTTCTCGTCTTACACTATTTTCATTCAAATAACTTACACAAAACTCTATACGAGTTGGTCAACAATCAAGATATATAAATTCCATTCTACACGATTCTATATCTACGTAACTTCAACTCTGAACTTCGTCGACTAGTTCTGTGTTTGTTTAGCTCGGTAACCGCTAATGAATGTTATTTCATGCGTAATTTGATACATTAGGGACCAGCGCTGGTATCGACGCAATTACTACAAGTTTCATATTAATGGTGTTGCTACACAGTTTCCGTCTTATTCCAAATCGCGTCTTAAATATTAATCCAGGACTTTGAAAATAAACAGTGGGCTCTTGTTGTTCAGATATCACATACAAGCAATAAAATGTCAACTTCAAATTGTAACTTTGATTTAATATTGGTACATTTTGACAATTTGATAATTGTGACTGTAGACAGTCAATTTTCGAACAACTCAAACGGATTTGGTCTAGACTAATATTTAAACCACGTTTTGTAATTAAACTTTGTAGCGTGTGCTACAAATTGGGCACGTTTTCACTAGGAAACGAAACCTAAGGGTGGAGCTCGTTCTACCCCCACTATGTATGTCAAATTATTTTAGTGTACCTACACAGGCGTAGTGCATTCTATCATTGTTCTTAGTGCATTCGACAAGATTCTATAGAATGCTCTAAGTATGCTCGCTCGTTCGATGTAAATCCACCCTTAACCAATCGCAGAACCTGATGGATATTTTTTTTAACCTCTGCGTTAAGGCCGCTATTTTACCAATGTCACATCTGTTTGAATTTCTATGACCAGTGGATAACTGTCAGTGTCATTGGTTCTGTCAGATTAGACGTCTTTGAATGATTAACACCGAAGATTTTTAAGTGGTCAATCAGGGTGAAATAGGGTGAAACGTAAACAGGGGTGAAATCTGATTGTTCTCTTAACACATCTATAAGTTAACGTAACGCTTAGACAGTTCAATTATTATGTAGGAAGCAAATGTTGAACAAGAAGAACAAACTATTTTAGGCGATAACCCTATTTATCGTTTTCATAAATTTTGTATAAAGGTCTCGTCTCTTAATATGTAGTTGACATACCGGAGAATTCTTCCATACTCTTTTTGATATTTTATCATCATGTAACAAACTACCTACATCTGGCAAATAAATGAATCTTTATCTTTATCTTTTGGTGCTGGCTTGGCTTGGCTCTTTGCTTATGCCAGTCAGGATTCTGTTGTACTTCTATATTGTATTATTTTATTCTAATTCTTGTATTCATTACTTGTTCGCAGTGACCCCGGAGTCCATCGTGGTGCCCATAGTGTCGTGTATATTCGGCTTCCCTCTGCTGGCGCTCACTGTCATCTGCTGCCTCCGGAGGCGAGCTAAGATGGCCAGGTATGTACAAGTCTGATTGAGAATTACATTTTTGGGACCGATTTACAGACATTCTACATATGTATGTATATACAAAGGTACACATTTTTAGATATCTATACGAGTACATATAACTAGCTGAAAAGGGTCAACAATCTGAATGGTTGGCTAATATGCCCATGTAAGTGCCTAATATCAAACCTGTCATAGCGGTAAGTAAAATCTTTATTCTCTAGTCACCAATACATATTTGCAGTGACATCGCATTTCATTTATTACAAGTAATTATGAATTTTAAAATTTGTAATTACTTGTGTTGAGTCTGGTCGTTTCTATGTATAATAAGTATGTATTTACAAAAGAAAAGTATATATGTATTATATCCGTTATCTAGTACCCATGACACAAGCGTAAGCTTAGTATGGGGCTAGATGGCGCTGTGTGATATGTCCTGAAATATTTATTTATTTATTTTATTTATTTATTTGCTTACCGTGATAACCAAAGTAATTTCAACCTTAAACACCCACCACTGAACTTAGAAGATATTATAAAAAAAGGTTTGTGTATACTTTAAATCGTTAACAGAATACACGTTTCAGCAGCTTTTATAGTTCTTGCCTGTTTATCTATTTTTCCATTTATTAAAACGCTCATAACGCAAAAACGGCTGAACGGATCATCATGATTTTTGGTAAGTAGGTAGTATGAGGTCTTAAGAGAGTCATAAGCTACTTATTATTCCGAAAGAATGCGAGCAAAGTCGCGGGCGTCCTCTTCAAGAAAGTGATCTCTTCCAGGCAACCTGTGGCTGGAGAGAAACAAGCATAAAGGAAAAAGAAGAATGTGGTGTACAACAAAAAGGAAATAAAACATTACTAATAAACGTTAATTACAATAAAATTTAAAAATATATCTACATGATGATGATTATGAATACATTACAACGAAAATTACAAAATTTATTCCAGAAATTTCCACGGCGGGGGTAATTAATAGGTACGTTTCACTCACGTAAACACATAAATCACCTGTAATTTTACACTCGGATTCCATTCATTTATCAAAAGGCTTTATTGTACTTCAGCCATTTTATATGTCAAATAGTTAAGTGACTCTTCATTTTGTGTTAAATAAAATGAAATGGAATTTTAGGGAAAAAAAAGAACAGCATGGCTCGTAGAGTTTCTATGCAACTTAAAAGCTATTTCTAAAGCTTTTTACTTTATATAACTTTTATAAGACATCTTTTAGAACATACGAGTACAGTTTAATAGAGAACCTCGTACCTATTTGTTTTTGTTAAAGTTTAGGTTATAAAAATTTACAATAACATTGCGGTTCAAATTTTATCCATGTCATTGTATAAAATCCTTGTAGCTCTTGTGTAAAATAGTGTCAAATGAAAGTAAATATTTTTACTTTTGAAAAACCGTAATAAATTGATAAATATTTTCAGGACATATCACACAGCGCCATCCAGCCCCATACTAAGCTTACACTTGTATCATGGGTACTAGATAACGGATATAATACATATATACTTCTTTTCTTTAGTCTATGAACACATAAAATATTGAGACTAGGCAACCTGTGAGAAATTTAATTTAATATACATTTGAAAAAATAGATGAAAAATAAAACAATTCATTTGTTTACCTTAATTCCTTTTTCATGATCAAAGATCAAACGTAGACTTGTAATTTATGAACGGCAATTACGAAATCTGAAAACCCAGCACCAAAAGGATACTATAGATGAGTCGGAAACGAAGGTAATTACAGACTGTCTCTTTGGAACCGATGTGACTCGTTTATCAAATTATCACAATTGACAGAATGTAAGGCAAAGGTCGACGCGACCAGTCCTTGGATGGGTGACCCAAAAGTGGCATTCAAGTTAAATTGTAGGTCCCGGCTGTTGTCATAGTACGGCAGTCGTTAAGCCATGTCAGAAGCCCTTGATAAACTCTCGACACCAGAGTTGGCCACTCTCATTCGATAAGAAGAAGAAGGCCTCTATTGAACAAATGTTGTAACAGTCAACCCAAAATCCAGGTCACGACAAATACTCAAATAGACACAACAACTTAACTTCAGTCCTAAGAAAACAAATTGAGTACTTACCTCAGTTATTTACAGAATCTAACTTAAGTTTGCTACCAATATGGTTGGTTTACATGGTTACATGGGTACTTAGTTAAGTTTGGTAATAAGTAGGTACTTCATTTTACATAGATTTGACGAGTTTATTGTACGACATTTGAAAGAAAATATAACATCTCCATTCTCCATAGGTACATAAATAAAATAAAAATAGCCTTTATTTCAGATGCTTCAGTTAATAATTAGGTAGTAGGTAATTCATTTAGTATTCATTACAAAACAAAATTTCAAATGTTATTAAAATGGAAATATAACAACAAGAACACATTGCAAAATTAGTTTTTCCATGTCCATAAAAATAGTCTTCGTCAGTTGATGTTTAATATATTCTTCCCATAATGTCCAACTTTGAAATAATGGTTTTATTTGTGTCAAAAGTTTCTTTGAAGTCAATGTTTTTAAGTAAGTGCGTCTGTCGCCTCTCTGGCGTAGGCCTCCCCCAGTTTAGTCCACTGATTTCTGTCTCTTGCCAGTCTCTTCCACGTTTGCCCGTGTCTCTGGGTGAACACGTCCTCCCATCGTCTATGTCCATACATAAGATCACGAATTTTCAAACTTTTTAGATAGAACACCACTTTTTGCGATAAAATTCCAAAAATCGTGGTACATAACTTGTTGGTGGTTTAATAAGAGCACACTTTTTTCATCCCTGTATATTCGAGTATGGATACGTAAGTATGTATATTCATTCCTTTGAAAAGAGCATAGAAGCTAAGTCAAAGGCAAGCAGCGCCATGGCCCTGATCTAATAAAGTCACTAAAGCGAAACGTAGCGAAATTTGCTGAACACTATTTTGGGAAATTGTGGTTGGCTATTCGAAGTATTGAGCGGCAATTTTATAAATCCAGCTAAACGTCTTATTACCTAAATAACTATTTTTTCATTTAGTGTATAAGGAATGGTTGAACTAAATTTTGACCTCATTTTGTTGCAATACAGAAATTGCTGATAAATTTGAATTATTTCAATACCTAAATTAGCGTCTGTATTTGTAATTTTAGAAATACGCTTTTAATTTAATCTTAGCTTCTCTGAAATAAAGTATTTTTTCTTAGGTGTACTGTTTCATGAAATCCAATGCATATACAATATACCTACATGTTGTAATAAGGAAAGCTATTTACAGATGATTAAAATCATGTTTTCCACAATAAATTAATAAAATACTTACGTATGCCCACCAGATAACATAGTACTGTTTCCACCTGCGCCTTCCATAATGCTCAGAGCAATTTTTCTGCGCTGCACAATCATAAGGTACATTTTTAATGCAGGCGTTTTTACGAGAATTCCTCCTATAAAGGGGCTTCGAGATCTCTTTGTGCGAGTTATTTTTAACTGCATTCACCTTTTAGTGTTACCTGTGTTTTGAGATAAAAATTTCTTAGTTTTTTTATAAGTATAAGTATGTATTTTTATGGACTTTTTACCCCATAAGGTACTTAAATAATCAACATTGTCATTCGTATTATGAATAAAATGTGAAGTGTGATATTGGTGTTATAATAGTAGTTTATGCAACTGTCATATAATGAAGGGTATTAAAACACGAGTGTGAGTTTATGAAACGAGCGATTCGTTAGTCTGATTAAAACTCGAGAACGGCTGGGCCGATTGAGCTGATTTTGGTTTTAAAATGTTTGTCGTAGTCCAGGGTAGGCCTAAACGGTGAGCAAATAAGGAAAAATTGCGAGTAAGATAGAGTAAGACGACAATTCCATTTTCCCATATAAAAGTTGACCACAGATATATTCCACGTGCTAGTTTTGTTTAGAAATATTAAAGGTGATTTAAATAATTTCTATAGTTATAGTCCTAAAAACGAACTATGCCTTCTTTAATTGAGTTAAGATAAATCTACAAGACTTGTTTTGCAAAAATACTAGATACTCTTCAGGCATCAAGACGCATTTAGTATTTTGGGTTGAAAAAGTTCTCCCGCATGTCATAACGCAGTTAAAGTTGTGAAAGGTTTTAACAAACTACCTTGCGAACTAAACTCTAAAACGCATTTTTTTCTGACTTTACCAAAGCGTTGCCTAACCGTGTACAACGAGCGGTTCAGCCCGCAGCTCCCTCGTCATTGCGCCTCGGACCAAGTACCTACCTAACTACCTATATATATAATGTGGTATAGATAGATGTACCTACCTATCGATATTGTGTATTTGTAATTTGTAGTGTAATTTTAATTTTTCAATGTATATACTTACTGTACGTATGCTTAACATCAACCAGGCTGTAGTCAACCGCAAACATATTCCACGTTAAAAACAGAAAAAATAACCTATACCTGATACTTATATACCTGAGAGTATATGATTCTATTTGACATTAGAGTCCTAAAATTAAAATACATTTAAATTCATTCATAAACGGTACACAATGATCATAGACACATTAGGATTTTATTTCAAAAGAAAAAGGTTTCTATGGTTACAGCTTTTTGAAAGACACACTTTCATTTCGTACGTCCATAGAGTATGCTCTATCTTGTGATGTAGCATTATTATATGTTGTATGGTGGCGTAAGATTCCATAATAATATATATTCAAATCAAATGTGCAAATCTTTGCCGTGCGAACGTCACTCTATTCTATTGACATTCAATTTAGGCGTTACCGGGAGTCGGTATTAGTTTCGGCTGGTCGTCTCTGTAACACAATAGTTAAGTCAAAAGAATCAAAAAGAAGGAAATCAGATGCGCCTAGGGCGGTTAAAAACTCGACACCAAAGCTGATCAGTCTCATACGAACCTGCTTATTTTATACCTATGTATCTCTGTATAGCTTACCATCAATACGTTCATCTGGCAAGCCATAAAGCATCCCCAGCTATCTGGCACATTCTAGAATACATAAATATCGTATGGAATATTACATCCCAGCCAAAACACATTCAATCTTATCTCGGACCTATATTACCGACGTGCTTCCCTGTGCGGCTTTAGTACCTACGGGAAATAAGGAGATTCATTGTATGAATCGAATCTGAATTCATCTTGTAGTGTGTGGGTCACAATCACAATAAGAATTAGAATAAAAATCATTTTTTTGGGACGAAAACCCCTCAAAGCAGTGTAAGTAAGTAAAGTGGTATTTCCCGTATTAATTCAAGATGAAAAAAAATCTTGATTTTATGTTTTTTTTTGCTGAACACAAGTGATAGACAAGACTGATAGAATGGTTGCCGACGTGCAGGTAAAACGTCAAAGAATATAGGAGAGATTTCTAGTGATTTATATGCAATAGTTATTCTTTGTTCTTTTGGCTTGTGTTGACGAAACTAAGAACAAACATTGTTCTTAACAAATAAATTTTAAATTACCTACAATTCATTTTGTTTAAATCTGACCAGCATATAGAGTGTATAGAAGGAGAATCAAAAACACATGCTCACGTTTTATATTAGACTAAAATCACCTATGAAACTAAGTAAATCAGTAGATGAATCATCGAATGCGACCTTATACTACCGCCCTTTATCTGAAAGTTACGATGTTGGTTTACTTCGCCTGATGAAAGTATGATAGCAATGTTTTCATGCCTCGAACTTTTGGTACTAGTGGCGCCATGCGGCATTGTTTGCGTTAATCCGGCATTAACAATTAGGAAGGTATTTGGGTTTTACAACTCTTAGATTTCAAAATATAAAGTTACCTCGTTACTAGTGGGCACGCGCGGCTTCGCTCGCATTATTTCAGGATATAAAGTAGCCTATGGCGCCCTTGAGACTTCAAACTTACTACCCACATACCAAAAATCATGATGATCTGTTCAGCCGTTTTTGAGTGAGGAGCGTTTAAATAGACAGACACAGATAAACAGACAAAATTTCTATAAATTGTTGGAACGTGTTCTGCTATTACTTACATAATTCGAAGTAGGTATGTATTTCCAAACACTATTTTTTTAAATATCTTTAATGTTCTGACTTTCGACCCTCTTCAGCTTTGTAATATGTATACATTGAGAAACCAAATAATAGATATGATTGATAAAATTAAAAATATAGGAAACTATTATAAAATATAGGACCTCAAACCCATTTTATAAAGTTAGGTTCTGTTTGTGAATCCAAGTGCCTAGTTTTTAATTAGGTCTCTGCTAGAAACTTCTTTCGAGGACCAATTAGGATAAATAAGACTTTCGCACAAGTCTTAATTAAGTACGTAGCGGAAATATTTAATAGCCTATTTCTTGCTTGACCGATATTACTAGTTTTGCAAGGTTTTATTTTTATATTTTATTATTAGTCAATAGCACAATTTGTGTTTTTTGTTGGGAAATAAGACTTATTTCATTCTATAGCTTACAACATTTCACACTAGATGGCATCAACAGTCTATTTTCACGTTTTTGTGAAGTTACGAACTTTGATTACTAAGCCGACGATATGAAGCGCTGTTTTGATTGAGTCTCCAGTCATACGAGTAAGTTCAATTTTGGTTTACGCATGCTCTGCTGTAAACTACTGTGTCGCTTGTGTAGGCGTTGCTAAGAAACGCATTCGGCAATTTTTGTACACTCTTTAAAGTCTTTTGGGTAAGAGTTTTGGCATACAGAATAGGGAAGCCGGGGGAGCCCGGGAAGCTCCCGATACATAACTATCTCTTTTTAAAGATGTAAGGTTATCAACTCGGCTATCTCTGGCCAGGATGAGAATCCTGGCAAATACTTAACTGTCATGTGTAATATATATTAGTGACTACCCGCTTCACCAGCGTTTTGCAAACGAAATGACATATTATCACATTACATTGTAGCATACGTACTTAGTTATGAGTAATTCTGTTAGGGTGTCATGATCCTCAGTAATAGGTAAATACGAGTCCAAGCCGGATAGAATTAGTATAGCAGTCTTAAATCCATGTAACAGGTTCCTAAGAAAATATGAAATCTTGATACAAGTGTATAACAGTCTCATACGAACTTACTTACGTTTCCAGAGAGCGAGCCAGGCGTCGCAATTGCGAGTTAGACCGCGGGGAGTTGTCCGTGGTCCGCCTGTCGCCGGTGAAGGGCAAGCCTCGTGCTGTGAGCCTCGTGCGCTCCCCGCGCGCCGCGCCCTGCCTGCCCCTGGACACCGTGCTGGAGGAGCGCTCAGACCCCGAGCACACGACCTCGTCTCAGGTACGTGCTACTGCCTCGTGCTGTAAGCCTCATGCGCTCCCCGCGCGCCGCGCCCTGCCTGCCCCTGGACACCGTGCTGGAGGAGCGCTCAGACCCCGAGCACACGACCTCGTCTCAGGTACGTGCTACTGCCTCGTGCTGTGAGCCTCATGCGCTCCCCGCGCGCTGCACCCTGCCTGCCCTTGGACACCGTGCTGGAGGAGTGCTCAGACCCCGAGCACACGACCTCGTCTCAGGTACGTGCTACTGCCTCGTGCTGTGTGTGAGGTATCTGACCTCAATTAATGTGGATAGATGTAATCATAATGTAACTGCTAGCCAGATCGCAGAGAGTTCGAGAGGAGAGCGCCCATCATGATGTATCTGCCCAAGATAACTCCCATTATTAATTTATTCAACAGGGGAGCTACGAACGGGTTATGGTGAGAAAATACTCAAAAACGGCATAACTATAGGGTATCATTGTGAGGAAATTTGTGTTGAAATGTTGAATTTACTTTCCTCAGGTGGAAGTGACACCGGACCGAGAAGTGGGGGCCATCTTGTTCGGAGCTATGGGCGCTGCCGGGGCGGCTGCAGCGGCTGCTGGCTGCAAGGACAGCTAGCGGCGGGGCTCGGCGGCGCTCGGCGCGCGCTCGCCGCTCTGGTGAGTCTATCGTCATCACCATCATGCATTAGGATTTTTTAACAAGAAGTGTCAAAAAATCAGACAGTCCACCTGATGATAAGGTAGTCACTTATGGACGCTTATAGACTCGTGCAACGCCAGAAGAGCTGCAATTCTTTGCCAGCTCAAAGAAGTGTTTTGGAATACCCTGAAAGTATTCAGCCCCGATATAGCATTGTGAACTTCTCCCTGGTCAGAGCATAAAAAGTACTCTGTGGTCAGAGCGTTGATTTGATACTCATAATTTCGTTGATTGCTTCTTTTGTGCGATTCAGGCAGCGCGTTGTGATTGGCATAGATAGTTGCGCTGTTAAACACACACTGTTCCCTAACTTAAAGTATAATTTACTAGTCTCTTGTAGAAGCTTAGGTCAGAAGAAATAAACACCAGCTGACTATCATGTGTAAGGTTATACGTGGAGATGTTGATGCACCAGACTTGCACGATAAGTTGTGTCAACTATTTGTACCGGACCAATATTTGCGTAGCAGGCGACGCAAGCTTTTGGTTGAGCCCCACTGCCGCACGGTGGCTCGGGCCGCCTCCCCACTCCCGCGCACTCTCGCCGCACTCAACGCGCTGCTCGCTGCCAACCCAACGTGTGATTTGTTTACGGACGGTTGGCCGGTTATAATGTTAGCGTGTTTGAGATTTTGCGAGCAGATGATTTAATGATTGTATAAATGACTTAGTATACTTAGAAATAGATAGATTTCATGATGTAAGATTAAGTGATTGTTATTTAAGTAAAATTAAGAAATTGTAAATATGAATTGTAATGTACCTAAGTACATACTTTAATTTGAATGGACTGATTATTATTTTACTTCCTTTTGACAACTTTTAAATTATATATATATATATAAATTATTATATGACATTGTTAAGTGATTGTAAATATTGTGATTGTAAGGTATTTGAGTATGAAATAATTAATGTAATTGGTTTTGACCGTTTTAATTATTATTAAATAAATAAATAAATATAAATAGATCATCATACTAAAGATTCTATCCAATTCTCACAAAAATTACATGTCACAGGTAAATTTGGTAACTTTCTTCTTTATCTTCTTTTCCGTTATAAGTCTTTTAAACACACTGCTTTCTTGTTTCTCTTTAACTTATCCCACTGTACGTGGTCGGCACAGCATGTTCCTCTCTTTCATTTCATTCTGTCATTCGTCATCTCAGTATCCGTCAAGTGGCAGAGTAGGTTGAGGACACCCTATCAGGCCCATACTCTTCCATGTGACATGGTTCTCATCTCTACGCATAACACTTTGTATACTAACGTAGAATAATTCCTGTGTCTCCAGGGCCGCCCTAACCAGCCAGCCACTAGACGACGAGATCGACGAGGAGGACGCAGCCAATGACGACAGCTAACAGTTGGACGAGCGCTCCGTCGTAGACATCGGCGAGCGCATGAAGCTGTTCCTGGATATACCGCTGCGGTTCTAGCTGTTATTTATAAACCCCGTTATTTCACCTAGCAATCACTATCTATTATTAGTTTTACTAATTTGCCATTAACTTGTATAGTACGTTGACTGCTCCGTTAGCTTAGTTGGTAGTGGCTCTGCCTTCTAATCTAGGGGTGCGGGTTCGATTCCCGCAAAAACACAAGTAATTATGAATATTTAAAATTTGTAATTACTTGTGTTGAATCTGGTCGTTTCTATGTATAATAAGTATGTATTTACAAAAGAAAAGTATATATGTATTATATCCGTTATCTAGTCCCCATGATACAAGCGTAAGCTTAGTATGGGGCTAGATGGCGCTGTGTGATATGTCCTGAAATATTTATTTATTTTTATTTACGTCTGTTATGTAGTACCCTTAACACACGCGTTTCTAGGCTAGATGGCACTTTGATAAGCTTTTAATAAGGAGCCCATTTTCGTACATGCGAACTGTTGTAATAAGATTATACGTCAAATTGTGGGTATCCGAACAAAAAGGCGATGTGTTTATTTACCTAATTTAGAGATATCGTGTTGGTCATAGTAATTTAAAAAGTGTTACATAATTTGTAAAGAAAACTTCGCAGGATCCTTGCTAACATATTTTTCGTTTAATTGTAATAAACTTTAATAATTTATTTATTTAGCATATGTGTTGGCTTTTTGTAATACATACATGTGCGATTTATCAGTAGATTTTAACATTAGGGAAAAGAATTTATAAATTAATATGATATAACAGAATGAACAAATATTTCAACAAATATTTGATACCTATCTTAAAAGTGGCTATGTCCCGAACGTACTTACAATTATGTACAAACAAACAATTATAAAGCAAGTTTATAAACTTGATTAACGTTCAATTTGTAAGTATTCAAACAAAGATATCAAAAACTCTGTAATACATTAAAGTTCAATTTACTCTATAATTACAACAATAATTAAAGAAAAATAAGAGTAAAAAACTTAAACATAATACTTTGACTTACAACGAGATAAAAACTACTTTTAGAAAATCTTTTAACACCTTTAATATAGTCTAAGTGCTCTAGTCCACTACCAGAGGGCAGCGTGCCCAGCATACTGGCCGCATTACCACGCTGGATGGCAATGCTGAAGTAATATATTATTGTTTTTTTTTCTAAAAGTTTTAAAAGTACGATCGTGACATTTTACGTTATTGTAAATAAATCATTAGTAAGTGTTAGAAGATTGGACCTAATAACGATTTGATACCTAACTTAATATTAGCTTAAAACTAACTTATTTACTTAGATAAGTCACCTAAGTATTTAACGCACAGAATTTCCAAAGGACCTAGTATTGGTGCTTAGCACATAAATAGGTAGACTTGTTAAATCTAATTTATACCTGAATCAACCCGAAAAAAAACAAAAGGACTACAATCTTAGCTTACAAATAAATGACTAATAAAATATACTATAATCAAACAGCAACAACATTTTGTTTATAACGATTAAATATCAATATATTACAGTTTGATTCAGGTGTGTATACATATGTAGGTATATAGTAAGATGAAATGTATATGTATGTATATATAATATCATTATTATTTACTTAGGAATCGGATAATTTCATATGATAAGTATTTATGTATGTTTGCTTTTTATTTAAGACATTGAATACTAAATGGGTTTACGCTAGAATATAATTCGCCCGATGGTAAGCGATTGGGATGGAGCGTTTTAACAATAAGAACCGACTCAGTCCTAATTCGAAGATCGCTTGATAAATTTCACTGCATCACCTTGCTAATAATGAATAACATATAGTCTATGTAGATAGTGAAAATTAATAGATGAAATGACGCTTTGACATAAAATATGTATATTTTAGATTAGCCCTAGTTTTTTCTTTTAAAAGGTCCACAAACATTAAATTATTATAAAAAACTAACCCTTTGTTGAAGTTCACAAGAATTGTAAATATGTACAACATTATGTGAGTAAATTTATTTAATATATACTCTAAAACATATGCAAGAGTAATCTTTAGAAGTATGTAAAAACACAATTAAAATAACTAGTAACTGCCATTTGAACCAAAATATAAAAATCGGTTTCATAAAATTGAAAATTTTAAAATGTGTAATCTTCGAAATTAAAAATTGTTAAATTACAATTCTTATCCTCATACATTAGTTACATAAAATCTTATAACTTACATGTTTCATGATGGGTAATAAGATGCTAGATTTCCACCGTCGAACAAGCAGGAAGTCAGCGGGCGTCACCGCTTCATGGTAGAAGTTCCAAAGACTAGCGCGAAGCGCTTTGCTTCTACCTTCGTAGTAAGGACAGTGAGACTATGGAACTCTCTACCTGGAGCCCTGTTCCCAGTTAATTATCACCGGTTTTCGGTTATCGGTTTCTTCTAGGCAAGCGTGCTACATCTTAGACTATAGTGGTGCTTAACATCAGGCAGGGTAGTCAAATGTAAACCTATTTCGTGTTAAAAAAAATAAGTTAAAGGTTTTCTTAATACACTATTTTCACAAAAGAGCTTTTGAAAGCTTGCGTACCCATATCCAAAGTGTTCACAAAATAATATCCTAAAACGTTTGTGAATATAAACCTAAGTAAGAATTAAAACAAATTGACCGGATATAGTATATGTGTAGTAATAAGAAGTCAGTTATTTAAAAAAAATAAACAATTCTCAAACAGTTGTTTTGTTAACATTATAGTATTGACATATAGAAAGCTATGACAACGAGAAAAATAACACAACAACGCTAAGCAACTATACAATTTGATTGTTATTGTTTTTATAAGAAATCAGGCATTGAATTTAAACATATAAAAAGTAAGTACTTAAAACTGTATCGTTGACTATCTTATATGCGATTTAAAACTGCATTAAAAACTCATTTAAATATTTAGAAAAGTATGAAAAAGAAAAAGCATGACTAAATTTTAAGTGAACTTAGATAGGTAAATTAAAGTATATGCAATTTTTGTATTAGTCTTAGTGGTCACGTAGATTATGGCTAAAATTAGTGTAAATAAAATGTAAATTTGACTTGTTAGTTTTATTTAAGAGCGTTCTAGTAATTCATACATTTTCGAGATATAAAAATTAAATATTATACACGAATTTATCATTTGTCTTTAAAAAAAATTGTGGCCCAGTGAGTAGTTGAAAACTGTCGAGACCAGAGTGAGCCATTCCTGCACAAAAATAAAATAACAAACTAAATTAGAAACAAATACTTTTCGCACGTATTTTAATAATTGCCAAGATATACTTAGATAAAAATTGGTTTATCAATTTGTTTATAAACATTATTTTAGGCACTACATAAAGATCACTATTTTGTTACAACTTGTTAAACTATATTATTGACTTAGGTACTATCTTAAGTTAAGTTTTTATCTCGGTCGTGTTGATAACTTTTAATCCTAAATAACGTGATAGTTTACTAAAGTTGGCATAATTATAACGCGAATAGTCACATTTTTAAACCTCGTGTAAAAGATAAGAACAGACGTTTGTTTTTGTAAGTTTTTTGCTAGAATAAGTATGTTTACATAAGACTATGTACTTAGTTGTTACTGTCTGCTATCAGCCATATTCTCAGTTTTATGGGGTCGGCTCCTAATCTACCTAAACTGACTAAATAGCGTGTATAATATGTTACGTGGATTAGACTAGTACTCTAACGAAATAATTATGTGGGTATGTCTCAAGACCCCTCAGTCTCTCCCTCCAGATCCCCCAGTCAAGAGAAATACGACTAATATAGATAGTCAAGAGAAATCTATACTAATATTATAAAGCTGAAGAGTTTGTTTGTTTGTTTGTTTGAACGCGCTAATCTCAGGAACTACTGGTGCGATTTGAAAAATTATTTTTGTGTTGATTAGACCATTTATCGAGGCTTTAGGCTATATAACATCACGCTGCTACTAATAGGAGCTAAGAAACAATGGAAAATCTGGAAAAAACGGGGAAAATTATTCATTTTTGAGGGCTTCCGTTGCAGCTATAATTTATAAAGCTAAAGAGGTTGTTTGCAAAAATAAATATGATGCCCAAAATAACTATTCCACGCGGACGAACTCGCAGGCACAGCTAGTATAATATAGTCAAGAGAAATACGACTAATATATAGAGAGAGAGAGAGAAACTAATATAGGGTGATTATTTAATTTTAATAACCGGCTAGCACTTACGTCAACAATTATGTCGAAAATTTGCTCGACATGTTTCTAACGGGAACTATAATACAGTGTGGATGATTATTGATAAATAAGTGGCCAAGTGCTACTCATTCTCGTGTACCATCTGAATTCCTACTTTCTACTAATCCCACTAATATTACAAAAGCATACATTTATTCATGAGTGTGTCACGCTCAATCGACTCCAGAGTTAGACGACGAATTGAATGAAACTTGGTTTGCAGGAAGCATCGTTCGCTTCGATCGCTCGGTTTCTTATCTTACACATAAGCAAAACATGATTATTTATTATATATAAACACTTCAACATGTTCACTTGTGACAGTTCAAATAATATTTAAAAATTATCATGCATAACATCTCATTGCGCGAGTCGAATTTCATTAATTACTTAATATAGAATAAAGTTGTATATGCTTTTTGCTCGCATAAAAACTAATAATATGGTAATTCATAATTAGTTAAATGTGTGTTAGGACAATCTGAACTCACAAGCACTAATTATTAAGTGAAGGCCCGGCTCGTAGCGAAATCGTAATTTTTAAATAGTAAAATAAAAGTATGTAGGATAGAGCTTGAACTTTTTCAGTTCATATTACGATGATTCAGTGCCAAAGCACTAATAGAGGCTGAAACACGAACCCAAAGGCTTTCAAGTTTTAATTTTTGAAAATTAGTATGTTTTTTTATATTAAAAGAGTTTTTCCTCTGACAGTAATAAACATCTTTTAAGAAATTATACTCCATCGGATAGGTGACGATATTATCCGGAGGCGAGTAGAACCACGCGCGATGCTCAATATTGTGGATCTGCGAGCAATTACCATCCACAACCATTTATCAAGCATCAAAATAAACTAGAACTATCTGGCCAAATTGTCTGCTTCAGCAAAGAATATGAACCTTCATATCTAGTTTTGCTAGGCTATGAAGCCATATTATATTTATGAGTTAATTTATTTAGTGCTTAACCCGCACTATGGTTGTTTAACTTAAACTTTTATTGGAAAATGAGCGAAAAAATAATCACGACCGGCAGGAAGAAGGCATCAGCCGCTTAGTCTGAAGTGTATGGATGAGTGTGGATTTTCGCGCCTGTCAGTTAGTAGACCGTGGCCTAGTTGGTCAAGGCCTTCCGGACGGTGATCGGAAATACGCAGGTTCGAATCTTGCCGGTCGTGATTATTTTTGCTATTATTGTTTATTATTTGATTCGTGGGAAGGTTTTATGTATAAAAATAAGCTTAATATATCAGAAAACCACTGATCATTTCAACATTTCTAAGATGAAGTCGTAAAGAAACACATTTTTCTTCTCTTACATTGCAAACGCTGGCTGAACTCTACGAGATTGATAAAATAATGTCCAAAGTATTGTATATATCTTTATGAGGTCTACAAAAAAGTCCGGGATGGTACATTTTTATCACTTAGGGATAACCTACAATAACCCATCTTTATCTTTTACTTTTTACAAGGAATTATGGCTTATTTACACAGCAATTTTAAACAATAGATACAGCATTAATCTTCATCCAATTAGCTTAAATACATTGTGGATTTATTATACATCTATACTAATATTATAAAGCTGAAGAGTTTGTTTGTTTTAACGCGCTAATCTCAGGAACTACTGGTGCGAATTGAAAAAATATTTTTGTGTTGAAATAGACAATTTATCGAGGAAGACTTTAGGCTATTTAACATCACACTACAACTAAAAGGAGCGAAGAAACAATGGAAAATGTGGAAATAACGAGGAAAATTATTCATCTTTGAAGGTTTCCGTTGCGTGAGCTGCGAAAACGGTTCAAGTCGTGGGTAACAAAAAATGGCTTTCTCTTTTACGCAGATTTCATGTTATTTTTTAATAAAGTTCATGTTGCTCTGGCAACAAGCCCTTTTAAAACAACCTAATTCAAATCAACGTGGTTCAATAAAAAAAAATGTTCTTATCATCTGCATGTCACATCACTGGCCATTTTGATTTAAGCGAACTGTACACCTTTTTACAATCAAATATAAACAAGTTATTGTACTGAGTGTCGTGACTCCCCGAGTTTTTTCAGGTAAGATCCTTTCATGGAAGCATGCCTCCCGTGAAAGGATCTGGGCGCCTAGCACCATGTTTGTACTTGCCTGAGAAAATTTCTTCAATGAGTAAAATCTGCAGGAGTCACGACCCTCAGTTTGTACTGAGGGTCGTGACTCCTCAACTAACTCAACACAACTCAGATTTTGTAGTCCTTAAATATGACAGTTTTTTCACCGTTCAGCGAGTGCGAATCCACATAACTTGAAAAACAAGTAAAAATATAATAAAATACATTTATTGGGACACAAAACAACAAAGATACAGAAAGCAATAAAATATAAAGATATATACAAGTACACGTTTCGTGCCACAATCCGGCCCTAACTCAGCATGTGCTGGATGCAAGCATCCAGCGCTGGTCTTCCGTTCAAGTCATTGGTGTTGTGCCGGATTTAAACCAGGGTGCGTCTGAATGTAAAGCAGACGCTTCCGCCACCGAGTGCCACTCGCTAAGCTAGCATATGAAGTAGCATAATGATCATGTTTTTACCAGAAAGCTAGCCACAGTCACTTCACTCGATTCAATCGCTCGGTCTTATCTTACTTATAGATAAAATACTAATAATGTTAAAAGGTACATAAAGCAACATGATCATTCATTTTGTAAAAACACTCCAATATGTTCACTTGTGACAATTAAATTTTTTTTTAAAGCCTTACGCAAGAATAATGATTATCCACAACATATCTATATTATTATGTAAGTAGATTTTTTTTAATTACTTTTAGTGATCTGTGATGCCATTCACAGAAAATAAAACGTTTGCCAATAAGTTGCTTATATTCTTAAAAGCAATAGTACGAGTAAAGTTAGGCCATAATATAATTCTCGTTCCGCACTCTGTGACTAACTTTATGCAATTGTAACAAACTCAAACACATTGTAGTTTAATCTTGATAATTACTATCAATAAATCTTCTTCTCTAATATATATACTTAATAATATAGCACAAATAGTATATTTAAAAATGTAAAGTTGATTGTACCTAGAAGTAAGATAAAGACGAGTCTGTTTTGAAATTAAGTATTACTTGGTTATGTATAACTGTGATATATTATGACATTATGGACAATAAAGGAATTCTATTCTATTCTATTCTATAGGCCAAGAGGCAGGGATTCTTAATCTTAATAAATGCTACCAGAGAATTTATTGTTGTTAAAGGTCCTCCTATGACATGTTCTTATTATTCTCAGTTTTTACCTTGTGGAAGCTGTACCTACATAAATTTTGGTGAACCTAAATGTGCCTCGTGTGCGTGTTTTTCTGGATCGTTGGTTATATCTAGTAAACGACTGACAAAATTTGAAATAGATGACAACAATGCTCGTATTTTTTTTACGATTTTTTGTACGCTAAGTTTTATACTATCGCAATGAACAACGAACTCAATGTTGAAACAGCATCTAAATATGACTAGTATTATGAGTTATATGCGCTAACATGTTACAAAAGGGCCTCTAGCAAGTAGTCAAGTATTTCAATAGTAGAAATTTATTAATTTGCATGGTACCTATTTATAATCCAAAGAATTATATTTGGTGTAACCGCGCGCGCACTGCCACAAAAAGCTGGAAACAACAGCTGAACGTGTCATGCTAGATGCTACCCGAAGATGCGCCCATTTGTTACCGTCATTAATTATCTACCATTTAATATTTTTGTCGTCGTTAAGGTTCCGCTAGTCGCCGACTCGAACTCATAAGTGGGCGTAGGTAATTTGCCTACTATTTCTACAAGCACGGTATATGCGAGTATGACTGTGTGTGTGTGACTGATTGACTGGCCAATGCCCTCACGATTTGTAAATTTGAAGTGAGATACAAATGCAATGTTGGTGGCCAAGAACTGACTGCCAGCGGAGGGCCCGACTAACGATAACATTGTTGCAATGAAGAGTCTAACCTAGACCTCTCATTGTATGTGGAAATTGTGCCATCTGCTTCGATCCTGTGCAGAAGTCCATACCCAGTAGTGGGGTTCAATAGATCATGATTATGAGATATTATCCTATTGCATCTACACTAGCTTCATACTTTTTTTAACTGATTGTGTTGTTGTTTCAGTATCCTTAGTGGTATTGTGTGGTCTCCTACATGAGGTCAGCTCTGCGTGTGAGTGGACTGGATGGCGAGAGCAGCCTGGACACAGTTACGACGGGATACCTGATTGCGAAGATGAAGATGACGCTTACGGACCGTATCGAACCTATGAAGCCACCTGCCAAGGATTCATCGACTTAGATATAAAACCATGCAACAGGGTATCCTACTACGGCGCTCGTAAAGCAGAAAGCTACATCTACGCATTAGATATTGATGTGCAAAATAAAGCAAACCGTAGTCTGTTTGCTCAAAACTTGAACTCATATGACAGACTCCAAGTGTACAAGCTCAGTATCCGTAAAGGACATCTGACAGCAGTACCCAAAGAAATTTTCGAACTCAACAATTTAGTGGTTCTAGATCTGTACGACAATGACATACAAGACGTACAAATAACTTCTTTTGTCCAAATTTCTAGCTTAAAAGAACTCGATTTACAATTCAACAAAATAAGCGACTTAAATCCGGTCCCCGTTGATGGGAAAAGCAATGTACACACGCTCCGTATAGGTTATAATCGTATCAAAGACTTTCCAGTCGACTTGTTGAACTATTTTCCAAAATTAGCAAAATTGGATCTTGAAAATAACCAGATTGAAACTCTTTCTGTGACTAACTTTGATGGCGCCGTAGCCTTAAAACATTTGGATCTTACACATAATAAATTAACGTCTCTAAATGGAGATGGGTTCCGAAGGCTAAGTCCTAACTTGGATTATCTCAGTGTCTCGCTCAACAGTATCACGAAAATTCCTACAAAAGATGATATCAGTTTTCCAGAACTAACAATGCTATCTGCTATGTCAAATCAAATTGATACATTTGATAGCTGTGATAGTTTCCCAAATATTCAAGCTCTACTTTTGAGTCAAAATAAAATCACCAAAATCACAAAAAATATATTCAAAACTAATGAGCATCTGAAGATAGTTGATTTGGATAGTAACCCAATTCGCGAGATAGAAAGTGACAGTTTCAAAAATAATAAAATATTGTTTCAAATTAGAATGGGAAATACTTCTGTAGAGACTATCGAACTACTCACATTCAATGGATTCAATAGAGATGATCAGCAAAGAGAAGATATAGAAATAGACTTGAAGGGTGGAAAATTAACTAACATCAAGGATGATGCCTTTACAGGTGTCAAAGGCTTAATTAAACTATACTTAAACTCCAATGCAATAGTAAATATATCACCCTGGGCTCTCAATTCATTGGATTTACTAAAGAAGCTAGACATATCCCACAACCAATTAAAAATGTTAGATTTCAAAACTAGCAACATGAAAAAACTTGAAGAATTTTACGCTCATCACAACAAAATTGAAAAAATCAGCAAGTCAGTTTTCGAAAACTTGATCGCTCTGAAAACTCTGGATTTATCATTTAATTACATCAAAGAAATTGACCCCAAGGGTTTGGCGAATTTGAAGGAATTAAATTACATTAATTTTTCAAACAACAAGGAATTTGACGTTATGACAACTACGCCTCTCAGTGAGTTGAGAAATCTCGAAGAATTCCAATTATCTGAAACAGGGTCTACTGTTTATAAAAATGGCTCGATAACATATTGCAAAGATTCATCGGATTCGACGCTTAATGCTTCATTTAGCAAAATCAAGACCATAGAATACAATGCATTTGGTGACTCTGCATGTTTGAAATACATCATCTTGTCTCACAACGAACTAGACACATTCCACGTTAACATTGATTCTATTAAAGATGTCAAAGAACTCCGTTTAGACAATAATCATATACGACAAATAAACAGTGATACCTTTAACAACTTAACTCGCTTGAGGGATTTACGCCTACAAAATAATG
Source organism: Macaria liturata (assembly GCA_964023185.1). Classification (NCBI taxonomy): domain Eukaryota; kingdom Metazoa; phylum Arthropoda; class Insecta; order Lepidoptera; family Geometridae; genus Macaria; species Macaria liturata. The sequence continues at coordinate 462,476 of OZ026807.1, read as the reverse complement.
ATATTGTTTATGTAGATCCTAATGCTTTCAAAAATGTTCCAACCTTGGAATACCTCTACATATCTTCAACAATTACTCCAAGAACCACTTTCAAAGTAAATAGTTTGCCACAAAACTTACGAATTTTATCAGTACAAAATTTTGATTTCGAAATGAATTTTAATGCGGATGCCAAATATAATATGTTCAGAATTAAGTTGATATCATGCGGCATAAAAGACTTGACCAGATTTAATTTCTCGAACTTTGTTCAGTTTGAAGAACTATATCTTCACGGTAATGATATCTCCGTTGTGAATCAGGATACTCTTAAAGACTTGTCGGCGCTATTGTTCCTTGATTTGAGTAAAAACAAACTGTCTTCTATAGCAGCCGGTTCGTTTTCACACATACAACATCTCTGGTATCTAGATCTGTCAGACAATAAGATATCCAGTTTACCAAGCGGAGTATTTGATGGTCCTGAAAAATTTAAAAAATTGAACCTGTCAAATAACTTATTCAATACTTTTGATTTCAAATCCTTGCCTCCGACCTCTGATATATATTTAGATAACAATCCAATAACAACTCTGAATTTCAATGACGCCTTTAATGCTAACATTACCAAGTTAAGTGTTGGACATTCCGTAAGTTGTGATAAACTTATAAATTTAGAGAAGAGTTTTCCTGAAAAGTTCAAAGAGGTGGTTACAGCTGAACCACTCAACTCAGATCTACAGAATGTCAATGGCATACCTTGTTAAAGTAAAAGTTATGGTTTCAATTTGTCCCATAAAAAAAAATGTTGTTACGTGTAAGTAAATACCTATGCATATGCAATAAATAAAAATGTTTATGTTATTATTTTTGTTTTCCTGTTATATGTAAGTGACCTTATGCAACTCTAGCAAGATTAAGTTAGGAGTCCGTGTAATATGTAAAATTTTAATTAATTGAATGATGACTGTTTGAACAGACACCCCATCTGTACTAATAATCAAGCTTAAAGAGAAAATCTCTAGGCATTAAGAGCCACCATTTTTATATACAAATTAGCCAACATGTTTAGAAATACTTAGACTAGTTTTTTCGATTTATTTATTTTGTAAATGTTTCTACCTTATAAATAATAACCTAGCCAAGTTGAATTTTCAATAGGTCATTATCTTATTTACGTGGTCGTTACAATATTCTTCTTCTTATCGAATGAGAGTGGCGAACTCTTGTGTCGACAGTTTAACAAGCCGCCCTAACGTCCTCTGACATGGCTTTGCGACTCCCGCACTTGACGAACAGCCAGAACCTACAATTTAACGTGTCATTCGACCCACGGAAGCGCCCAAAATGGAATGTCACTCTACATTTACTTTTGTTACAGTATTCATAGTAGTCCGGAAGAGTAAAAAGAACTGATCAACACTTCTTGTTCATCCATCTTTGCTTTTTGGAATGGGTCAGAATTTGACCATAAAAATTCGCCGCATGGTAAACGATCATTATGGTCTATTCATCCCTGACTAGCCCAATTGCAAAAAAAAAAAACAATTATATTATGGCAAATGTTTTAGTTCTGCAGTTGGGCTAGTCAGGCTGATGAATAAAAAAAATTGCACTATAGGTACCTCTTCAATCTGTGCCTACAGGTCTCACTATCTCTTGCTACTTTGACCTTCAGCGATCAGCGGATTTTATATCTTTACAAATAACATGTAGGTACCTAATGTTATAAAGAAAGGTTAAAAGTTATCTAATTTAACCTGCATGTATGCGATATTGTTAGAAAAACTGGCAAAAAATTGAGAATGAATATCTAACACGTGTTCAAACATGTGTGCCAAAACTATTGAGGGTGTTTTTGTATGTTTCCCTATGGATCTCTTAGATACAGTAATGCTTCTTTTTGTATTCAATTGGTTTTTTTAAACTCACGAACAAGATTTATCATAATCGTAAACCCAGTAGTTATTGAGCAATGGTCAGTTGCGTATTTCCGTACACATGTATAGGTGCTAAGCGAAGACGGTAACATTTTTGAATCAATTAATTTTACACAATTTTATTAGGTCTTCCTATGAACATCCTATAACTATAATTTAGATCATAGCTATTGCTTACCATCAGACAATCTATGGTCAAGTGCAAACCTGTAAAAAAACTAACCTCACAATAACTATAATGTAATACAAACCAATCTCTTGTATCGGAGGCCAAGACTCACATTGGGTCGCTGCGCCAGAAGAGTAAGTAAGTAAGTAATACAAACCAAGAATCTGTATACGTTATTTCAATTTTGATATGTACATAGTTTGGATGGCAATAGTCATAATATTTAATGTTATAATTTATAATAATTTGCACCGGTAACCTGAAATATGATATTTTGGTACCGAGACTATATACCTAGGAAATCGTGTTTGGGATTGTTATAACGCAGGTAGGTTTACCATAGATGGTTTTCAAGCATGCAGGCTTGTAGAACATAATTAGTTAAATACTGATTTAGTTTTCTGTACATTTGAAATTGTTTAGGTGTTGTGAAATTTCATTTCATGTGTCTTACTACATTTTGTCATTATTTTCATTTGAGAACAATAAATAAGTACCTAATATAATAATGATTAATTATTATAAAATAGAAAATATCTAAGAAAAACCTTTATTTTTGAACATTAATATGTTATATATCATTTAATTATATATACACATATATACACTAATAAAACTAAATAAGAGTATGTACATTTAACCTAAATTTAAAACATCTACATGTGGTATGGAGCCAAGAACGCTGGCTGCATTCCCACGCTGGATTGCTATAGAAATCCTTTGCGCAAGGAACCAGCCAGCGTTCTTGTCTCTAGTGATGTCATTCAACCTTTTATTCAATTTTTTTATAGAATAAACTAAATAGAATAAACTAACTTAACTTTAGGTATTTAGTGAGTGATTTCGGGAAGTTATACAATTTTGAGATGTGTATGGACTAAAGGTCTGAAATAAATGATATTTATTTATTTTATTTATTTATACAAAACATATGATCAACGGTCGAATTGATTGTAATCAATAGATTATTATACTTTAAACACAGTATGACAAAATATTAAAGTTACATTACAGGCCTACTTGTCATTTCCCCTGTAGTATAGCTGTTTCTATTTTCCATTGTATGGCACAATGCACATTTATCTACCCACAAGATATTATCAGTAACCTAATAAAAAATTTATCGCTTTTAATTCGTTGTGAGATATGTCTAGCTTCTTCGAGAGACATTTTGCAGTTTTAAATTTTTGTCTGTTTTTTTAAACACTTATCACGCAATAACGGCTGAAAGCATCTCAATCGTTTTTGATATGTAGGTAGTATGAGTCTTAGGAAGTTTATAGGCTATTTTTTATCCGGCAATTATGCGGGCGAAGCCGCGGGCGTCCACTAGTGTATAACAAGAATGTATTTACGAAAGAAAAGTATATTATTATGTATTATATCCGTTATCTGTTTCCATGATACAAGCTTTAGTATGGGCACAGAATACATAATACAAGTTTGGGGCTAGATGGCGCTGTGTGATGGCCTGAAATATTTATTTTATTTAGTTTTTAAGTTGGTTAAAAATGATGGTGCCACCGTCCAAAACCAGACCTTTGGTAGTTGCAATTTGGGCTTAATAATAAGAGGAAATAATAAAAACTAGATCACGGTCATATTATTACCGACACAATACTGACGCAGTTCTGCGTCCAGTGAAAATGGCATCAACATAGCAAGGATAACGTGAATCATTTATTCAATCATTATCATTTGATTGATTTTGATTTGGTTTCATAATCATAATTTGGCTTGGTCGTTTCATTTCAGCTTTTAAATAATAATCTTGTTAGTCGGCAATCCTCCTCCGTTGTAAAAACGTAAACATTTTCCATTCCGAATGGAAATATATTAAATTTATTCTATATTATATTGTTGTTTCTCTGTGTGTCTGACATGATAAATATTTTTATTCATATTCTTTACTAGTGTGTGCTCGCGGCTTCGCTCGCATTAAGAAGTAAAACTTGCATCCCCTATTACACCCCCTTAAAAGTGGCATATCCAAAAATCCTTTCTTAGCGGATGCCTACGTCATAACATCTACCTTCATTCCAAATTTTAGCCCAATCCGTCCAGTGGTTTAGGCTATGCGTTGACAGTCAGTCAGTCAGTTTTACCTTTGAGTTTTATATAAATAGATTCTAACTAAATTAAATTGTTTTATGACGAATTTGCTGGTTTGAATCTTTATAAAAACATAGAGATAGTCGAAATGCGTCCTCCGTTTAATTTCTTTATAATCCTATATTGATTCATATTATGCTTCACGCTACGTATCAAGGCGTGCTAAGCCGCAGTGAGCGCCTGTGACTCGCTTTTACATTTTTACGAAACATGCACTCGCTCTTTACAGAAAAAGTCAATTAGAGTACCTACAGCCTGCGGCCTGTTTGGGAAACAACGAGAAGTGGGTTTATATCTAGTGAACGCCCGCGGCTTCGTTCACATTTTTTCAGGATAAAAAAGCCTGTGATACTCTTAAGACCTCACACTACCTATATACCAAAAATCATGACGATCCGATCAGCCGTTTTTGCATTAGGAATAAATAGACACAGATAAACAGAGCAACAAGAAACAGATAAACAGACAAAATTCAGAAAAAACTTCTGAACCTGTTTCATTATCGATTAAAAGTATACCCAATAATTAAAGTATACAGACGTTGAACCCTCTTCAGCTTTATTATCTGTACTCATAGATAAAACAAATGTGAAATGACAAATGAAATAGGATTTTCTATGTCTTTAAGTATGTGTTCACAAAAAAGGATATAACTAAGTATTATATATCCGTTATCTAGTACCCACGACACAAGCGTTTGCCTAGTGTGGGGCTAGATGGCGATGTGTGCAATGTCCCGGAATATTTATTTATTTTAATTATTTCTCTCTTTTATTTAACCAAAAAGGAGGATATCTATTCAACTTGTCGCTAGAGATATATTTGATCAAAATTGGTTTAGTAGTTTTTCAGATAATCATCTGTGAATCATCTAAATTCTAGTGTAGAAGGTTTTTTTATTTTTTAAACCGCTTATAGGGCCTTAGACATGACTTAACGGCTGTCTTACAATGACTAACTCCCGGGACCTACAATTTCATGTTATTCTGTGATAGTTTTGTTTTATTATATGTACTTCTATTCTTATCTATACTAATATTATAAAGCTGAAGAGTTTGTTTGTTTGTTTGTTTGAACGCGCTAATCTCAGGAACTACTGGTGCGAATTGAAAAATTATTTTTGTGTTGGTTAGACCATTTATCGAGGAAGGCTTTAGGCCATATAACATCACGTTGCAACTAATATGAGCGAAGAAACAATGGAAAATGTGAAAATAACGGGAATAAATACTCATCTTTGAGGGCTTCCGTTGCGTGCGCTGCGAAAACGGTTCAAGATATCAAAAAATATGTAAGAAAGATTTATTCCTCTTTTAATGATCTAACAAAATGTCTGCAACAGTGTATGTCTATTTTTAAAGATTTACTCACTAGAACCGTTTTTATGGTAATAACTATTCCATGCGGACGAAATCGCTGGCACAGCTAGTTTATTATATATTTATACAGATTCAGATTCTTTATTGACCAATAATTTATAACAATCGTTATTTATGGTAAGGCGCATTATTAACTAATTAATATTAATTTATTTTAAACTAAATTAGTCATGTCTTGTCAGATGCTCTCAAGGCGGTTTGAAAACTTTGACACCTGAGTTGGTCATTCTCTTTACTTACTGTGATAGCCTGATAGTGACTCTCAACACTAGGGAATGCCACTACTATACCACTCAAGCGCTAATAGATGTACAGCATTATGTATTAGGTACAATGACTTGCAATAATGCGCGCGGTTTGTGCAAAATGATTTAGCACATCTTGACCTGCAAGCATGCCAATGCTACAGTAGAGCGATGGATATTATGTTATTATATCTACATACACATACGTACATACATACATACATACATAGTATTACATAGGATTATGCAGCGCCCTGTTTAGAATATTTTTACCGCACGGGAAGGTTTCAATGCTCTCGTTATAGGTTGTCTCTTTAAATTGTTTTATACATAAATTTATGATGTACAAGAAAGTCATATTGTATTGTTACCAGAGTTAAACGAACGAATATAAACGAGCTTCTATTTTATAAGGCTCTCTTGCCTTAACGATTGAAAAAATATTTTTTAAATAATGGCTCCAAGGAGGCCTTATTGCTTTTCATTTCTTTGGCGGATTAAATTAGCCTAGTTGTAAAAAAACTGTTATCGCTCGAATAACGCTTTATGGAAGAGTACATAGTTTTATTTTCTTGTTATTACGAGTATGTAATTACGTTAAGTTTACAAATTACATTAAGTTAACAAATAACTAAGGTGATGATATCTATTAAAATGATCATGCTTTAACTAAGAGATTATGTGGTAACTATCAAAATACGAGTAGGTATATCTAGAAGACCAGCAACTACTTCTTATAAATTAATAAAAATAAATCTCTGTTATCACACAGCCTGTAATTTTTATACAAATACTTATTCCTTATATAACATACATAATATAGATTATTTACGCACACGAACAATATTTATATACCATAAAATAAGTAAGATCAGTAGCCCTGTAGCAGTAGATCGTTCCATTGGCAAGGTCGCTGGGCGCCGGTCAGGCCCAGTGACTCGGCCGATAACCAAACATAATAATGCGACCCGCCGCGACAAACGCGCATGCAACCTTACGCACGCTGAAAAACCGCAAACGAGAATAAACTATTTCGTGCAAAACTCATTGCCTTCAAAAAAGTTCGAAATAGTTCGCAGATTCGAAATTGGAAAAACTTTTTGGTGTGGAACTCATTTGTTTAAAATTATCCAAGAATAGTAAAGACGTTCTTTACATTTTTAAACGTAAAAAGAAAATGTATTGAAGTTGAACTCTTCTGTTTTACAAAAGACCACATACCAATAATAAAAAAAAAAAAACAAATTTAATGGCAGATAGACGCGAGCAATTAGTTCAATTATCAATAGCGTTCTATTTACGTGTAGATGTAAACGAATATTAATTTAGAACAATTATTAAATGCAATATTGACGTGAGTTTGATAGCAAATTAGTAATGTGTTAGTGAGTGAAATAACTACAACAGTTTTATTGTGGTAAGTTAATTTTATTTACCTACATAGTTTACGTTCTGTAAGTGGACCAAGTAGTCAGTATTTTTTTAAACTTGTAAATTGCTTAAGCCATATAAAAAAATTAAGGATTTTGTGCTATTTTCTGAAAATCTTTTTAATTATATTTGTGAAATCCCCTGTTGACTCTGTTGCCTACAAAAATCACGTTGATCCATCGCTCCGTTGATCCGTAGAAATCATCCGACCAAAATCGGATTTTCGGATTCGCGATTCGAAATAAATAGAAAAACAATTGGTTCACGGTTGTGGAGCAAATCGTATTTTATATGTTTTTTCGTGGTTCAGTGAACAAAACGTAGTATTTTCTAGCGGAGCGGAAAATGGACGCGATCGCCGCTGTACTATACCTATATCGGATTTACTTACACGAGTAAACATAAACGTATTTTTTTGATTTACTTGTTTATCCGTTATAGTAAAAAAGGCTATTTCATAATTAATGTAAACGATCTTTCTAAGCGACATCTTCAGGCAGTATAATTTCGTATGTTTATAGTTAATAACCTATTGTAAACATATGTACCTAACCCACGGGACCCCTTACTATCACCAAACTAGAACGTTGTATAATCAGTTGCCACCATGTTAACCATGGCACTAAAAAGGAAAAAATAGAGAAACGAATCTACATACACTTTTATATTAGAAGTATAGTATCAATGGAATTGAATAACTTTTTACTTAATATCTGTAAAACAGATAGTACCTATATTATAGCACAGAGCCGTATGGAATAGATAATCCCAAAGGCATTCTTGAATAGGACACTAAATGTCTATTGATTATGAAACGCACGCCCGTACTCGATCATACAGGCTTATGTACTAACTATAGAAACAATCTTTGATCAAAATCCGTATTATTACAAAACGTGGTTTAACTATTAGTCCAGAACTTTTAAAATTTGTCCGTTTTTATGGTCGATATTTGTCTGTCTACTGTTATAATAAAAAAACTGTCAAATGTTCCAATGATAAATTTTCATAAAAATATGCAAGGTTAAGTAAACTTATTATGTTTGATAAATCTTAAAGTTTGTTATGTTTTTATTTAAATGTTACTATTTCTTAATAAATTTTTGGCATTCTGTTTATTTGTGTGTTAATTGTAAGCAGGGAGAAGCCATCGGTTCCCGAGACACAGTGAAAACTAGTTCGGGAGGCTTTGGATTCCAATATCTTTTTGTAAAATTAAATTATGCAAAATAAACAAATTTATTTTATTTTTATTTATTTTATAAATCAACGTCCCAATTCGAACGTTTGTATGTGATGTTTGAACAACAAGAATCGACATTTTATTTTCAAAGTCCTTGACTAATATAAAAACCACGTTTTGTAATAAAACTGAATTGTTACTGAACAAACGAACGTTACGAGAAGAAATGAACGGACCGATTTGGAATAAATTCGATGCTTGATAGGCTGTGATACGCTACTTTTATCCCGGATTTATTATATACTAGCTGTGCCTGCGACTTCGTCCACGTGGAATAGTTATTTTGGGCATCATATTTATTTTAGCAAACAACCTCTTCAGCTTTATAAATTATAGCTGTTACCGACGACTTGAACCATTTTCGCAGCACACGCAACGGAAGCCCTCAAAGATGAATAATTTTCTCCGTTTTTTTCACATTTTCCATTGTTTCTTCGCTCCTATTAGTTGCAGCATGATGTTATATAGCCTAAAGCCTTCCTCGATAAATAGTCTATACAACACAAAAATAAATTTTCAATTCGCACCAGTAGTTCCTGAGATTAGCGCGTTCAAACAAACAAACAAACTCTTCAGCTTTATAATATTAAGTTTATAGTATATATATATATAGATACGCGAGTAACACCAAAAGCCGACACTAGTAATAATTACATGTATCGTAGTTTTCTTCTAGCGCTGTATGTATTTAAGTCCCTAGACACATTTCGATTGCGAAGCTTGTCAGTAATTTATCAACAGGTATTAGGATATACATAGGTATTAGGTATATACGAATGTATATGTAGGGCGTACGTACATACCGATGTTAGATACTAATATCTCTATAATTTTATAAATTATATTTAGTTTATTATTATTGCTCTAAGCATTCTGCTCATTCCATATCGCTGTGGTGGTGAAATGCCTGATTGTGAAAAAAGGGAAAGTTGCTATACTTTGTAAAGAAACATTCTATGAACGTGTCCCCTTGAACTTAAATAATTATAAAAAATAATAAGAGATAAAAATAAATATTGAATTAAAAAAAAACAAGTCGCCAACTCCGATGATTTCGATTTCATCTATATTACAACATCGCAACCTAAAAATAAAAATGGCAAGACTGGTTTATTGTTTTGTAATCTTAAATTTTTGTCCTTACATATGTAGGTAGATATACCTTTTTTACGATGTGTTGGTGCGAATGACCACCCGCGTTGCTGCAGCTACCTACTTTATAGGTGACAGTTCGTAGAATAAATAAATAAATATTTCAGGACATATTCACACAGCGCCATCTAGCCCCATACTAAGCTTACGCTTGTATCGTGGGTACTAGATAACGGATATAATACATTATTTTATACTTTTCTTTTGTAAATACATACTTATTATACATATAAACGACCAGACTCAACACAAATACAATACAAATACAAACAAATTACAACAAATTGGGCAAAGGCCTCCCTACCCTCTTAAATTATCTAATAAAAGTTGTTTTTAACTAAACATATCAATAATGTTTAGTCTGGTTTTGGAGCATGAGTCGTTATCGAGCAATTAGTCATTCCTTCGGGGTTGCGAAGGTTTGACGGCAGCTCTGTGTTAAATCCGATATTGTGCTAAATCAGGTGGATCGAGACTATAAATTGGGCATAGCTAAGAGAAACAATTTATCTACTCATAAACGTCAGATCATCATCATCTTCATCCACAGCCGGTTTTGTCCCACTTTTGGGTATAGGCCTCTCTCATAGTATGCCATTGGCTTGGATCTTTAGCCAGCCTCATCCAGGTTTGACCCGCGACAGATGTTATGTCGTCGACCCACCTTACAGCCGGACATTACGGCGACCAGTCCTTGGCCAACACTCAAACGCCAGCTATGAGTATGTCTTCTAAATATATAAAACTCAAAGGTGACTGACTGACTGACTGACGCACAGCCCAAACCACTGGTCGGATTGGGCTGAAATTTGGAATAAAGGTAGATGTTATGACGTAAGCATCCGGTAACAAAGGAATTTCTGGAAATGCCTCTTTTAAAGAGGTGAAATAGGGGATGCAAGTTTTACTTCTTAATGCAAGCGAAGCCGCGAGCGCCCACTAGTTATAGTATACGTATGAAACTTTTTCACCTGGTTTGTCTGACCATCTGCGGCATATATCCAGTTGGGCAACAGCCGGTGTAGTGGTGCAACTTCAACTCGATTTCAAGAGCACTGGACGCACGTGCGTAAACCGGTGTAGTTGCTTGTGTTTGTAACTTTATCAAAATTGGGAATTTAACCCACTTGCCCACATTGTACAGGGTTTTGAAAATTCACGGAGCACAATGCTTAAGTGTTTTGCAACACTCAGTCACTTGTTATGATAATATCTACATACGTATATATTATATGCATATATTTGTATATTATAAAAAAAGATTGTAAGTATGTTCGTAATGGACACGACTGTGGACCGACACAGTTCAACAATAAATGATATTGTTTATTTGACATAAAAATTCAAATCAATTCATTTATTCATAAGCACAATATAGGTTGGTGAAAATGGTTTTAAATTATTACAGTGTGAAATTTCAACATATTAAAAAAAAATAACTGACTGACTATTTTTGAAAATTCAGAAAATTAATTCCTACAGCAACTTAATAAATTCCTCAAATTACTAAAGTTTTTTATTAATGCCGTTTTGCATAAGTTTCGAGTAACCCTGTATTTATGAACTTGCTTAAATTTTCGATTTAACCTACTTAATCCATAATAAAAGTGTTGTTACGTAAGTCTTGTAGTGTCATCCGCCCTTTGCGATTTTTTGTGCATTTTATGCAACATTTATCAAAGTTTTACTGAGTTTTGAAATGCAAAAGTCGAGGTTTCGCCAAAGCTCAATTTAACCGCCCCCAGCGTGATACTCTCCATCAGTATTTCGCTAGTTTCTTCATTTGATTTTTTATTTAAAAGGGTATTAGAACGAATAGAAAATATAAGACTACATTTATTTCAAATTCTTAATTAGGTAAGTTTTTATGCCTACCATAAACGGAAATTATTCATTTCTACATTCAAGAAATATGTAATGAAAATATCCTTATGGTAAACTTATAATACCTTTCTTGGTTAATAATTGCGCTGAAGTATACAGCGTAGGTTTAATATACCAGTATGCGTATCTTGGCAAATGTACAGGTTTTCAAAACATACAAACCTTTTGCGAATTTTTGGCGTAAAACTGTAATTTGGTGCTTTTAGGTAAAACAAATGATCATAAAAATCTGTATATATGTATTATTCACATAATGATAAGATTATGCTATTACTTATATAAAAAAAACCAAAAGGAACCAATGAATGCGCAAATTCGTTTTTTATACGTTATAAGTTAAACAATTACTTACTGTGTTTTACAGTATTTTTTTATTTATATGTACCCGTTAGTAAAAAAAGTATAGATTATTACAATTTTATATTCAAATCAACATTTTTACCAGACATTCTTATATAAAGAACTAGATAACAATGTACGGCGATAACAACCTATATCGAAGTGATCTTATAGGCTAATTTCATCTTTTTCAGTTTCCAATGTTCTTCGTGACATTATCACAAATCAGAAACTTATTATTCGAATTACGTACAGAGTCTGTTCCTATAAACAAAGACAAATATATGCCATACAATAATGAGCAGAATACAAACAGAAAAACGTATGTTGAGTACCAATCATTCTATTTTTAATTAGTAAACTTTATGATTTTTGTAAGTATGTTCAAATGAAAGCCAAATTAAAACTCAAAAATACAATAACAAAAATTTAAAAGTAATCTAGTGACTGTCATAATTTCAACCTTTATCTACACATTGCTGAGTATAGGCCTCCTCTCAAATGCGCCACACAATACAGTCCCAAGCCTGATTGATGATGATAATGATTAATTATCTAAATTGGCCAAGTAATTGCCAAGTTATCGTAAGGTTCACCCGAGGTGAACCACCAGTAATTTAAGCTTATTATCAAACCAATAGCATCAAATCAAAAACAATGCGACGCACTTTCGCAACATTTTCTGCGCTTGCGAACTTCGGAACCGGACTACACATAGAATATATAATAGTAGTACGATACCTTGATGTCAAGTTCAAGTGAAATGTCTTACCGAGTTCTCCCACGTGGGGGCACGTCCAACTTATACTGGGCTACTGATTACTTGTATAGTAACTTGACCAAAACATATGAAATATATACGAATTTAACACACACAATAACAAAACTCAGGCATGTTATAAATGTATACTTACTGTCTCTTTCCCCCTGAGCTATAAATTTAATTTTTATGTCGGGCTTCGAATCGAGAGTGAACTGGTTTCCTTTAAGCTAAGCTACTATATCGTAGGTAGGTTGCAAAGTTGCTTAACATCAGGCAAATTGTAGTAAAGCGTGAGCGTATTCAGATATTAAATAAAAAAACAATATCATCAAATTGAGCTCTTTATTTTTCGCTTTTTAAAATATCACCAAAAAATTATGAACAAGATTTTCTATTATTTTTTAAGTGCCTTTTGTAGTTAATAGTAATATGTTTCGTTTTTTACTCTTATTTTAATGTATTATTAATGTAAATAAATGTTAATTTTGATCGTTGTTTTATTTTATTTTAACTGTTATTAGTAACCAATAACCATGTATAAACTGGTTGCCTCAACTAATCATGTTGCAAAACATTGCCGCGCCTATCAAATGTATCATGATACTAATTTTGTTGATAATAAAGTTGTTCAAGGTCAGATACTGTATACATTGAAGATATTTCGAAAAATAAATATAGGCCACTTTTACTATCCAAACTGCTATTGGTCAGGTTTTGTATAAATGTCTCATGCAAAAATAAAAGTGGAAAGTGGTGAGACTTCTTTTATAAAAAAAAAAAAAGTAATTAAATTCATATGACGGTGGCTAAGTCTATTGCGTGAAGTTTTCGAGCCGCCTCGCTATGCAAGTGCAATATAATACAGCTTGAAAGTTTTTGGTCACCCGTTCTAGGGCTGACCGCATTACAACCTAGTCGATGCTGGAACATTGGTTTTTAAGTCGATTAAAAGACAGGAAATAAAAATACATATTGATGAACTTATCACCCGGGTCAATAGCTAAAATCGACCTCTTCTAGAATCTTTGCCAGAACATCTTTTAGCTAAGCTAGAGCCACAAAGTATGCCCTATAACTTATAAGCCTGTTTACCTAAAGGTTACATGGCTTTCATTCAACTTGCGTCACCAAATTCCACCGCTCTTCAAGGATGCCAAGAATGGGCTTCGATTTATACCAAGTTACATTATTTTATGATAATTCGGTCATTTGAGTGTTAACTTCACATATGTGATGAAATTTGCGTTTTCCGTTGATTTTAAATTGATTGTGTGGCCAAGGCGGTTCTCACAACTTAGGCCGATTATGCGTAGTTTAAGACTGTTATTTTTGTTTAGGCTTAGTCTTCTTTTTTAGTGTTAACTTTACGATTTTGAGCATGAATATGTCTGTATAGAATGTATCAATAGATTCATGCTTTTGTGACCAATGAAACAGTCTACCGTCTGATGGATATCTAAATAAATAAATAAATAGTTCAGGACATATCACACAGCGCCGTCTAGCCCATACTAACCTACTTATCTGTAGGCATAGAAGTATAACACACTGTAGGTTTATTTACAAGTGTTTTGGCACAAGTATTTGGATCTGCTTGTAAGTTGATCTACTAGGTAACACACTGTTACAATAAACATAGCCAGATTTTAATCAATTCTGACAATATCACATACATACTGCTCGAATTGATAAACGTCGTTTAAAATAGAACTGGGCGCGTCTTTTAGTCGACACGTAATAATAATTATTTTAAACATAAGCAAAAACCGACTTCAACTCTACTGTCACGTTACTGAACAAATCTAAGCCTATATACAAATAATACTATTATTGATAAGGAATTATGAATTATATTACTGACGAGATTTTATAATGTGATACATACTGTACATAGGTATTTTATGTATTCATTTTATAACATTAATAAATATCTTTATCTTTATAAAAAAAAACTACAGCATAAATTCATTTGCTAAACAAATCTAAGCATATCAGAGAACACCGCATCAAAATCGGGCTGATAATTCAGAAGATATAGTGTATACAGCAGCGCCCCCTGGTGAGTTGTCATCGTAATACATAGCTAAAAAGATGCATTCACTAACCATATAAAAAAAAACCTCAACACATGACAGAAAACTGTACCAAAATCCGACTAGTAGTTTTGGAAATATGGGTAAAATTGGTTTGCATAAACTTTATCAATTTGTTGGTTTATTGGTTTTTTCTCAAAAAGTACTAAACCGAATGAAAAACAATTTTTATGGGACCATCCCGGAAACTATCCTCATAGAATAGAATTTTTGAAATCAGTTGATAAACAACGGAGTAATCGCGTAACATACCCACAAAAAAAACACTTTCAGAAGACTTCATAACCTCCTTTTTTGGAAGTCGGTTAAAAAAACCTCTATCTGCTGACCTACATATATGCGTCCGTACCTACCTACACAAATATTTCTACACCTAAGAAGGTGCCTAAAAGGGGTGGAAGTAAATCAAGAGCGCTGTTACATGAAAAGGGAGGGTAGGTACGTTTGTTAGCAAGCTCGGTAGATTATGTGCCGCGCAGGCATTCTGCCTTGTTCTGTTCTATTTGTAGCGAGAAAGGTGAGGTGAAAAGGTTTTAGTCGTCGAAAAATTAAAGATTTTCAATGTCGTTGGATTTTCATCGTATATTTTTTTGTTTCTTTTTTTGTGAATTTTTATTCAACATTACACTGGGTTTCCCGATTTTGGATTAATTGGATTGCAAGGGATATACTTGCAAATTTACCGCAAATATTAGGCAGTGTGAAAGATTCAGATTCAGATTCTTTTATTGTCAATTATGTGATATTTCATTACAAGTGGTTTACAAAATAATAAATAGTTCATAACGACGCGTCAAGTTGATTATACATTCAATAATTAATAATTTTATACATTAGTCAAAAGTGGTACGTGATGTAGCTAATGTTATTCATTAATAACTAAAAGAGAAACAATGTCGGCAATTATCATCCTCGTCATAGAAAATAATTTACAATAAAAACAGTCCATACTAAAATAAGAAGTATTTAAAGCAAGTATACTTAATTAGAAAATTAAACTGTTGAAATAATAGATACTTATATACAGTAGTTTTGAGTCAGAGCCTAAAAACCTGGTAAACAAATGATCATTCAAAATTACTTATTGCTTTGGTTTTCCAGTTTTCTCGAGATTTTCACAAGTTCGGTAGTCAATAAGAAATACACAACGATGTAAACTAATTTTACCTCTAGGAGCATTACAATAAGCTCTGAGTACCTACATTTGATGATCAGAGTGAGAAAATCGTGACCTACATTTCGTATAAGGCAAATTCTTAATACCTACTGAAGTACGAATACTAAGTAAATTTCACAATATTTTAACTATGTTGGAAAGAATTACGCTTCGATGATTTTTGAATCGATCGGATTAAGACAATATGTTTCGATGACTAACACCCTTTTTTACCATCAAAATTTACCCTTTGATAGCTTACCATCACATGAATCATGGTAAAGTGCTACGTCATGCCGTTAAAACAAACCACAAATCTAATAGACATATCACAAGGTGCAACCAATTATCACATAATATACCTACATAATGGCAAAGTTCTAGTAACTTAAATTTACAACACTAGCATATAAATATTACAAAGAAATTAGCACCTACATGCAAATAGCTTCTTTATTTACAGATACTTGTTTAAATAACTTAACGTGCAGTCGCCTGTGTGCTATTTCCATACAAACTGTTGTATAGTGACACTCAACAACTAAGAAAGATAGACTGATGGTTTATATCTAAAATTGTTGGTATCTAAATAAATATCTCGCCTCTAAAACTAAGTATGTATTTACGAAAGAAAAGTATATATTATGTATGTATTATAGTTACCCATAATACAATCGAAAGCTTAGTGTGGGGCAAAATGGCGCTGTGTGATAATGTCCTGAAATATTTCTTTATTTATTAAAACTTCAAAACCTATGCTGTTGCTTTTCTAGAGACGAGATCTTTGTTAAGATACCGACAATTTCAGACAAGCCATCATTCTATATTTCTTAGTTTTGAGTCCAACTATACAACAGCTTATATGGAAATAGCACACAGGCGACTGCACGTTAACAACTGAACGTCATTCAAAACTAAGTATGTATTTTTGTATTAGTATACTTACAGCTTACAGCCAAGTCCAAGGTTACTAAATATTACATGACCTTACATAACTTATAAGTTTGAATGATGTGTTCGTACGCGATTAACAAAGTTACGCAACGGTTAGTCCTTGGATGGGTGATCATTTACGAATATAACTACACTTTCGTAAGATTATAATACTTCCTGACATGACCTTAGCGAAAAAGCCTATAAAAGAATTATTATTTAAATATTAATCGTGCATATCGCAACTTGTTCAAATTAAAATGAGATTGAATATTCAGACCTTGGAGAGCCATGAGATTCCAATGTTATATTTATGTGAGTCCATTGAAACGGCTTTTGGAAGAGCCTCGAGCGAAATTGCATAATTGGATCGGACACATAAATTAATGTGGCGTTCCGAACAAACATTTATCACGCTGACGACGCATTTTTATCGCATTTTATTGTGTTACCAAACATTGATAGAATTCAGTGAATGTTGACCGATTCAGGTGATTTTTAGCGATTTCAAAAATAGGAGAAGTTTTTCAAATCGACTGAATCTTTATTTGCTAAAATTCATGGTAGATGGTCAGTCATCTATACGTGGCGATATAACTCCATAGTGCCACAGAATAAATAAAATTCAACGCCGTGGATGGAAAATGATATACTATCGCGGAACAACTCACAGTGTGTTTCGGCATCCTATCCATCATAAGAGCTAACTCCTTCTTTGATCAACATAATATCATGGAATTGAGGCGGATAGTGAGAGATTTATCGATGTATGATCCTCTGTCACGCCTATAATATAGCAACGGATTATCGTGTTTTCTGGTACAGAGGTACAGCGTCCCAATTTATTGTCGGAAATAAGGTAATCAAAGCCTCGTCAGTAACTAATCTATACTAATATTATAAAGCTGAAGAGTTTGTTTGTTTGTTTGAACGCGCTAATCTCAGGAACTACTGGTGCGAATTGAAAAATTCTTTTTGTGTTGGATAGACCATTTATCGAGGAAAGCTTTAGGCTATATAACTTTACGCTGCAACTAATATGAGCGAAGAAACAATGGAAAATGTGAAAAAAAAACGGGGAAAATTATTCATCCTTGCGGGCTTCCGTTGCGTGCGCTGCGAAAACGGTTCAAGATATCAAAAAATGTGTATGAAAGAATTACTTTTCTTGAAATGATCTAACAAAATGTCCACAACAGTATATGTCTATTAAGGGTAACTCACTAAAACCGTTTTTATGGTAATAACTATTCCACGCGGACGAAGTCGCGCGCACCAGCTAGTTCGTAATAAAAAGTATTACTAAGTCAAGGTTAGTCATTATGTCAGTTAGTGTTCCTCTTGAGGTCACATTCCGGCTATCTAGACATCAATCTTGTTTGACATTAACTACCATACTATTATCACGATTTAATGGTTTAGCTTGTAATGTTTACCTTAGAATGAAACCTAAGGTAAATACCAATATTACAACTCACGCGTTTAACTACTATTCCATTATAAAACCTTTTATTTTTTAATGAAATAAAATAAAATGGAAATTTATAAATACTACTTAGTTCCACAAATATTCATATCGTATAGTGTAGTATGTTCCTAATAGCATGGCTACTAAACAGAACTGATTTTGATTCATCCAAATTTCAAAGATACTTTCGTTCCACATGTGCTTGAAAGCCTCTATTTTTAGATTATTATTCTTAAATGTTATCCTATGTATACTGTCTATTTAATTTCTATTAGTCGAGTTTCCTCATGATTGAGGGTCCTGACTTCCCCGCACAATGAATTCGTTAGGGGAGTCTATTTAATTCATTGGGTTCGTATTACGTTATAAATTAGTACTTACCTCTATTTATTTGTATAGCCAAACCGTTTATTGAAATAACTCGCATTGCATGTAATCACAGATGCATTTATCAGGTCAAGTATAGATGCAGCTATTATGCACTTCGAACATTAAACAAGGCTCGCGTGAGGATTGCATTCGCACTGCATCAATATGCACACTCGGACTAAAGATCTGTGTTAAGTGGTTTAAGCGACAAATGTTTTGGTTCGTGAGGCTTATTATGGTACATCATCATACATTTATGCAGGATAAAAAGTTTTGTTTTTGTTTTTATGCTTTTGTTTGTCTACATTCCATCTGATGTATGTAAAAAGTGGCTCTTGGCATTCCATTTTGGCCGCTTCTGTAGATCAGATGACATGATAAAATTGTAGGTCCCGGCTGTCTGTCTAGTACGGCAGTCATTGAGCTATATAAGAGGCTCTTGCCGCCCGGCTTGATAAACCCTCGACACCAGAGTTGGCAACTCTCATTCGATACGAAAATGAAGAAGTGCTGCAGTCTAAGATAATTTATACTTGCCTAGATAGAAGATAGAGTAATTTAATCTAGGTTACATTATTTTAAGCAGCAATCCTAGATGCTTACTATATAGGTACAAATCTAACTACTATTGGCGCCCCGTGGTTTTTATCTTATATTTTATTAATCCGGGATATATAGTTGGCTGTATCGAACCAAGTCAATCTAATTATAATCTATTTCCACGAAATTTCCACCAAATGGGTTCAGCTGTTTGAACAAGAAGCATCAAACACACTCAGTAATCAACATCTACACCCACAAGCACTGACTTTCGCCTCTACGAGTATAATACGTAATACCTGCTGTTAAGGTTCTCGTATCTACTCCCAATAATCTCAATCAGATAACATAGAAATCCCTCTTCAACCTCCATCAGTCTATTAGATGTATGTGTGAAGGTGCGTGTCTCATATCAAGCAGACAGGTAACTCATTCAGGCCTTTGCCCTGATCCTATACTGGGTTACTTGTGTTACACAATGATCTTCTATATAAACTGGTGTTACACTAATATTTAAAAAAACCTTTTGACGCCTTTATTGTACAGGGTCACAAGTAACTAACGTATTTATCGTTTAATGCTGGCTTTAGTACAACAAAACGAACAACTTTAGTTCTACTACTTTTGGAATTCCATGTCGAGGGTCGAGGGTCGATTGTCGAGGGTTTTCAAATCACTAGTTGGCTGACAAACAGCCAGGTCACTGCCTTTTTTCTTGGGTTTCTTATTTTAATCTTTAAAAAAATCTTATGTCTTCATTCTTCTAGTATTCTTTCATACTTACTTTACTACTTTATTATCAAACAAGGTTTATCAAAATCGGAGTGCTCTCTTAAATTTTATGCGAAATCATAGGTAAGGTAACATAAAAGTATTAGATGGATTTGAAAACACATTTCTTTCTAATAGCTTTACCTATAGTTAAAAGTTGGGTTAACAAATCTTTTTTTAGCATTTTATTTGTTTGCATGATATTGATACGGTTAAACCTAAGACATCTTACATTAAATATTATAGGGCATTTGTATTCCACACAAAATTGTAGCCATCAGATCAGCTTCGATGAGTTAGACGACCTTGAAAAGTAAATACCTACTTGTACAAAGTGTCATGGATGACGGTGCCAATGGTAAATTTTTCCAATGCAATTTTATATGATAGCTGCACTTTATTCCTTCCTGGTTTGTAGTTATTAATTCTGTAGAATTACTTCACATGATTTAAGTTTTTATCCTGTTTGGTAGCTAAGCTGCGTTTTTTAATAAACTACTCAAAAAATATTATGAATTGAGATGTCTGAAAGATGTTAAAAAACAAATAATATGATGAATTATGGCATAAGAAAAATCGTATTAGTACATGATTCATCATCATAATTTTCAGCTCTTGTCAACCCGCTGCTGTAATGAAATGAATCCATCTACATTAGTCCATATTTCGTTATTACTTCGGGCAACATCGTTGACTACACAAATATTTCACATCATTCCGTGCCACCTTGTATACCCACCTACATGATATACACATCACGTTTGCGACATTACACTTGTTTCTCGATTCCCGACCACCTCCGGCCTGCGTCCGTGGCAGACATTCCGTACAACCAATTAAACGTTACGAAATAATGTCACTAAACTTTCCATGGGAAAATTCGAGTAGCCTAGTGGAAATGAGAGCAGATTTCGATGGCGACTTCGTTATATCAAAATTTTCAAATTAATCAAAATCAAGTTAAGTAGTTCAAATACACAGGGTTATCTTTAGCATACATAATATACATTTCTACGTGTTTTTATATATGGAAATAAAATTGTAGGCTCGTATTCATACACTTCGAAAAGTACTGAAGAGTTATTGTTAGTGTCGTATCTTGTTTAGTAGGTATCAGTCCACTAACCAAAATTATGTTAGTATTCATTAAACGTAATCGAAATTATCTTGTTGTTTCAGTAATGAAGTGCAAAAGATCTCAAGATGCGTTGTCTTCTATACTTTACGTTCCTGGCGACAGTCAGCTCGATGGGCCAGCGGAACTTCTTCGACTTCTGGACTGACCTCTTTCGTCCACTACCTCACAACCCCAAAGAAGGTTTCATACCTGACTATACACCGAAAGAGTTCGAAGAGTTTGATTTCATAGTCGTCGGTGCTGGCTCAGCTGGTAGCGTCGTAGCTAATAGATTGACTGAAATTCCACATTGGAAAGTTTTGCTATTAGAAGCGGGAGGAAATGAAAACTTCTTCTCAGACGTACCTATCTTTGCTAGCTTCCTATCCCTGACTCCAATGAACTGGGGATACGTATCTGAGCCAGAGCAACGAGCTTGCAAAGATTTGAGAGGAAAAGTCTGCTTTCTACCTCGAGGGAAAGTCCTCGGAGGCAGCAGCGTACTAAACTTTTTAATCTACCAAAGAGGTCATCCAGACGATTATAACGACTGGGCCAGGATGGGCAACGAAGGTTGGAGCTACGAAGAAGTGTTGCCATATTTCAAAAAGTCTGAAAACATTAAGGTTAGAGAATTGAGGAACTCTACGTACCATGGAGTCGGAGGTTACTTGGATATAGAGCATTCTGCATACCACAGCCCTTTGCAGACTGCTTTTAAAAAGGCTGGTCAAATACTTGGTTATCCCTGGAGAGACCCTAATGGGGAGAATGTGATAGGTTTTTCTAAACCTCTAGCAACTATGAGGAAGGGTAGAAGGTGTAGTTCTTCGAAAGCTTTTCTGGAGCCTATAAGGTTTAGGCCGAACTTGAAAGTGTCGAAGTATTCGACTGCAATGAAGGTGCTCATAGATCCTTTAACTAAGACTGCGTATGGAGTGGAGTTTATGAAGAAGGGAGTAAGGTACGTACCCACTATTTTAACTCGTGATACTTACGTTAAACAGAAACTTATTTTACAAGATAATCGTTACCGATGAGTGTGGCCCGTATACAATATTCATTAATATCTCTATACCTACTGTATACCATATTCATTAATATACCTCATAGTTTCTGAAAGGAAGCATCGATTTTGACGAAATTTTCGTTGTTTGATAAATTACTAAATCGAATGTTCTATGATTCAGTTGATTGTTGGTAAATTTTAATTATCTTACTTAATTTAATTGTTTCTTAAAGTCGTTAAGGCATGTCAGAGGCAATCAAGGTTGTTTAAAACTCTAGACACTAGAGTTTGCTACTGTCATACAAACTCTTACACAAATACTTACTATCATCTGTAATATCCCGAAAGTTGATAGTCCTTTTGTTCTGATATTTTACCCATATTATATTCCAGGTACAAAGTCCGAGCCAAGCGCGAGGTGGTCCTTTCCGCTGGCTCCATGGGATCCGCACAACTCCTCATGGTATCAGGCGTGGGGCCCGCCGACCACCTCCGCGAGTTGGGCATAGACGTCATAGCTGATCTGCCTGTGGGATACAACCTCCAAGACCACGTGACCTTCTCTGGGAACGCCTTCATTGTCAACACTACTGGATTATGTGTTAATGATGTAAGTTTTTGTTTCACAAATTTTCATAAGTCGTATAAGTTAAAGGCAATTGCAATAGCCACTATAGCTGCATAAAAACTCTCGACATCAGAGTTTGTCACTCTCTTCTCATACGAACTTGCCTACAACCCACAGTTTTGCTTATACTTTATCTTACTAAGTTCTCGAGTCACCTACAATAGCCCCCTCTGACAAGAGGCGTATTTTAGTGAGCATACTGATGCATACTTATGGAATAGAACGATAAATGGGATGGGATAAGATTGACGTAAATATTGCCCGGCGGAGCTCATCGTGATGCCAATCCCATACATTGGCTTTTCTATTCCATATGTATGCGTTAGTACTCTCATTAAATACGCCTTTGGTCTAGGGGGGTTTGAATTAAACCCGATAGTAGAACCACACAACGTGCAGTTAAAGTGATTTAATAATTTTGATATTTTGTCTCCAGATGGTAGCAAGCTCCCCACTATCAGCAGCCGCCTACCTCTCCGGGCGAGGGCCTCTAACCATTCCTGGAGGAGCTACCGGCCTGGCCTTCATCAAGACCAAGGTGTCTGACGACTACTCCAAAGGCAGACCTGACATGGAGCTGGTGATGGGAGCTGGGTCCCTCGCAGGAGACTTTCTGGGGATACTGCGATCGATGCTGGGTAAGAATATCTAATAGTACTAGCGTTCTAGAACAGTCAATGGTACAGATGATAGTGAATCGCCTTCTTATAATTAAGTGCGGTAGGTCATAGAGCAATGTTGATCAATTTAAGTCATAAGCAATTTTCCAACAACTTTTGGACCAAGGACTTTGCAACTTCAATAAGCAAAAGGCATATGACTTAAACTCTTCAGGTACAAGTAGTGTTCTAAATCTTCCGGCCTAGCTTTCATCAATACCAAGGTGTCTGATGATTACTCCAAGGGCAGACCTGGCATGGAGTTGGTCTTGGGAGCTGGGTCCCTCGCTGGAGACTTTCTGGGGATACTGCGATTTATGCTGGGTAAGTATATTTAAAGAAAACTTTGGAACAGTCTGTCTGAAAGTTTGTTTACTGCTGACTGTAATCCAGGAGTCCTCAAATCTTTATCAAATAGCGATTGTATGTATTTATGTATGCGTAATGCTTAATTAATATCAGTTAAGCTGTACCAATTTTTTTTTTAGTACTAACTGTCATTGAAGCGTAGGTATGTAGATGTTTTCGATTTTCAAACGATAAAGGAAGCCTGGAATGTTGTATGGATGACGTCCATGGATACTTCGCTTGAAATAATATAATAAAACGTCAATATAGTACATAACTTAACAAGTTAATATCAAAGCAGAAAGCTACTTACTGTAAAATCGGAAACTCGTGGAAACGTTCCGGATCAATAACTTTTGTTTTACGACTCTTGACTCGTGGAAGTTTTCTCCTCACAAATTGACTTGATTCAGTGAGCAGCGTCCTTGTGAACTACTTTAAAGAATTTTCATAAAGCGACGGTATGTGTGTGCGTTCCATTCAACACAGGTAAGGGAGATACTTTATTGACGCCCAACATGGGACAAAAATAACTTTCTATAGATGTGGTTAACGCAGTCCTTACTTTTCTAATGACTCTGACATACCTTAATGGCTGTTCTACTACGACTAACTAAGCAATCAAATTGTACTAAGACCTACAATACAAATTCGTTTACTGAATACATATTACTCTACACTAGGTGCTACAACTTAGTATAATGTTTCAGCATTTCTAAATATGATCCATGAACAAAGGACAAAGTTAATGTGTACTATCTATTGAGAGCGCTCGTAGCTCAGCTAGCGGAGGCAGTCGCATGTGACTGCCAATGTTAAGCAAAAGTCGACGCGGTCAGTCCTTGGATGGGTGACCGAAAAGAGGCATTCCATTTTAAGCGCTTCTATAGGTCAGATGACACGTTAAATTGTAGGTCCCGGCAGTTTGTCAAGAACGGCAGTCGTTAAGCCATGTCAGAGGCCCTTAGGATGGCTTGATAAACTCTTGACACCAGTGTTGGCCACTCTCATTCGATAAGAAGAAGAAGATTGATTATGTTAATACAAAACAGTAAAATCAAGTAAACAAATATGCTCTGGCTTCCAATACTGTTTAAAAAACAACTACCTACTTACTTTACTAGGCATTGTCTTCACTAAGTAGGAGTAACTAAAGAGTCTACACATCCAGGAGTGGACAATATTAACAAAATATCCTAATAATATAATTATCTGTTAGCTTAGTTGGTAGTGGCTCTGCCTTCTAATTGAGGGGTTGCGGGTTCGATTCCCGCGTGACACAAGTATTAATGAATTTAAAAAATATGTAATATCTTACTTGTGTTGAGTCTGGTCGTTTGTATGTATAATAAGCATGTATTAAAAAAAATAAAAGTAGGTATATACTCGTAAGTAGGTATAGTATCCGTTATCTATACCGACGATAAAAGCGATTGCTTAGTGTGGGGCTAGATGGCGCTGTGTGCAATGTACCGGAATATTTATTTATTTATTTATTATGTTTGTTGTCATTCCAGGAGTGACAGACGAGTGGTACTGGCGTGTGTTCGGCGACCTGCCCCTGGACGTGAAGCAGCGCACCTTCACCATCAACCCGGTGCTCATCCGGCCCAAGAGCGTGGGCCGGATCACTCTGCGGAGCGCCAGCTTTAAGGACCCTCCCAAAATACAGCTCAACTACTTCGACCATGATGATGACTTGAAAGCCATGGTGGAAGGTGTCAGAATGGTGAGTAGTCTTAGTCTTTTTATACTTTACTGAGAGTCTTTTTTTTTCGGTTTTTAGCTAAACAAGCGAAAAAGAAGACAAAATCACAAAATATTACTAGCTACCTTCAGCCTTCACAAACTACTCAACAAGCAAGTCTATGTAACACACCCACAACAAGCTACGACAAGCCTTCTGCAAGCATTGTTGCTTGCCCGCAAGGAAAAACCAAACAAGCAAGCAGCTCCTCTCCTCCCCCAAGCCGGCCGGTCACCGAGGAGAAGTCAGACCAAATCCCCCATAACAACCAACTGCTGTATGAACATAAGCAATATAAATAGCATTACTTATACTACTTACTGAAATGTAGTTATACTACTTAAGAACATATTTTTATGAAAAACTAGCGGACCCGACAGACTTCGTCCTGTCTGTTGACTCTTTTACTCTTAATTTATTTATTTAATTTTTTTTTTCGAATTTATCTCGCACAGAAACCATCCTTGAATTTCAACGAATATTAAAAAAAAAGAATTGGCCAAATCGGTCCAGGCGTTGTTGAGTTATGCGCTTACCAACACATTTTGCGATTCATTTTTATATATAAGATTGAGACAAAAGGAAATAGATGAAGAACTTCAAGAGTTCATAATGTTTTACATTCACCCCTAATAAATGGACAGCAGTTATAGAAGAAACAGAAGAGACTTTAGGAAAATAGGGAGGCCTGCGCCAAAAAGGCAACTTCTATCACATATGCACAAAATAAAATTATACATATTTGTTTGTTACAATATGGATACTCAAAAAATAAAAATATTACAGATTGATCAAGTGAAGTGTACCTTTGTAATATGTACCTTTTATAAAAAAAAACTTATATATTACAGATTGATCAAGTGAAGTGTACCTTTGTAATATGTACCTTTTATAAAAAAAAACTTATTGTGATTAGAATAAAGGCTATTTTATTTTATTTACTGACAGTCAGAACTCCTAGTTTATTTTCCCAAATAAGTACCTAGGTACATATATCCTGGTTGGTTCCAGTTGGTATGGTTCTGTTGGTAACTATCGCGATTTCTGTAATGTAAGATAAGTAATTTTTTTATTGTAACACAATACACCACATTAAGGAAAGAAAAAAACAACAGAGAAAAAACAAATACTTACTTATTCTAGTGCCACAAGTGGCGGCCTTATCGCTAAAAGCAATCTCTTCCCAGGTTGTCGTGAGCTTGCTGTTGTAATCAAAATTACTACAAAACAAACATTATTGAACATTTCAGATTTTTGAATCTATCATAACACCGTTAAACTCAGGGGATCATAACAATAAGGAATCAGGAACATCATACGTTACTTACTACCTACATATCAAAGATCAAGTTGATCTATTGCTCCGTTAACGATTAGCAAATATATTTAACAAAATCATTTTTATGGGCAGGCATTACATAACGTTTATTTCTTATATTCCCAGGTGCAGAAGGTGGTATCCACGGCCCCCTTCCAGCGCTACGGCACGCGGCAGCACGCGGCCTCGTTCCCGGGCTGCGAGCGCGCCGCCTTCGACTCCGACCAGTACTGGCGCTGCGCCGTGCAGCAGACCTCCACCACGCTCGACCACCAGGTCACTTGGGGCTTGCGGATTATGCTAGAGTTTTCTGATAGTCACTAGCTTCGGATACCAGGATCGGCTCACTCGCATATTAACTTACCAGTTTCTAAAAGTCGTTGTAAAACTCAATACTTAGTACTAAGATATAGTCACTCCTCTTCGAATCGTATTCCATATTATTGAGGCTCGTGGCTCTTTCGCGTAATTGATAAATTAGAAAACTTTGCTGTGTAACTATGTTTAGATTCAGTCACTCATTCAATCATTTTCATGAAAAGCATTGTTTAACTTGATATCAAACCTACACAGTCGCACCTCAGCATAATGCTGTATTATCTCTGCGAGTGTGTAGGTTTTTAACTTTAAATGCGTATACTTTTATTATTTTTAATTTTAGGTACCTAGTTGACAAAAAACTCTAAATCTGTATTTTTCCGTTCCCAGGTGGGCACCTGCAAGATGGCTCCGGCCGGCGACCCGACGGGCGTGGTGTCTCCCCGCCTCCGCGTGCACTCCCTGTCAGGGCTGCGTGTAGCGGACGCGTCCATCATGCCGCGCATCCCCGCCTCGCACACACACGCACCCGCCGTCATGATCGCCGAGAAGGCGGCTGACATCATCAAGCAGGACTGGGGGGAGCTCATATAGGGAGATAGACGGACGAAAGAAACAAAACCACGTCGAGTAGTTCCAAAAAGAATCGCGGAAAACAAAAGAGCAACGCACATTCCGAACGCAACAGAAGAAAACAAAAGAGAATCCAAAGAACTTCAAAGACAGCACCGAATATAACAAAAGGAAATCAAGCAGTTTCAACAGCTACGTCATGAATCACTAAAAACAAAAACAGACAGTTCTTGTTGAGTCGCGTTGCAACAGCCGCTCCCTCCCGTGAGGTTGCGTGCGCCATGTGTCGTGCTGCTGCTCCCGAGCGGGAGGTCGACGCGCCTGCACCACCTTCAGGAACCACCGCCTGTCTTCCCGCCGCTGTAGAAAAGCGTCGCCACAGCAACGCCGACCGCGATGGAACGCCGCCGGAGAGAGCGACTCGTCGTGACTTCCCCGGGGTCAGCGTGCCCCGGAGCCCAGCCCCTCACAAGAAAGCAATCTCAATGAGGCCCTATCAGCCCCCTTGGGCACTGGCAGACAACCCACTGATGATGAAAATAAAAGTGCAACACACGTTCCAAGCGCAAAATTGAATGTTATCAAAGGTAACAAAAGAGCATCTAGCTCTTCCAAAGAACAACACACGTCCCAAACAACACAATCGAAGAAATCAAAAAACCCTCGCGGGTAATTGCGATATACGACGGATCTTCGTGGTTTTTGTATGATGGTAATATAGGCTCTTGGAGTTGATTATCCTACTCGGTTTCCTAGCCCAGCCCGCAAGCAGCGGCCATCCATAAATAATATAATTTTAAGTATACATAAATATAGTGTGCAATTGTGCTATGTGAATTCTAAGCAGTCAGTAGATTCTAAAATGTTTTGTAAATATTTAGGTAAAAACAGTTTATAATAGATAGAACTAGTCAAAGTTATACTTTAGTAGCAAATATGTCTTGTGTGCCAGGACACCTAGTCTGTAACTAATTAATGTGAAGTGATTTTAAATATAATGTTTCTTTAAAATTAAGTACCTGTACCATCTTTTCTTTAGAGTAAAATGTACATATATATATAACCAATACATTTATTAATACTACTTTAAACAAATTATTAACCTACTATACAGATCAAAGATCAAGCATTTAACATAGCTGGAACGTAAAATAATATCATAGCTGTGGTACTTTGAGACTATAAAATATAAACATTATTAAAGAGTGTGTTACACTTTGAAGTTTCACTCCTACAAAATAAACAATGATTGACAGCTAATTAGTTATACCACCACTACGAATGGGTGAGTAAGAGTAGTTGGAGGTTTTGTTTCTGTTATGAGTGCTCCATATGAAGATATAGATGAGTATGGCTTCGTGGCTTGGCACCCGACTCGGTTGGTGATGATTAAACATTATTTTATAATTTTCAGTCACCATCTTAAAAACAAATCAATGCCTAAACAGCTTCTTAATCGACAATTAACCTGTTTTTTATCATTGATAGTTTTTAATAATATTACAAACATTGTTTTATATTTTTCATCTTCTTTAGCTGTTTAAACATGCATCAAATAAGACAATGATTATTACTTTTATTGTACTTTTCAATTCAACTATTTTATCATACATCAAATAAGACAACAAACGTTGATATTACATACACTCCATCTACTCACAACTTGATCTCGGACACAACACAAAACACATTAATTAGGAGACATGCCAGTCTTAGTTTTCCTGTTGAGCTTTCTATATAGGAAGCTGAGACGTTTCTGCATGTCCTTCCACTTGGTGGGTCGCACGCTCGGGGAGCCAGTCTTAGACCACATCTTCTGCTTTCTCAGGAGGATCTGGTGAATAAAATTAGATGTTTGGTAAAGTAAATTTAAATTTATTCTGTAAAGTTTACCCTAACAGCAGCTGTAGTAATCTGAGATCTTAAAATTGCTGATTATTTCAGATCTAATGACCTCCCCTTGTTCAACTTCCTTCTCACATTATGAAGGCAAAAGCTTGTGTGTAGGTCTATATTATATTTTTACACTCAAGCTGATAAATCATTTAGGATCATAGTTAGATCAGATCAGACCCTGGATTGAAAAATAAGCTACTTTTATCCCAGCTAACACTGTGGGGTGCTGTTAGTTACAAATAAGCCCATTACACATAATCAGGCAGCCCGGTCCTTATCTGCCATAGATATACATAATAAAATTATGTACAGGGTTAAAGTATAATATTGTACAAATGTTTACTAGCCACATAGAACAACATCGCCACTTACAAGACTCACATTAACTTGGTAAGTTTGTTGCTAAATGTATTTGAGAATTGTTTTGCAAGTAGGTCAAAACATCTTTCCAAAGTGATTGATTCTATATCATATAATAATTCAGATACATACATGATACTCATGTCCACTGACTCCCCGTATCCAAGTAGGTATGTTGTAGAGTGTCTTCACAGGGTGGATGGCGCCCGAGCCCAGGATGTCAATGTAGTCATTCTGGCCAAACAGGGCTTTGCGCTCCGCCCACGCATATGATGGCCTGGAACAGATATGTTTGAAGGATTTTAATTATTTGTGATAGGAAATGTTATAGGTAGGTAGGTGTTTTTCACTATATTTTTTTAATGTCTTTGATACACAATGTTTGTTAATAGTGAATAATATTAATGTAGGTATGTTGAGATATCCTATAAATAAGGTCTTTATAAAGGCAAAATGAATTAAAACTAACCTGTACTCTGGAATAGGCAGTGGTTTACCCAAAGTCCTGGGCAATAATCCGCCATTCCACAGCTTCTCTTCGTAGCCGTATCTTCTGACTAAACGGGTCTTATCTGCATGATACCTTGTCCTGGAAATATTAAGTCAGATATTAAAAACTAAATGCAATAAAATGTATTGATAGAATTTGGGTTAAGATTTTCTAACCTCACTATATTTAACGCTGGCTTCCAGAATGTGTTTAACAATGAGGCTCCTAAAGAGACCATTCTGTACACCAGTAACTAGGAGTGAAAAGTTAAAGAGCTGGTTTTAATCTTGTAAAATAATTATAAATTATAACGCTCAAGAGCAACTTTCAACTTTTGTTTTGATTTGTTTTTTTTTTCATGATTGACAGCTTGACAAGGGCCAGTGACTGACCTGACCAGTGTAGAATAGTGTGACAGCAATCGTGACACTTTTTTTGTAATGACAACCCAGACATTGTGACGTGAATGAAATAATAAAAAAAAACATTCCAACTAACAAAATGGCCGATCATCTTTAATATTTTTTAGAAATTTTATGGTTTAAATCATCGGAATGTACGTTTCTTTTTATAATTTTAATAGAATTAGTATAATCTGATATGATATTACAACTTTTGCAACTTTTATAAGTGTTTAATGCCTGTAAACCACATAAAAAGTGATATTCAGACTCACTTGGAAGCTATGTTTCTTGTTTGTTTATCCTCAATGGAAAAATGGGATTCTATTTAGAATCTGTTAAGAACTTTTATTGCTGTTGAATGTGAGACAAAACTAATATTTGTTACATTTACAAGTATTTAAACATTTGTAAGGGTATGTAGCACTTGTTATTTTGATCTATTGTGCTCGTGAGTAATTGGGCGCGTAATTGCGTTGTTTGTTTACCTTTCGTGGTATTATTTCACAATTGTAAGATTTGCATAAGTTAGTTGTAATCATCTTTTCGGCTGGACTTTATTTACAATTCCGTTCGGCGTTCTCGTTTTCAGATTGCACTCCAAAAATATGTCGAAAAGAGACCCGACCGATCGAAATGACAGGAAGTTGGACCCGAGCGATTACGAAAACATTATATCGCAGCACAGCATCTTCGAGTCGTCGCGGGCCAAGCACCAGGAGCTGCCGAGCTTCCCGGGCTTCTCCAATGCAGAGACCCAAACCAAGACTAGTGACATCAAGAACCAAACTGTGCAACCCAGCCTGGGCGCCTGGCACTACAACCCCTGGTGGATGCTGGCCAGCACCTCGCGCAACCTGCCCATGCAGGACTCTGACTACCCGGAGAACAGTGACCATACCAAGGTGAAGCAGGAGCCCTCCGGGGCCGGCACTCCGGACAGAGACCCTCTCCAGACCGAGTTAGACCACTACCAGACAGGTACCGCGACACCACCGGTAGGCTTGGAGTCTTTCTGTGACGACTGCTCAGACCCATTCTGTGACTCGAGTACAGCGATATGTCGTAAACTCTTTCATTGTCCACATTGTAGGAAAAGCTATCCCACCATACTAGAGTTTAACACTCACTTGACCGGAGTACACCCCGCTCAGAGACCCTTCCGGTGCCAGATATGTTTAGAGCCTTTCAACAAGAAGTCCCAGCTGCGACGACACCTCGATGGCAATCACACTCGGAAAGATGTGAACAAGTGCTCCGTTTGCTCCAAATACATTAAAGACAAAAGTAACCTCCGCAAGCACATGCAGGTGCACACGGGCCGAGTACCTCAGAAACAGTTCAAATGTGACCTCTGCAACAACAAGCGGTACATGTCCCTGGACCGACTCAACAACCACAAAGTGGTCTGCACGGGAGAGAAGGTGCTCAAATACTGTGACATGTGTACGAAGGTGTTCGACAATTCAAGATCGCTGAACAGTCATAAAAAGGTCCACGCCAGGGAATTAAAGTGTGATAACTGTGGGGAGCAATCACGTTCATTAGAACAGTACACAAATCATAAAATGGTGTGTCGTGGGTCCACTTCAGACGCCGGGGGCAGCCACGTGCCTACGGGGAGCACCAACCCCCCTCTGAGCAGATGCTGCACCCAGCCGGGGCTGTGTGAGCACGACAAGCCGGCGTACCTCAACATCCCGGGGTACGCAGCCGGCCGCGTCCTGGACGCCACTCTCAACACACTCAAATCTGAAATGAACTGATGTCAACCACCACCCTCCCAACTGTTCATAGTATAGAATTCAACCATTTCCTTTTTGAAACAAGATTACCAAATAGATAAATAAATGACAGTAATAATTTTCACAATTGAAAATTTCACAAGACTGATGCAAATATCCCGCCTCACGACTTGCTTTATTATTACCATTTAAAGTTTAAGCTTTAGTTTAGTAGGTTATGCTGTTAGGGTAAGCAGGCGGGCCGGGGCCGGGCGGAGGCTCCCTCAGGCCGCCACATACATACAGTTGATTGTAAAGTTACGTTTGGAAAGTAATGTTCATCGGGCTCTAATTTCGGATCTGCTTGTTGGTTTACGAAATATTTTGTTTGGAGGACTTAAACTTTACAATGCTTTGACTGATTTAGTGTAAATGATGTGCAGTATTACATTCATAAAGCGATTTTTATTTTTCTATACGGAACTTGTAAGAGGTATATTATTTTTATATTATTAGATGGTAACGTTTAGTTTTTATGTACCTTATTTTGTTTAATAATAAGCAAGCTTTCGTAGGAGACTGTATTGTTAGCACATATTTTCTAGTGCTCTGATGTTTTCTCTCCAAAGACAAATATAAATTGTGTGCTATAGGCAGGTAGTACATACATATTTTAATATATTGTTTAAACAATATGTCTGCTACGTAGGGACATCTTTTATACGGATACTAAATAACCGCGGTCACAGAGGACCCGCTAGAGTAAGTAAATTATCAAGCTTGTGAGTGCAATGAACCATTGGCAAAGCCTTAAACATATAAAATTATGGTTAACAATATATAGTTGTTGTGTTCTTACATGTGTAAGAATGTTTCTTGGTGTTACATGTACACAAAAAAACATTGCAATTTTTATTTATTGGTATAATACATATTGTATGTTAGCATAAATATAAAAATAGTGTGTAATTATTGAATGTTTGTAATGTAAAAATTCCACAGTTATTCCCAAATACTAAACCGGTACTATGCAAAATTGTTTCAAAAATCTTTTTGATTAAGCATTCTTCATAAAATGTTCTTATTTTGTCAATTTTGTTGTGGCCTGTGTGGTGTAAAATATCCATACAGGTTGGTCAAAAAGTTTAGAAAGTAATGAGGGCGCCACTTGCGATACTTTGTGCGTTTTACTTTTTCTGATGAATAAGACCATGAAATGAAAAATAATAAAATATGTTGCAATGCTTGCAAATAATAAATTATTAACATTTAAATAAAATGGACCAAATTCCCTGACCATATTGAATTGTTTTTTTTTCTTCTTTGGCCATAACTTTGTGTTGTGCCAGTTCTCAAGTAAAAATTGAATTTATTTGTTAGATAAATGTGTCAATATGAAATGTATAATACTTGTTTAGTATTTGGGTTTTCTTTGGAAAGTATACCTGTAAGTTTAGAGGCTATATTTAAAGTTATAACGCCTTCGTTTACTGATTTTTATCAATGTATTTAGTTCTCTCAAATTTTATTCTAGACGAAGTGCTTGGATATCGTATTTTTATAATCTTATTTCTCCTTATTTTATCAATGTTGTTTCAATAAACTCGTATTTGGAGGCTTTTTTCATATGATTAGTTGTTGCTATTTACATTTGTTTAACTTTAAAAGGCTAAGTTTATTTTATGGTTAAGTTAATGGTACCTAATTAAGGTAGTATATATGTTATCATTATACTTAGAGAGTATATTTTCCATTAATAACAAAATATTAATCAATCGTGTAATTTGGCTATCGATATATTTATGTACAGGGTTATTGTAACTTGCGCACAACATTGTAAAGAGAGTTTAAATTTATTAATACCAACTACGCTAATATGTTGTAATGACCTAAACAAATTTAAAAAAAAACCGTTATTCCGTATTCTTACTAACAATTTTTTATATGGAATAGACTTTTTTCACAAATGACTTAAAGTCGTAAAACAAAAGTTATTGGTATTGGTGAATTAAAGTCAACTTTTCAAAGTTTTACTCAAGTTACAGGTAACTCTGTATAAAAGCTATATATATTAAAATCGGACGTAGTGTATGTAAGGATATCGAAGTAGGATCTTATAGGTAATCGTGGAATCTTATATTTTTACACTAAAAAACTTTGTTGTACCGACACATTTATAAAGCATAGATTAAAATAGTACACGCAAATTATTTAACTACTTTTATATGTATTTTTCAAAATTATGCCAAATTGTTTCCTTGCCAGAATTTAATTTATTCTGATTATTACCCATTTTAATAAGGCACTTTTAACAACAAATTTCTGTACCTAATTATGTACAGATGTTAAAAGAGATCTATAAAATTGTCCTTATTATAAAATCTTGTCAGAAAACAGTGCAGAGAACAAACCACCGATACCATATTGAATTATTAATAATTTGGGCATTTTTTTTTTCCATATACAAAGAAATTCTATAATTAATTTCATAATTACTTGTACCCAGTTTATCGAAATTCAACCTATAATTAGTTATCTTTTAATAATAAATAATATTTGCAGTAGTACACATACATTTATTTTGAGTACTGCTCAAAAACTTGGAAACATGTATAGATTGAATTCATGTTATATTACGATTCTGTAGACATATGGTGCATAGAGTAGTAGATAATGTGTACCTATGTACTTTACGTTAAACATTATACTGTTCAAATGCTAATCCATGAAATTACCGAAGCCCAGAATTTCATTTATTAAGTTATTTTACCAATGATATTGGGGTTCTGTGATGGGAACATTATATTGGTTACCTAGTATTTAACGCAAAACCTTTTAATAAACGTCATATAAAAAGTTTTTCGAGCGAGAAACTGTAAAATTTACTTATAAATTTGGAAGTCTGAAAAAAGTCTACGCTGTTGATTTTCTCAAACAGCTCTTTAATTTTTTTGCAAAGAATACACACCAACAACAACAATTACATAATGAAACATAAAATCTGCCACAACACAGCCCCAATTCAGCATAATGCAATCATATATCGGTTCTTATCGGGTAAGAACGGTCCATCTTAGGCCATAGCCTTTGCTTACCATCAGGCAAACTATGGCCAAGTGCAAACCTGTTTTAGTTAAAATATTTAACATTATTTTACGTTAACTACTAGTAATCCCTGTATATTATAACTGAGTGCCACTTGCATAAACTTGGCTTTATAATACCCACCTATTCATATATTATTTATATACAAAGTAGTTAACAAACGAGCACGCTCAAAATACATGTTTCCACCTATTATAAGATCTAAATTATGAATTAAACAAAACTTTATATTCAAATTTATATTGATCAACAACTACGAACGTAGATCTTTCTGTTGTTTTCAATATCAGAGAGGTTATCTTATTATTATCGGCTCGGTAGTCATCGCTTTAATCTATTGTGCTAGAAAAGTGTTGAACATAACATTGTATTTGGAATAACATTTATTTTGACCGATTTATAGACATTGATTATACATACACACACAGACGTACAATAAAACATGGCATGATGTTGATATTTTTGTATTATGGTACTAGGTAACGGATATGATACATTATTATGTACTTTTTTTCGTAGATATTCCTATTTTTGGAAGTGTCGATGAAACCAAAATGATAATGATGACTATCAGACCGATGTAATAAACAGCACTCTTGAGCACCCTAAATAAGTAGTTTAAATATATTTTTAATTTTACACCTACACTAAAATACCTAAATCATTGCTGCACTGCCAGTATAGTTAGGACAATTAAGACACGTTCTTTTATATATATAATTATGTATATACTTCTAAAAGCTGCCGATATATACAATACATATACATAAATACATGCAGTAAAGGTTTAAAAAAAATTCTATGCGTTTTTAAAGACGGCTTCAATAGAACAAGCCAGTTGTATGAATTGCTGAATTTTCGGTATTGCCTATTAAATCATTAGTAAAGCAATATCAAATATTCAACGATGGATTTGTACTAAACTTACTGATTTTTTACGCCCAATTTGGTTATTGTTTTCACAATTCAAAGACCGATCCAAAAGTGATTCACTTGCTGAATCTTGCCTTGCTGTGATTGGTCGATGAGCCTCAGAAATCAGTTATGTTAAAGAAACGCATAGCGGATATGTGAAGTGTTTGTTTTATCTCGTTTGATATGATTATACCATGGTACCTATCGCGTTCTATAGTTTTCCCTTTTTTTTTTAATTAAAATAATTTTAAAATGGTGTGTAATTTTAAAATGCACATAGTATAAGAAAAAAATGTGTTCATATGAATTTAGTTAGGTACATAGAATAATTATTGTAATACTTAATTTTTTTGGCTTTGGCTTTTTGTAAAATTAACCAGCATATGGAATGACCTAAGTAACTGAAAGCCAATAATAAAAACTACAACTAAATCCAATGCAAATATGTAATCAAATTTTTCTTTATCATAGTGCGTTTGTTTAATGTTTCAAACGGCTGGAATAACTTTGATGAGGTTTTAGTTTTGAGAAAGACAGCCGAGACCTTGATAATAAATAAATAAATATTTATTAATTCAGGACCACGGAACAGAAAAAACAAATGTTGGTGTTCAGGACATATCACACAGCGCCATCTAGCCCCATTAATCAGCCCTCATTTGATATAAAGGATTTTTTCTGGTGAAATTAAAATATCACTACAAAAAATTAAATAACTATTATTGGTCATTAAATAATACTATGCTGGTTGATTGTACAAAAAGCCATATAGTAAAGTAGACGGTATGACAGTACGTCAGTTGGATCCTGTTATGGTCAATCATTTAAAAAAAAAACACTGAAAAAGACAGCCAAAATCGTTTCTCAGATGCGACAAAAGTAATAAGTTTATGACTGATTGAAAAGTAAAGGACCATGCTAAAAAGATTTCTAAATATTGGTTCAGAAAAAAAATGTTGGGGGAGCCACTATCGTTCCAATTTATTTTCAATAGCAACATTGGTATGTTTACATTTTTTACAATTTAACTGAAATGTACATTTATCTGTCTCCAGATATAGATAGATATGATTATATTTTCTCTTCTAAAAATTAAAAAGAAATCGTTTTGGCTGATCCCAAGAAACCGTTATTGTAGAGAATGGCTTTAGTTCATACATAACAATCATATTAAATAAAAAAATATTCCTTGACATTGCACACAGCGCCATCTAGCCCCCACACTAAGCATACGCTTGTGTTGTGGGTGCTTGATAACTGATATAATACTTAAATACAATACAATACTTATGTACTTTTTTTTGTAAATTCATACATAAAATAGGTATGCATGTTTTAATAATATAGGCCTATTCTTGAAACATATTATTTAGATCATATATTTGGTAAAGCATTATTTTTTATTTTAAATATGTTTCACTGTATTCAGAACTGGATGTTATGATGAGCTAAAACAACATAAGTACGTATGTAATTTGTTTCCCTATAACCTTGTAGGCTTACTTATACAGGCGTATTTCTTTACATACATGTTAAAATTCTGGGTGATTTTTTGATGAAATGCATAGTTTAGATGGCTAAGAAAAAAAGATAATATAACCTTTTTTAAAAAGCGAATCTATAGTTATTTACCATCACGCATTTCAAAAGAATGATAAGTTTTCAATACTGTAAAAAAATCAAAATATTGCACACAGCGCCATCTAGCCCAATACTAAGCAAACGCTTGAGTCATGGGTGCTAAATAACGGATATGATACCTTATATTACATGCTTTAAAAATGTTATATATTTTGACAATGATTCAATAAAAATTCGCTGTTCGTATTTATAGAAAATAAATGCCATTTTAACTTAGCGTTTTGTTAAAAAAATCTCCCGGTTACTGAGTAAAAGTTATACCACCTCACAATTTATATATTTTGGAAGCGTAGCGTACCTACTGTAATACATATACATACCATTTTATTATTAACCATTAAAATAATTGAACATTTCCTTTCTGTTGAAATAAATACTTTGTTTTATTTATCAGCCTTATTCCTGCTTACATGTTAAGTTGCCTCTGCTGTAAATAAAGAAGACAACTGGATTGATCCGTAGGTATGCAAATTCCTACGCCTCTCTTCTTTAAGGTTTTATAATGCTGGGGCCACACTAACGAGAAATGGCATTAATTATCGCGATAATGAACGTTAACCGTAGGTGTAGCCACGACTAAACGTCATAATTTGACAACGGCATCAACATTGCCGTTTGGCGATAGCTCCAGTGGCGGTACATCAAAGAGATGAACGCGAGAATTAATGCGATGAAGCGGCCACACTACGTATTCAGTATTCAGTATGCGTCGTGAGCGCGACGGGATCGCACGTGTTTTCGACGTGTTTTCCAAATTGAATGTTTTTTTGAATACGTAGGTACCCCATAGCCGTTATGGAGTGGAGTAACGAGAAAGTGATTTCGTTTCTTGAAATTCTTCAAACTGAACCATGTTTGTGGGATACAAAAATGAAAAGTTAATGATAAAAGGTAATGATTCAGTAAATTCAAATAATAAAAATTTGCACTCATGAAATACAGAGCTCGGTCAACGTCCATCTTGCTTGGGATATAAGTAAAATCAACGGCGTTTTTAACGCCAAAAATGGGCGTTCACGTTGACCATTCAAGTGTGGCCACCCACTTTAACGCGGTAAAAATTATCGCAATAATTGTCGCGTTAATGGGCATTGACGTTAAGCGTTAGTGTGGCCCCAGCATAAGAGTAATAGTTTTCTTTGAGAAAAACCTTCCTGTAATAGAAATATAATTCTCCTACATGCAAACACAGAACTTATACTAATCTATAAGATATGATAATCATTTATTCATCAATAGAAATACTCAACTTATGAACTAGACGTAAACAGCTGGTAATTCTATTGTCTCGTCTTACAAAAATATTTATGTCAGTTAAAGGATTTTAAACATGTCTAAAATTTTCCAAAAGTATTACATTTTTACTCGTAATAATGGTAAAATGTCAGAATAAAATAAAATGTCAAATAAATTTAAAATTTCAAATTAAATGAAATGTCAAGTTAAACTACAAATCATCAAAGTAAAAATGTCAAGTTAAAATAAATAAATAATTATAATTACATTCATAATTTTGAAATAGCTGTAAATGGGCTATTGGACATAACATATAATAAGTACATATAACAAATATATTTAAATTGCTACTAACTGTAGTCAATGTCAAAAAATTCTTTGATAGAGTATACTGTTTTGTCAAGCAATAACGCTTTCACTTTATTTAGGAATTGGGTTTGATTAGAGGTAGATCTTACAGCTTCCGGCAGTTTGTTGAACAACATCCGTCCTGTTATCATCGGCGTTAGCAACATAGTTAGTTACCTACAAATTCAAGCCACAAGGGGTACTTATCGAATACTATGATTTTCGTCAAGCATTTGCTCACCTTACTGCATAAGTATTAAAAATATCTGGTTGAGTACATATATCAGAAATAAAATTCCTCCTATTTTGTACGTAACATTTACAAATCTGATTTATGATAACTATATAGGTAGTTCGTAGAGGATGTGCTTCACGTGCTAACGGAATGTGTCCGAAATGAGGCCCTTAGAAGAGATCTATTAATGACAACTTATGACAGTTACAACGTAGGACAATGTAGTAGCATTTTGGCCTTTCCATTGTCTGGAGATGCCAAAATGTTGCTACAACTATATAAATTTATCTTTAAGTAAGTACTAGCTACTAGCCATACGGGAGTGGCATAGTCAATGTATGACAAAACTCCTTTTAATAAATAAAGATTAAAAAAAAAAAAAAAAATATATATAGGTAGTTCCAACTCTCACCGTTAGGGGCGCTGATCGAATACTGTTTGTTCCTTCGTTGTTGCGAATCGAATTACTTTAGGAAAATTCTATCAAAAAGATTGTGCTAAGCCAACAGCATTGGTTTTAAAACTATTCAATATATATATAGCAATAAAATTCCTTCTTTTTTGTATGAAACATTTATTTTCCTTAAAATAATAACTGATTCTAGTTTTACTACCCCTTCTATATAACAACTCTGCCTCTCTTGACGGCAGCTTTGACAATTTTCGACTTCTTTTCCTTCTTCTTTTTGCTGATATTTTCTTTCCTCTTCTTCTGTCGGTCTTCTTTATTCTGCTGCACACTTTGGATCCTGGTGTCCCATTTCTTTTGACTGTGCTTTTTCTTTTGTTCCTGGAAGAAGAAATGATAGGATAGTTTATATCAAGACTCTATTGCTCTGCTTTTAGCCTTTGTCCACATTATTGTGAGTTTGAATTTTGTGGATGGAAATTTGTGTATTTCTTACTGTGTATTTTGCTGTAGTCATATGTTTGTTGGAAATTAATATATATTATATATAGGTATTCTATCTCTTAATTTGAAGACACAAATGGATCCCACCATTGTTATTTACAGTGTTAAACTAGAATACAAATGCTTATGCTTTCTTAATACAGGATCT
The DNA here is from genome assembly GCA_964023185.1 of Macaria liturata. NCBI lineage: Eukaryota > Metazoa > Arthropoda > Insecta > Lepidoptera > Geometridae > Macaria > Macaria liturata. The sequence continues at coordinate 421,381 of OZ026807.1, read as the reverse complement.
AATCTATTACCAAACTCCATCCACATTGGTTCAGGCCAAGTATGAAGAAGGAACAATCAATTCCCTTAGAAAAATATGTATGAAGAATCAATTACATACCATTTTCTTGATAGACTTCTTGAGTAGCATCGGATCATCCTTGATCTTCAGTCCCTCTGCCTTCTGCAGCACGGTCTTCCACGCCACCTTCTCCTTCAACTCCTGGGCCTTGTCCCTCTCGTCTCTCTCCTCTAAGTGCTTGAACTTCTGCTCCTGCTGCTTCAGGTTCTCAAGGATCTTCTTGGGGTCTTTCTCTACTTTGTTTGGTCTTTCTGTGAATTGGGGACAATAAAGACAATAAAGGTAGTATTGGTTAACTTAAACTTTTATTGGAAAATGAGCGAAAATAATCACAACCAGCAGGATTTGGACCTGCATATTTCAGATCACTGTCCAGAACGCCTTAACCAACTAGGCTACGGTATACTAACTGCCAGGCGCAAAAATCCACACTCATTTCCATACACTTCAGACTAAGCGGCTGATGGTTATGGTTGTTTAAGTTAAATGTTATGGTTGTTTAAGTTAAACAACCATAGTGTGGGGTTAACACTTAACAAAATAACTCTTATTATTGATTTGAGCTAATTTGGGGAAATTGGGTGTTCTTTATGCTATCCTTCTGATATTTGGGCTTTTTTATATATAAGTTCAGACTATTATACCATAACATGGACTATACTTTCATAACATATAACATATGTATATAAGAAAGTTGACAATGATCTATCACATCAAGAGTTAAAGGGACCAATATTTTGATGCCAAATTTTCTAGGTAAGCACTATTATTTTTGCTCACTAACTTGACTGTTTCTTGTACATAAAACATAAATGACATTTACATATACAGTTACATATAAACACCAGAGTAGTAATAATAATAAGTAATCAATGAATTATGATAAAAAAACTCAAGTGTTACCTTTACCACCAACATTAGCGAAATCAAACTTAGAGAACACAAGTTTTCCTTCATGATTGAATACTGGCTTGGGGTTTGCATGTACTTTTGGTTTCTTTTCTTTTTTCTCCACTTTTATGTCTTCTTTCGGACTGTCATCTGTGGCTAGAGGTGAGTTATCTACTGGCTTCATGTTCTTCTTATTCTGTCTTTCTTTCTTCTTAATCTTTTTATTGAGTTTGCTGCTGAGACTTTTCTTGACCAGTTTGTTTTTGAGATTGAATTTTTGCTGTGATTTGATTTTGTTTAGTTTTTCCTCAAGTTCTGTGATGCTGCGGGCTCTCTTGGGAGCTTCTGATTCTTCTGTGCTGTTTTGTTTCTCATTTACAATCTCATAGTCCATGTTCTCTTCATTTTCACCTGTAAAGTAGTATTAAAAGGGTTAAATCAAATATTTAATTATGGTATTCATAATTTTATAGTCCTCCTTTTATAGTCATGTTTCCTCATTACTAAGGGTTGTAACTATAATATTAACTTCAGATCCCTTCTTCCTTCAACAGATAATCATGAAGATTTATGTTAGTTAATGGTATGTACTAGTTAAAATTATTGCTAATTTTAAGTTTTGGAGTATAAACTAAAGCATACCTTTCATCTGAATGGGTATTGACATCACAGAAAACACATTTTTCAAGAAATTTAATTCTTTACTAAGTATAGCTTTGAGCTGCTTGTTTTTCACTGGTTTCTTTGCCATGGTCATCTGTGAACAGATATGGATATATTTAAATAACTGTGTTCCATCTATAAACTAATTTAAGATAATGTTTCGCTGAATACATGAATATTAATACATATAGTGCTTCTATCTATTGGATCAAAGAATTATACAATGAATTAAAACACATGTAAGCTTAGTCTAAATAATTATGGTTAAAAATATAAATAATAAGGTTCTGATAGCTCGGTGACGATACCTTTAAACGTAAACTCTGTAGATATGAAACTAACAAGCGTATCAACGAATTCTTTTTCTTTCTCAAGAATTAACAAAACGCGTTTTATTTTATAGGAAATGCTCTCATGCTTTAATGTTTTCACCCACTTTTCACCACAATTCAAAACATAACCTTAAAATTGAACTCACTGACAAGTGACAGTTGCTTTGCTTTTTTTCACGAATTCTAGTACCTAGATTATTAGTACGGCCAAAAGATGTTTACCGGGTTGGGCTTTGCTTTTGTTTCATTGCACACAGATTACTTAATATGTGAGTAAGAGTATCTGACATTGAAAATCAAAAATAAATGACTTACACTACACGGTAACTATACGTTACGTGATTACGTCGTCTTGCCACGACCTTTCTTTGGTTTGCCAGTCAGATCTTTTCGCGTCCTGGGACCGCCTTTGGCAGCATTCTAAATTAGTTACAGGAAAGTTTTACGGTCAATTACAAAATTCTATTCCTACAAAACCTTGGTTCATGAAATTTAAGAAACTCAACAAAAGAGCAACTTCTACTTTATGCCGACTTCGTTTGGGACATGCGTGTACTCCTGTATTTTTGGCCCGGATCAGAGTTCGTGACCACTCCTTGTGCTAGTGTGGAATTGATATTGGTTCCCCGGATCACATTTTCTTTGATTGCCCTAGGCTCCGCTGCTCCCTGTATGATTTGATCCCTGACGATTTGCCTCGCCCTACCAACTTTGCTAATCTTCTCCCTCTTGTATATACTCCATTTGTTTATATTCTTAACAAATTTATGTTAATTAATAATATTAAGTTGTAAAATATTTCCCTGTGTTATTGTTGCTTAAACGTGCTTTTAGTTTATTTTGGTTAGCTTTAGAAGCTTCTATTTAAGTTTTCATAGTCATAATAATGACCGTTTCTTTTATAACTTTAATATGTTTAACGTAATAAGCTTGCTTTTCAAAATTTTTGCTTTTGGTTTTATTTTATCGACCGAACCATTCAGCGTTTGTTTTTTAGCTTATCCGTTACGTGAAATTGGCAAAATTGCAGTAACGCTGCAGAAGCCATATAAAAAAAGTGAAGTGAAGTGAAGTACGTTACGTCGGAAACAGCTGAGTTTGTTTTGGATTTACCGAGATTTTCTTGTTCAAAACTAAAAATTGAGAAAAAAAGTACTTATTAGACTTCGCATCAAATCTCTGAATAACTAAAACTGAAAAAATGCGTCGTTTGTTGTTACTCCGAAAATTCTCAACCAACACATCAAGATCTTCAAGTTTCATTGAAGAAATGCAGAGCAACTTTATTCCTCTGAATGCGTTTCAGAAAACTTTACTCGCATGTGGTTCCGCCGCTATATCTTTGCTAGATCCTCACCGTGGCGATATGATAGCCTGTTTGGGCGAGGTTACTGGAGAAAGCGCTTTACAATATATGTGTGAGAAGATGAAAAAGACTGAAGAAGGGTCGGAGATTTTAAGAGAAATGCCGCGAATTAATTCAAAAACTGTGTCCTTTGAGAAGTTGTCTGCGATGCCAGAGAACACTTTAGGACGTGTTTACGCGGATTTTATGAGAGATAATAATATCACGGCAGATTCTCGGCTGCCAGTGCAGTTTATAGCTGACACACAGCTGGCGTATGTTATGCAACGATACCGCGAGGTCCATGATTTAGTTCATGCTTCCTTGTTTATGAAGACCAACATGTTGGGAGAGGTATAATACTACACTTAATATTCTTACGTAGAGAATCATTATTGCTCACAAAAATCTGATAAATAAGGATTGTCTGTGGAGTTACACTATACCTTTGAATGCTATTCTTACTCCCTTCCAGCCTACTCTTTGACCACACAAGATGGCACCTGGTTTCTTGTTTTCTTGATCAATGAATCCTTTTCTTGGCCTCTTCTCCTTAGTGGCAAATAATATTAGTTTGACTGAAATAACTACAGATTCAATTTAGAATCATCTTCATACAAGTAAGGAGGCTTTATTAAATTGATCTTCAAATTTGTTTAAAAAAGTAAATTTAAATCTAAAGGTATTTTAAATCTAATACTTATTCCACACTATTTCCAGGTAGCAGTCAAATGGGTAGAAGGCATCCAGACTCGCCTGCCGATGTGTGTGAGCGGTGGTATCTGGGGTGCCGGCCGGCTGCGGCCCAAACACAGGCAGCAGTACTTGAAGCACTACCTGCCCTGGGCTGTGCGGACTGGGTACAATGCACAGTTCTTGCAGGGTAAGTATGGGTTTAGCTAACTTCTTAAAAAACAAGAAAGAAATTAAAGAAGATATTTGATATCTCAAAAACTGTTAAACAGATTGTGAAATTTGTAATTGTCTCCATGTTTTATTTATTATTCAATCATATCAATTAGCACAGTCTTATTATTCTTGAAGTAAAAACATAACTATTGTAAGCAGTAAATACAGCTTACAAAAGCATCAAATCAATATGTGTTTTTGTGAAACCTAAATAAATATGAATGATTATGAATATCTAATTTTCTCTAACATGGGTTTCTCTGATTTGTTATCTTCAATACATACAATTTGTTTTCAGGTATTTACTTTGAGAAGCGCTGGGACCAAGACATTGATGACTTCCACAGAGAAATGAATATTGTTAGATTAGTCAAGAAATAAATATAAGACTGTACTACAGGTTTTGTATGTGATAAAGTATTTGTGCAATAAGTGTTGAATTATAAAGTAGAAGGTAATATTATTTTAATTGGGAAAGTTAGTGAGCAGAACACATTGGGATCACAGTCTCTAGTGCAGGTATTGTTGAAATATTCCTATCTGTCACCCTGCTCTTTTCACCTGGTTGGCAAATGAATGATTTCCTAGAGTACAACATATATATATATGTATTCTATTATTAGATCTGGATAATCTATAGAAATAGATTCATCTAAAGTATCACATATAACTGGACCATGTTGAAGGGAACTTTTCACCAACCAACATTTTTTTCCCAAGACTTCACCACAGTACCATATCGTTTCCACCACAGTGTAAAGCAATATTGCTAAGGTTGCCGATATAATTATATGCAGCATTACATTGTCTGTAAACTGTATTTCAGATCAACTGAAGTGATTCTGTGGTAGAAGGTAAAGCATATCTGCACTGGAAAGGATTACATAATATGTATACTCTTCTTATCCCAAATAAAAGTGGAGGTTAGTAAATAAAGTATTCCTATCATAGAGTTAGAATTTTTAAATAAAACTAGAGATTATTATAAACTGTGTTTATTCCATAACATAAATCATCTTGTAATAAGGCCGATGATGATTCTCATAACATCCCATATTTTTATATGTTTGTGTCCTTACACATATAACCACTGTCTTCCTATATCTAGTGAATGTATGTTTGTTTATAATGTGTATGTACATCACAGCAACATTTCTGAACTTTTTCCACTGATGTTGTGCATTGGAGTCGTGCGGTCTCCGACCTGAAAATAAACACATTTATGTCATCATACGTACCTACAGTAGTATCGGCGAAAATATTTCTTAGGTTATTGTTATATTTTTACATTTGTCATAATATTTGGCACAGACAGTCTAAAAACCACAGATTTTACTGCCTGTTTTTCCCAATTAATAATAAAAGCAATATAACAAAAAAAACAAAGAAAACTTCAAGTCAACCGTATTAAAAAAACAAATATCTCGTCCCCAACCATATAGTTTCTGTAGTTTATAAATTACATTTACAAATCATCTCTCTTAGTTTTCTAGTCTTAGTATACATATTAATGTAGATTGTATTTAAAATATGTTTGTCAATGTATGTACTCGTAGTTATGTACCTACCTGTGCGATCCACTCGTACCACACGCGGCGCGAGTCCACGCAGCGCCAGAACGTGGCCGAGATCTCCTCCCCGCGCCGCACGCGCAGCGGGCTCTGCAAACACAACATCACATTTACTGGATAAAGGATATCACTTATTTTATTATATTATGTATACAAATTAAAAATAAATAAATATTCCGGGACATCGCACACAGCGCCACACTAAAGCAAACGCTTGTGTCGTGGGTACTAGATAACGGGTATAATACTTGTATACTTTTCTTTTGTAAATACATATGCATAGAAACGACCAGACTCAACACAAGTAATTACAAATTTTAATATTCATAATTACTTGTGTTATGCGGGAATCGAACCCGCAACTAGATTAGAAGGCAGAGCCACTACCAACTAAGCTAACAGAGCAGTCAACTATTCATAATTACATGTGTTATGCGGGAATCGAATCTGCACCCCTAGATTAGAAGGCAGAGCCACTACCAACTGAGCTAACAGAGCAGTCAAGTATATTGTATGAAGTGTATTGTACCTTGATGGGTATGAAGACGGGGAACCATGATATCATGCCGGGGGTGTGCGTGGCGGGCACTATGCTGATCGCCTCCTCGCCGAACAGCCGGCAGTCGAAGTAACTGGACACATACAACACATACATATCATATAGGTGATTTATAAAATAAAACCATTCATTCCTATACTAGTGGACGCCCGCGGCTTGGCTTGCATTATTTTGAGATAAAAAGTACCCTATGACACTTCTAAGACCTCATGCTACCTACATACTAAAAATCATGATGATTCGTTTAGCCGTTTTTGCGTGATGAGCGTTTATATAAACAGACAAAAAAATTTGGAACGGATTTGTTATCTCTAACCATTTTTTTAAAATATCTTCAATGTTCAGATTTTCGACTCTTCTTTCATTTTCGATTATACGTAAGTATAGTTTTAACCAAATGAAAAGATTCTAATGAAATGTCATCTGTACCTAGATTGAAATTCTGATACAAAAAAACATCGATATATCGATCACTTATAGATTTCGATAAAACACTGTTTGGTGCTCGGCAACAGCCGGATAGCATAAAGTAGTCATCATAATGCCAATTTTGAGATTGACGTGACATTTAGCTAGAAGTATCGCTTTTGTCTCCTTGCTGGGTCTATACTAGCCAAGAAAAATAAATGCAAAAATATGACTCGCCGTGAACCGCGAACCTAGCACCGCGGTATTAGTTTGATAGACTAGTGAAAGTTGACACAAACTCAAAACAGCAAAAATATGTCTCGCATTGAGAATAGAACCATGCTACTCTGGCTTGCTTGCTTGGCACTAGATCACTACATAGTTTAAAGCAAAGTAGCTTTCCGCGTCTGTCTGCTTAGATCTTTAAAACTACATTACGGATTTTGATAGTTTTTTTTTAAAATAGAGCGATTGAAGTGGACGGTTTATATGTAGAGAAGCTAGTACGTATTATAATAATAATAATATAAATGGAATCACAGAGCTTGTGAAGTCCATGCTTGTCGCCCTGTGACTAGAGGCGAATTCTTTCTTTATTCGATACAAAACAGGTGTCACCATTTACTAAAACTAACACACTTTCGGCACGCACACTACGACGCACGAGATGTTCATGTACACAGTACGCTTCAACTTCATCGGCTGTGCAATGTCGATATTTTTTTATCGATTATTTACACATTTACTTCGAAGATGGAAATATATGGCTTTAGTAAGTATAACTATATTATTTAAGTACAAATTATAGTTAACTAGCTATGGCCCGCGGTGTTATCCGTTGTAAAAACTTTTTTATCCCGTGGGATAAAAACTATCCTATGTCCTTACCGGGGACTGAAACTATCTCTATAGCAAATTTATTTTTATCTATTTTATTTAATTATCAAATCATCTTCAAAATGACTGGAGCATATTCTGGCATTTTTATGAGGAAACCAGTTGTATCTACCGGTCGCCAATATCCATTTATTTTTTAACACTGGATTTTTTGGAAATCTGTAAATTAAGTAGGTATGTGTTAAATAAAAACCGTAATCCAGAAACATTTCCATACAAATCCAGAAAC